>CAAKHD010013882.1:262354-292605 GCA_901007705.1 Fistularia tabacaria
CTGGAGTTCAGACGTGTGCTCTTCCGATCTAAAAGCATTATTACAGGAGAAAACAACAATGAATGATGTAAACAAGCGAGGCATGCATGACTCCCACTATTCCACAACACCACAAAACTGAAAGCCCATGCGCTTGCTTGTTTGTGTGTTCGTACACCGAGGCTTGTTCGCAGCTTGATTTAAAATTTGATCAAAAACCCTGTTCGTAGGCCGATTTTTTAGTCATTAGGGGAGTTCGCAAGCCGAGGTTTTTCCATAGTCGGAAATTTCTAAAGCAGCCACTTTTCCGAGTTTGTTGACGTTTGACTCCCAGCAGGTGCTCACCTGGACACCAGTCTTGCTTAAATTTTTTGTATGTGCCGAATGACGTTTGCAACAGGATGTTTGATACCAATCATCTGATCTATAATGCCCACTAACGATGGGTGACTTTTCCGGGTTTTGTTGTGACGTGATGAATCTAAATCCAACTGTCTGCATCCTGTTGCTAATTTATTTTAGCTGGTTGCTTGACGGTTTCCCCAAAAGCCACGAACTCCCATTGGGAGATCTCGCACTGGGTTTCTCTGAAATTCACACAGTAGGTCTTTTTGTCTGTACAGCCGGTGTGCTCTCATCGAGCAGCATATCAATCATCTGTTGTTTCGAAAATGCGCACAACTTCCTTGAATACAACACAAGAGCGACTGTTCTTCAATTAATTCCGCCTTAACATTTCTGACTGTTGGAGATGTATTAATTACACTTTCTCCTTGGCGAGAGTTTGCAGCCGGTGTTCACATGAAGCTGACATAAACCTACCGGTGCTGGCAGTGTTGTGGGCTTCCTAGAGCACAAAAGTAAGGCAAACTAACACTCACATCAAAATACCGTTTCCTTTTTTCAATTCCTGTCTCCCCGATGGCCAAAAACAAGACAGCTTTTTCGAGAAAACAGTATTGATAACGTGTCAATGGCGGGGATTTGGGCCGGATTAATGCAGGGAACGGGATCAGCAAGAACAATAAAGTTCACATAGTTCCAGTTCTTTGTTCTGCTCTGTTTAATCAGTTTGTTAGCTTCAACGGTATTTACACAAGTCTCCCTTTATAATTTAACAAATGCACTAATGGGGATAAAGCAGTAGTTTATTGTGCCGCAGATATGGAGCAAACTGGCTGATATGGGCTCAGTGATCGGGCAGAAAAGGGCCCCCTTTCAAATGGCCATCTCTTTGATTTTGCACCTTTGAGCTGGTTCAAACGTGTTTTGGAGTCCAGCGCACGTTGATATTTAGAAGGGTGATTGAACTCATAATGTCAGAGGGGTTAGAAGACACCAGGGGTTTGACTGGGATACTTGGTTGGACATTCAGACCCTGCTTTATTCTCTCCATGGGCCCCCTTCCAGACTTTAGAGTCTTAAATGTTATCTGAGCTCTTTAGACTATGCTTTATGAGGCTGAGTAAATTAACATGCATGCTTTTTAAAAAAGAAAAATACGATCGGCATTCATTTAGGGCCAGTATATGGATGTTTTGGATCTGTGCTGTAGCCCATGCAACAAAATGCAAACGCAAACATTCATATTAATTTTCATTTGTTTTGCATGGCCACCATTCCCATAGCCATGGCACCACCATTTAGATACACGAGGTAATGGCAGCTAAGATGAAGTGAATCGTTTTTGATTTAAAGGGTCAGGGAATCTTTAACATTTTCACACTTCAAAGCCTGAAGGGCAGGAAAGGCTTTGCCGTTGCGATCGGAGTTTGACGCGAAATGGACCCAACGTGGAGCCAACAGTGCTGGGTGAATCCATTCTCTCGAAATGAGAATTGCTTTCCTCCACTGACGCTGCATCGAAAATAGACACTTCTCTGCATTAGACCACACTTTCGTGTAATTTTTCGACGAAGCCGGAGCGCCATGTTGACATCAACTTCTGTATCTATATCTAAACCTGACCTAAATAAAAGCGGAGTTTGTGTTTCCCAAATCTTGCTGTAAATGAGAAATCGTGTTCCTACACTGACGCTCCACCCCGGAAATAGCCCCTTCTCCATGTTCGGCGAACAATGATGAGAGGGGTGCCTAATGCGTCGGTATCTAACGCAGGCTTGGGAGAGAGAACTTGTTGGCTGGGTGCTACGCTGGTAATTCCGGTGATTTGCTATGTGGCGGCAGGGGAAAGATGGGATATAAAGGTCAGTTTACAAGCTACAACTGTTCAGCATTCTCCTTGAAAGGCCTTGCATTCAGTGGAGATCTGTGTGGTAACGTTTCCGCATGGACCCATACCCATTCTATAATCTACAGCAATAACTCAAAGAAGATGTGTAAATCACCCTCGGACGAGTAGCTCACCAAAAAATGAAAATCCTCACACCGCGCCAAAAGAAGGTCGTAGGACGTTTTTGTAGTCAACACAACACTCGCGGGGTTTAAAAGGAAAACAGCGCTGTAATTGCTCCAAAACAACCAAAGTGACCTGTTACTCACTGTCAACCGCGATAAAACCACTTTGAACGTTTTTCACACGAAATGCATATTTGTTGCTTTGTTTTAAACGTGCACGATCCCAGTTAAGTCCGTACTTTGAGCTGCGCTCACATGTCGCAGATATAAAGGGCTTTTATCTGAGAACGGAACTGGGTCAACCAGCGGCTCGTGTTTGGAGTGTGCACACTCGTCTGCTGGTGGACCCTTTGCCGTTACGTCAAGGCGCTTTCATGAACTCAACACAAGGGCAACTGAAATGGAGGCTAGAGTTTGAGCTAATGTGGGTTTGATCACAAACACTGCATTTACTACTGAGGGGCCATCGAAGGTGGGTGCTGTGTAAAGCCATATGTGTTGATAGGGGGAAATGCAGTGACATCAAGTGGACTCACCACAGTTGTTCTCCTGTGGCGATATGTGGTGACATTTTGGGACGAGAGCACGCCAGGCTTTGAGAATCACGGCAGACGATATAGACTGTGCCGAAATGTAAACTGGCAGAAGAACACTTTCGCTCTTTTCACGGGTTTCACTCGATATCAGGGGTCAGACGAGGTGAAAACGTGAAACTGTGCGACAGGACAGGTTTGGCTGACACATAATGCAGCACCGATTTCTGGGTAAAGTATACATTTTGAAATTAGAGAGATTTTCAAAAACAATTGCTCGGAAGGGTGGTGTACTGTGACAGCAAGATGATCCCTGGTTGGATTCTGACAGGTGGGCCTTTCTGCGTGGAGTCTCCATGTTCTCCTCATGTCTGCATGGGTTTCCTCAGGTTCTGCAGTTTTCTCCCCCACCTCCTGTGACCCTGACTGTAGGACAAGTGGCTGAATTGTTTGGAACATGCCACTCCATAAATCCGACGCATATAGTAGGAAAACAAAATCCTGTCGACAGCGATCACTCCTATACAGTACCCGGTGTCAACAAGTGCACTTGTCCGATAGTGATCCGGTGGGGAAGAATTCCATTGACTTCCCTGGGGATGAGGCAATGATTAAAGAGATCGGCTATTGATCAGTGGCAAATTAGGAGGACGGGAGTTCGTAAGAGCCAGGGGTTAATTTGGGGTTAATTTAATTCGGCATTAAGCCCGGGCTTTGGCGCTGAATTCTCCGTCCGTGAATGTTTGTTGTTCATTCATCTAAATTACGGGCAAATTTCAAAGTCGATCAAGACAATTCAGGAAATTAGGATTGTTGGAATCAAATCCAAAGCTTATTGTTTTCATGCGATTCTCCGAAGCAGCGTCCGCTCCCTTTTCCCACCTTTCAACAGCCGCCCCCCCTGTGACCTTTTAAGCCGGTGGTCACATTGTGTGCTCTCCCTCACTCTACGTATTAGGTATTGAATAGGTGACCTTTTTGGTTTGTATGAGCTCATGGGAAGAGTGGGTGTTTCCAACAGAAGTTAAATATCCCCCCCTTTTTTATTTCTCTTGCTCTCCTCCTCTGTGGAGTCTATAGTCTTCCTCCACCTCACTCACTTCAGTCTGTCTCGAAGAGGTAGAAATAAACACGGCTCATAGAAGTTTCCGAGGCGCTTGTGCGAAACTCGTAGCTCAAAAAGAGGTGGAGGGAGAAGGTCGCTCAAAGACTTGCAATGACATTGGTATTTACTTGTTTAATTATTATCCTACCATCAACTGCTGCTTAGAATGTTGCCCCAAGTGAGCACGGCATCGGCCAAACGTTTGAGTTTTGAGGAAAGGAAGTGATTTGTCCCAACAAGGCCTTTTTCTATTTTCCTGAAAGGTTACGCCGAAAAGACACACAAAGGGTTATTATGTAGGAGGAGATCCAATAGATCTCCGGAAACCCTGCAAAAACCTCTCAGGTCCAGAATCTTTCCTTTTCTTAAGAACTTCTTCGAGCTGGGCTGTGCTGTCAGGGAATCATCACAAATCCCTGCAAACAAAAATGCCTTAATCCTGTTGAGTGTTAGTAAATCATGCTGTCCATCGTGAGGCGATGTCGATGTTCGGTACACATCTGCATTATTGTATATGACTTGCGCCTGTGTGTTATGTAATGGTGCTTTATGAAAAACAAGTAATTGCAAACTTGCTCATGAATGGCGTGTTTCACTTTGACCGCCCGCTCACCTATTCCTTCGTCACATGGCGGTCAGGTCCTGTTCCGCACCGTGACATTTGTTTCCCTGCTTATGTAGTCGTCTGCGTTACTGTTGGCAAACACACGGGGAGTAATTTGGTTGATCTAGTTTAACTTGACTGCTGCTCATGTTCTTATTTCGCGTCATATAGAGACATACAACCAATCACTGCCATCCTAGTGTCATATCATGACACACAACCATTTACTTTCATCCACACGGGATATCGTAACATACAATCAATCACTCATCCACGCGTCATATCCTGACATATAACCACACATTTTCTATTCGACCTGTAATATAGATCCATACAGCCATTCAGCCTCTCACTCACATGTTATATACAGATGTATGACCATTAAATATCGCAATTTTAGGGTCTCCAGCGAATTATACTTTTGGACTGTTTAGGAGGACCCACACAGACACGGAGGGAACCACCTGTGAGGTGGCAGCGCTAACCAGTGCGCCACCGTAACAAATCAAACACTTGTGATCATACGGGGTTCACGCCGCCTTCCTCTCAGTGCTTCCAGGTCACACAAAAACACCCAGTCATCTCAGTAGATCGGTCGTTTTGTTGCTCAAAGTGGTACAGTCAAGTTCGTCATTTTACCCAGACAAGCAGGGATAGAGAAGTCAGATTTTACTTATATGGCGTCCAATCATACCACAGTTGTCTGATGACATTTTCCATGTTGAGCAGGTCCAGACTACACTCTTGGGAGGGAATGGCACTCATGATCTATTACTGCTAATAACAATAGCGCTGACAGTTACATGGTAATAGCTGAAAATGATACAATAATAGCTTTAATAGTCATAAAAGAAATAACAGTGGTGGAGGCCTGGCGAGACGCTGCGGTATATCAAGCCACGCCCTCTGGGAACCTGTGAAATGAGAGAGCCCAAGGACTCCAGAGAAGATATGAGGTCATATGAGGTTAGAAGCTGGGGATCATATGTATCTACGTGCGTTAATATAATGATATTAAAGCAAACCTAATGTCACTTTTGTCTTAATTTCCTTCCAGTTAATAACCACAGCTTACTTTTCAGGCACACTATTTAGGACCAGTGTGTTCTTCTGTTGATTTCACATGCTTTATTAATTAACACACGAAGCGGCTGCTTCCACCAGACAAGCAGGGATTTGGATAATTGACAGAGATGGAAAAGGGGGTTCTATATTTAGGGTTTGTAAAGCTGAGGAGAGGAAGTGGGTGCGTAGTGAAAAGCGTAAAGTTGATTATACGCCTACACTACACATACTGCATAAGCCTGCCTCGCGTTCCTTGAGGCTGGCAAGCAGTTGTTTTACCAGAGAAGAATTATTGCTAAATGCCTGAAAATATAGCAATCGAGGAACTGCAAAGCTTTTGAATTGAATGTGTGTATGTTTGTATGTATGTATGCATGTATATATGCACATATGCATGCATGTGTGTATGTATGTGGGTATTAAAGATTTATGCATGTATGCATTTATGTATATTTGTAGGTTTGCATTTATGTATACATGCGCGTGTGTGTATGTGTATGTGCATGTATGTATGTATGTATGCACGCTTGTATGCATACAGCTAAATGTGTATGGACATACGTATGCCGCAACAAGCTGGATCGGTTAACCGCCAAAAGTTATAGCTTAATGAAGCAATGGGGATATAACGTCCTTGTATTTACTTAGATGATATTATCAGCTTGAACACACAGCCCTTTAATTCCAGATAGTGTGATCGAGCACCATAATCAACCTGGATTGATTGTGCAAATATTGTCTGTATTTTTAACTTTCCAGATATTCCCGTCTTTATGTTATTAATTAAACTCAGAGGAGGATCTGCTGTGCATGCTGATATGCAACAGGGCCGCAAATGAATTGTATTGCCGCTGAAAATAATCAATAGCGCTGGTGAGTTCCAGGTGATAATAGCCTTTTAATGTTTTCCCAGCGTGAACATGCATGAGCTGTGTGTGTGTGTGTGTGTGTGTGTGTGTGTGTGTGTGTGTGTGTGTGTGTGTGTGTGTCTGTGTGTGAGTGTGGGTGGAGGGCTGGGATGTATTGCTGGAATGCCAGAAGGGAACTGAGAGGCAGGTTTGGATTCTGTTAGGTAGGTGGAGTAGGGGAACATGCAGGCTGTGACATCACCATCACCCGAAGGCTCCGTGGGCCAGCTGCCTGCTGCAGTGGTGGAGTTTCCTTCCTGCCGAGCTGACCGGAGCTGGGCGAGGCCCAACCCACCTTGCAGCCAACATCGAAAAATGTAGCACGGCTTGGTCCTGCAAGTTTCTGCATCTCTCCTTTCAAACTTCTATCGATTACATTTTTCAGAGAGTGAAATCTAATCCACTTTAAAGAATATATTAGACTTTGACTGCTGCTGAGGAGAGATGAAATCAATGTATATTGGCCAAATACAAGTTGTTACACTTTAGATATGGTTCAGTTGAATAAAAATATCTGCACATGAGTTCAAGTTTGCTTATCCTAATGTTAGCGGGGTTCATTTTTTTGGGTGGGGGTGAGGGGTTACCATGATTGTATTAGGAGTCATATCTACTTATCAGACAAGAGTGCCTTGTGTTACAGTAGGTGGAACATGGTCCAGGCATTTGGCGTCCACAACAGATGTTGCTCAAAGGTCTGTGGCAGTGGGCAGGTGGAGCAGGAGAACCATTATTGATCCATCATAATAGAGATCTGTCCCAGCAGTAGCATAATGCTGAACTGCTCCCCGTGGCTTGGTTCACACCTTGCACGGAGGCTCTGCTGCCATCGGTGTGTGTTAAGGGGTGAATACTATTTAGTGTTAAGCGCTTTGAAAACACAAGGGATGAAAGATGTGTTGTATTACTTTTTATCCTGATCTCAACTCATAATATCCCGTGGAATACCTTATGTATAAGATTGTACCACACCATACCATAATACAACACTTCAAGCCCCGTTTTATACTTACATAGTACCTTCTCATGTTCTTTCTGTCCGCAGAATAAACTGTAGATGCAAATTCCGTTCAATGTGTGATCTTGTCGGATGGTTTATTTTTGTTAAAACTGGATATGGTACATTTAAATTATTATTTTGTTTTTGCATTTAAATTCAGGCATATGAGAGAATGGCCATTTATCAACAAAACTTGTATACGACTGTTTGTCCAACATAGCTGTTTTGTGATTTTAGCCTTAAAAGGAATTTGACTGTATGAATTAGCATTAAATTGTAAAAAACTCAATCAAATGGAGGCCTATGAAGTATTTTGTGTGGGATGTCAGTAGCCAACTGCTAGCTTTGAATGCTCAACATGCACTGTGGTTCAACCACGTGCAAATAATGGGCAGGGCGACTCCCTGTAGGTGCTACGTTACTTCGCTCCAGTGGTCGGACTGCTTTACATGATTCATTGTAGGGAGTGAGTGGCATCTGATGAAGTCATCGTGTATGGCTTCCTGGACGTGGCACGGCTCACCGTTACTGAGTGGTTATCGGTAGTCCTCCTGAGTCACGCTTCATTCCATCACAATCTCATTGCTTTTTCAGCGCCCTCCCGATGAAAGAATTTTACAGGCCGGGGCAACAGTCCCGTCAGATTTTAGCTCCACTGCCGCTGGCGCTGACAACAACCCCGGCCTATACAAGAAACCGCACAAAGAGAATCAGCAACTGACTTAGACATGTGCGCGTGGGGAGGACGAACCCGAGGAGTTCGGCACTCGACGCGCTGCCTCAGGTTGACGGGATAGGATTGAGAGGTTGATGGGAAGCTGAGGTGACATGATGGAAAAAAAAAAAAAACACAGGCAGGATATTTTCTCCCTCTATCCGCTCCCGTCTCTGTCTGGTGTCAAGGGAGCGGAGTGCAGCGAAGCACTCCCGCAGACGCACGCTAATACCAATGAATTATTGAACGGCGGCGAGAGGATGTGACAGGGTCCGCCATATTTGCATGCTGTGGAGTGACAGGACGATGCGCAGAATAGACGAGCCGCATCTTCCGCAAGACGTGAAAGGATTTGCACAAGTGCGTCAACGACCTCATACACTCGAGCCGAGGTTTTACCGACCGTAGATTCAGGCTGTCGCTTACAGAGAAATGGTCTCCTTTTGTGTAGCGCTTTCAAAAGGATTTGCATCGCATTGCATTCACCCCTTCATATCAGTGCTGTATCTTTGCCCAAGGATACTTCAACATTCAGTTAGGAGGGGCCGGGAATCGAACCGCCAACCTTCCTATCAGGGAAACGCCCGCACCACCCACGGAGACACAGCTGGCCCTTGTTGCATTTGTTCATGTTTTGTTGTTTAGTGCTCGAACATCCTTGTGTGTGTGTGTGTGTGTGTGTGTGTGTGTGTGTGTGTGTGTGTGTGTGTGCGTGTGTGTGTGTGTTTTTCGTCCCATAGTCTGAAGACATGGAATCATTTAATCGGAGTCTCTTGGTTTAATTTCTGTATACGGGTCCCTGTGATTGACCATTGACTGCTCAGGTAAAACCCTGCTTGTGAATAATGTCTGCTGTAATTGGCTCCTGGACACGAGCGGCCTTGTGCTTAGGATAAGCAGCATGGTGGAGGAACAAATCCATTAATATGTTATGGACATCTGACAGACTGGGTAATATAAGCTCATCTGATTTGTGGGTTTAAAATCGTCTTAGCTGCACGGAAGCAACATGGAATGTGCAATTGTGCGTGACCCCCTTCACGCACAGGTACACACTGTGTCTTTCTCTGCACGTGTTTTGCACGAAAGAAGCAGAACCTCGTCCAGAATCCACGCTTTCCGCGATCAGTTCTGCATGTCGGGGTGTTGGTTGGACATTCCCCGAGCACTCCCTTCAGCTGTCACCACTTAACCGGCCCCCGAGGAGAGCGAGAACTTCAAAACATGGGAAAAATGTAAAAAATGCATGACTCCTCTTCCTCCTCCTCTGTGACCCCCCCACCCCACCCCCAGCCCCACCCTTTCAGTTTTGGTTACCAGGAGACACCGTAAGCACCATAAAACCGGGCTGTTACAAAGCAGAATATTGCAACCGTGTCTTAAGCGTAGCCAGAGCTATAAAACTGAGAGCGTATTGAAAGTGCCCAAGAACCACGTGTTTGCCACCAGTTCATATCGTGGGATTAAAGAAAGGCAACAATGTGTGTTCATGTTTCAAAGTCTACGGGTGCAGCGAAATCAGGCTACACATTGGTTGTGGTTGGATGGCTCACTGTGTACGTTTCCGCGGAGAAAGGCCCTGGGGTTGTGCGAAGACAGCGGCAGATCCTCGAATCCAGGGCCAGTTTGTTATGTTTTTCACTTTATCAAACGACATGAAGTGAAATAAATACGTCCACAGCTGAAATAACCTAATTTGCCAAAGACTCGGCCCATGAAGCGCACATGGTAATAGCTCGGGGTCGGGTTGCTTTAAAGAAAACTCTGTTCTTAGCAGCGTCGGTGCTCAGGTCACCTCCTCACTCCCGCTCACTCCTGCGCAACCAATGTGTGTGTGTGTGTGTGTGCTTGTGTGCTGGTAGGAAAAAGTGACATGACCGAGCCTAATTTGCTAATTTCCTGTGGCTTCTTTTTTTAATGCTTTTTTTTTTTTTTATAAGGCAAAGGGGCTCGTAAATCAACCGAAAACCATGCGATGATGGATGGAGTGGTGTGCAGTTTTATGAGAATGCAAACCTTGTTTCTGATTTGTATAAGCAATAAGACACATCCCATGGGGCCCTGCAGGTCAGTGCAGTTTGAAATATGACTGTCTGAAATTATTTTATTTTAAAATATCAGAAAATAAGATAATATTATAAATCAATTATGTGTTTTATAATGTTATAATATAATAATAAATAATAAATAATAATGTATATTTATACATTAATACATTGATTAATAATACCTCATTAATATGAAATGTCTTTTTCATTTTTCATAATGTATGTATCATAAAACATCTAAAATAAACAGATAAATAGATAGTGCATACACTGGAGCAGCAAGAGACTGTCTCGGCATATTGCTTTGAAAACATACATTTTATGACCGATAAAATTAATTTGGGGAAAGAAAAAAAAAAGAGTTCTGATTGTTGTCAATTCTTTTAATACGCCTTGACCTATTGGACCATTTAATAAATAGAATAAAAAGGTCCATTGCTTGAGCCCGCAGTATAATTTATTTTCAGTTACAAGAATTTCAAAAATGTGTCGCATAACTTACTGATGAACACAGATTACCACTCCCTTACCTTACTAGTGTGTGTGCGCTTTAGTGAAAGGGTTCGTAGTAAGTTTAGGTGAAGTGCATCTACCCTTGCTAGCTTTAATAGCTTTCCACTCCGAACATATAACTGAATAGAGTAATACAGATGTTAGTTTACAGTGTCATGTCTTACATATAGAGACAAACAGCCATTCATCCTCTCCTCCACACGTCTCTGTATGTCTTGTGAATAACAGGAAGACTCCACACAGAAAGGCCCACAGTCGGAGTTGAACCAGAGACCTTCTTGCTGTGTGAAGGAAGCGCTAACCAGGCTAAATATTGACGTCTAATGTGGTGTCAGAGTTCGGGCCTACACAGCACACACTTAATTTTTTTGTGTGTCGGTTGGACTTAAAAAAAAAAAGAAAAAGAAAAACAGAAATATTTTTCCGGGAAGTACCTGCACCGGTTGCACCTTTAAGCTGATGTTCTGAGCCTTTCTCCAGGGGTCCTAGCTCCATTATAAAAAAAAACACTCCATGGATTAAATTGCATTTCATTAATAACATTCTTTTTTTGTTTTTTCTTTTCCTGCAGTCATACTTTGTCACCGACTATGACCCCACGATCGAAGACTCGTACACGAAGCAGTGCGTGATCGACGAAAGGGCGGCCCGACTGGACAGTAAGCGCACGTTTTTTTCCCAAATGCACACACGCCATTGTTTCCATGATATCAATTTCAAGATCAGGCTGTTTTTGTACATACGTGTGTGTGTTTATTGGGGGGGTGTTGTGTTTTTGTGTTTCAATGCGTATATGTGTGTTTCTAGTCCTAGACACGGCCGGACAGGAAGAGTTTGGAGCCATGAGAGAACAATACATGAGGACAGGGGAGGGCTTCCTGCTCGTCTTCTCAGTCACTGACAGAGGAAGGTGATGACAGCTCTCTTCATGTGTCAGCTTGCTCTAACTCACTTTGCTGTCTCTCTCACCGTCTCTCTCTCTCTTTCCGTTTTGATGGTAGTGTTTACTTTTCACAGCCGCACTCTTCTAAAACCGCCTCCCCTCCGACGCACACCTTTTGCCCGACGCGGTTGCTGCGCTGACTTCCTGCTCACTGTTGCTCTTGTTGTCATTTGATTTTGTTCTCAACACTTCCTCCCGTAGTCTATTGTCTTCCATTCCACGATTTACGTGCTGTCGCTTTCCATTTTTAAGCCGGCGCTCCAGTGCTGATAAGTCAAACTCGCTCGCTGCAGTCAAAAGTTTCCCGTTAAATCCACAAACTCTTACAAAAATCACCAGAATATATAATATGCGATATTTAAACAGTGATGTACGCACATTTAACCGACCTAAAGGCAAGGGAGGGAAATATTGAGGAGACAGTAGAAGTTGAAAGTTGGATAAAGGTTGAAGGATTTTTTGGGACAATTAATTTATCACTCAGTTGTGACTTATTTATTACTTATTTATTTTACTACAAGTAAAGTAAATGACACAAGTAAATTCAGCTATATTGCTATTGTTGTAGCCAGCCCTCCCTACCCTCCCCTGTCTTTGTGTCCCTGCAGAGTGGCGCGGTAAGGTGCGCGCCCCTGCCCCCACTCGCAGTCCCTTCCCAATGTTTATGTTGTAAACAGTCTTTCCTTCCTCCATTTATATTAGTCAAGTCTTTCCAGATTTACTATGCGCTCTTCAAGCTGTCCTTGGGGCCAGCGGCTGGAATGCTGTTCTTGGGCTTGTACTTGCATTCTGTCTCTCCTTTCATTTTTATTCTGTTAAAGGAGTGCATGTGGCTTTTAGCTCGCTGTATTCCAACGCCGGGGTCGGTATACAGCGCAAAACCAAACTTTATACATGTGTATATACTTCGCCTCCCTTTTCAAGCAGCTTTGCTAGCCCTACAATGCCTGAATGTGTGGGTGTTTTTCCTTCGCTCGGCGCTTTGAATACATGTGCACGTGTGCGTGTTGAGACGAATGTGTGCATTATATGGCAAACACTGAACCGCCGTATAATACCAACTTATATATATTTATATATATATATATATATATTTCACAGCTTCGAAGAAATCTACAAATTCCAAAGACAAATACTCAGAGTAAAAGACCGAGATGAGTTCCCAATGATCCTTGTAGGAAACAAAGCAGATCTCGAACTACAGAGACAAGTAAGTCCCAACGGATTGCGGAGATGTTTACCCATAAACCCTGTTTGATCACCTGATGCCACAATGAGATACTCGAAAGTGGAAGCAAGGAGTGGAGGATTGTTTCTGGTGTCGGGAAAGATGGATGGATGGATAGAAAAGTTAGTGTGTTGAAATGGTGAGTTCTTTTCGGTCCCGTCGGTCACTTCATCCAGTGAACCAGCGGCGCCCTCTCATGGTGGAGGAGGAACCCGACACGATGCGCGTGGCTCAGATATTAGAATTTCAGATCTCGTTTCCCGAGGCTCTGGTTCCATTTTCGATTTGGTTGAAGCTTAGATGGTAGACTCTCTACATCAGCACGTTACGAATGTAGAGAAGATTAAAAATTTTAATTCAAATTTTTGAAGCCTACCCCGGTTTCTCATTCAGTCGAGTCAATTCGGATTTGTTTTAAATGGCTCCCAAACACAACACAGTTGTCCGGTCACGCTGTCCGCGTAGAGCAGGTCTGGACCACATTCTTTAAGGTGATTTAAAGAAACCCAACATTCCCCCCGTGAGCAAGCGCTTGGCGACGGTGGCGGGGAAACACTGCATTTCAGATCCAGGCTCAGTGCGGGCGGCCTTCTGTCTCAACCGGCTGGGTTAAAGAAGGAGAGGGATAGCGAGAGAGAGAAGGACAGAGAGATAGAAAGCAAGAGTGTGATGGAGATAGAGGCGGGTATGACGGTTGGGAGGGACAGGCAAAACCGAGCTCTTACTAATGACTACCGTAGCGCTAACAGTTACATGTTAATAGCTGAAATTATACTGTAATAGCCTTAATATTCACAGGACAAATATGGCGGACGCAGTGGATCAAGCCAGACCCCTGGAAACCTGCGAAATGATATACAAGATTACCATTACGCATTGAATGAGCAGACAGGGTAGAAAAAGGGGGCGGGATGAGAGCATTGCATCATGGGATGTTCCTCAGCAGAGAAATAACATAACAGGGGTCTAGTCTAGCGCTCTCTCCAATGGAAAGATTGAGGATGCCTGTTGTTTATTGTCATCCTTTAAATTCAACGGAGTGAATTTCAAACACGGTAAATGAAGTACAGTTGAAACCGGCTTAAGGCTTTAACACGGCTCGGCCTCTGCACATGTGGATTTTGCCCGAGGGCTGAGCTCCACACATCACATTTGAAGATGAGCCTCGCCCCAAGGTTCAGTCACGAAAGTAGCATGTAACACGGCCCTCGTGGATCTCATACGAACTGCGTAATATTTGTCTGGCTTTCAGGCATTTCATTGATTTATATACAATTTTATAGTAAAAAACATTTGAAATATGTGTTTTTTTCTCCATTTTTTTTCAGGTAACCCAAGAGGAAGGCCAGCAGCTGGCCAGACAATTGAAGGTTACATACATGGAGGCTTCAGCTAAAGTCCGTATGAACGTAGACCAAGCTTTCCATGAGCTGGTTAGAGTAATCAGGTAGGGGCTTTTCTTCTTCCATTGTTGTTGTTGCTGCTTTGTGTGTTTGTGTGTGTCTTTGTAGCTTAACCTTGATTCAAAAAACTCAAGTCAAGTCAGATTTGATTGAAACAACAATCCATTTGGGGTCTCCCGGCACTGTGTAAGATGATTGACAGGAACCCTTTTATGGCAGGAAACCTTGGGCAGATCCCAGCTCAATGCGGCGGCAGCCTTGACCGGTTGGCGTAAAAAGAGAGGGAGAAAAAGCAAGAGTGTGATAGAGACAGTGGGGTGTAAGAGTCTGGAGGGACAGGCACAAAGGGTCAGTTACTACTCATACTAGTAATTAATACTGACAGTCACATGGCAAAAGCTGAAAGGGTAGCTTTATTATCAATAAAAGACATAATAATGGTGGAAGGCTGATGAGCCGCTGCAGCTGATCAAGCCACATCCCCTGGGAACCCGCTAAACGAGAGTGCCCAAAGACTCGGTAGAAGATACGAGGTTACTATCATGTATCGATGAAGGGATGTGAGTGCAGACAGAATAGGAATGAGAGAGCCGCATTGTGAGATATCGCCCGTGGTGGCGTAACCAGAGATATTAGGAAACACAGATCAAATTTGTCATTGCCGTAGTTTCTGGGCTATAGCTGCTACTTTTTTCACACGCTTGGAACACTGCAGCTTAAACAATGGTGCAGCTAATTTATAGATTTTCATGGGGCCAACGAGCTTCATGCCCCCAAAAATATGAAGCCTCTTCACATTGGAACAGTGAAATTACACAGACGCCTCAGAACACACGCGTTTACACAAGTGACATTGAGAGTGACAACGAAAGAGAGACAAGTTTGTGAAGGAGGAATTCTGAGGCTGTTTAATTCCGACACTGAAGAAGACGACTTCAGTGATTTCAGTGCGCAGGATAAAGATGAAGATCGCGGTCAGTTACTTACTTCCTGGTAGGCAGCTGTATTTTTTTTATTCCCGGTACTTAACCAGACGTATTACAGGCACCGATCGCAAAATAGCATTTACGTATTTAAGAAAAGAGTTTAATTTTTTTTAATTCTTTTATTCCTTCTAAATATCTCATGTGACCAAAGGATGCTTACAGCTTTTAGACAAGCGCGGCCTATATATGTAAATAAATATATCTATATTTTCACATTTTGTGGGTGCGGGTTACATTCAGGTGTGCTCAATAGTCTGAAAACTACAGTAATTGAAAAGCATTGTCATAATTTTTCGGTGCGTTCATCTCATTTGCGCCGAAGCCAATTTGTGGGACCAATCAATAGACAGAAGCTGCTATTGAATTAAGATATGTTCCACTTAACGTTTTATTGCTGTGACTGAGACATCAATGCTATTTTTAACATATTAATGTGGGCCAAATTTCACCCAAGGACAGTAAGAAGTTCAATATAAAAAAGAGATTTTGAATTTTTGATTTTTGATTCCTCTCCCAGGAAATTCCAAGAGCAGGAATGTCCACCTTCGCCGGAACCGACAGGAAAAGAGAAAGACAAGAGCGGCTGCCACTGTGTGATCGTCTGAGTTGGCCTTATCACTGTAACTCTCGCAGCTACTCTTTCAACCCACTCTGCCTGACGTCGCGTCCTGCGGATGACCGACCCGCTGCCTTCTCCACATGCATGACTTCAGACGGCTCTCGCCGAGATGCTCTGACCAGGAACGGCTGTCCCGAGGACTTCACTTTGGACATCTGAAAATGCCAAATTTTAACACCACTCTACCTTCAACTGTAATCTAATCCACACGAGAGAGTCCCAACACTAAACATTGCCTTCTGAATCAGCCTGACAAATTCATGTTTTGTACTCCGAAGGACTTCTCTTGCCTTGTAGTGATTTGTACTTGCTACCGAGATTGAATGAATACTAGCTGTATCCCGAATGTCGCTGATTTTCTCCAGTTTCAAGTGTCTGAGCAGGGCAGAGAGATAATCCCATGAAGCTTTGTGTATGTCGTGCCATCTTTACTCCCATGTGCTAATCTGCTACTGTACATAAGTGACATTTGTTGTGATTTTCAGTGTATTTCTAATGACCTATTAAATCACCACAGTACAGTGTGTGAGGTTGAGTTTGGTTTTACATATATATGAAAAGTGATTATATATCAGTATGTACATAAATCTAATACATAGATAGACGTTAATGCTACAACCATATAACCTTCTGGCATAGCGGTAGATTTTTTTTTTTTAATTATTATATTTTTTGTGGTTTTCTGCTATCATCTCAGCTGTCAACAGTACCCAGTCTTTATAAAGTCTTACGGACGGCGGGATTCATATCAGCTAACGCGGCGTCGCTTTGAAAACTTAAAACTAACTCAAGCCCCCAACCGTTCTTGACCTCGCGCAGATTTGATTCACGAAGCTCGCTTCTATTCATATCATTCCAGTCTAAACGAATCATCTCCTGTCTGAAACGGACCAATTCATCTCTCCAGTGGCACGGCAACCTGTTTGTTTTGTTCCCCTCGAAACATTGTGTCACATAACCGGGGAGAGGACGGATCACCAGGCGGCCGTTCTCTGGCGGGACTTGAATTCAGTGGACCTACAACCCCAGGAGAACCGGCGACAAAGTAAACGCCGTGGTTTTGGTTCTTCACATCTTCTAATATAAACATCACAAAAAACAGATGGTGGACTTTGACGTCATGTTTCTACTCTACTTTTATACGTTATTTTCTTATCAAAGTAGGTGGAGAGATTTTTTTACATGTTTATAAGTGAATACACCTTGACAGCACGGCTGTGTATATACATATATATGTAAAGAGGAGTATTTCATTCTCTCGGTTGTTATGAGATGAAGATGACGGCCCAAGTCAGCAAATTCTGATCTTTTACTTGATAATCGTGGTTAAAAAATGGAGACTATATTTATGTGCCGGCGTGCGCCACCACCGCCAGAATGTAAAATGTCGGGTCACCGCGTCGTCTCAAAAAAACGGAAGCTTTAATCGGCAAGAATGAATAGTTTAGGAGTTTAGAGTCTCTCTCTCTAAACAGTAATGTGCGAGAAAATCATTATATTTCTGACACATCAGTATATTGTGCCCTTTGTCTAGCTGACGCTGAAATAAAAACTTATTGAGCCAAAAAAAAAGGGGGGTAAAGGATTTGTTTTGTTTTTTAGTTTGAGGTTTTTATGTGTATCATTAAAAATCTGTGTGGACAGCTCACACGCCTAGCCTCTCTGTCCGTGACATTTGTGACCGCAGGTCACAAATGAACAATTTACATTTTCCGTCTGGGCTTGGACTGCTCCCCTCTTTTGGTTACCCTTTAATTTCCAATTACAGCGGCACAGTAATCTTTATCGGATCAACATTTAAGGCAGCCACATTGACAGCTGTTAAAAGTCTCCACATCTGTGCATGTTCGCTTATGGGCTTGCAAGTGCATGTCTACAGAACAAATATATCCAACATGGGAATTGTTTTGTAAGTCAAACGTAGTGTGAAACGGTTAGTCATGCATAGAAGACACGCTTAACGCCTAGTAGTCAACATGTAGCCAGTTAGCGGATGAAGCAGCGAATTGCAGAGTGATGGACAGGGAGTTGACGCAGGGGTAAAAGCTATATTTATTTTGGCTTCCGTCTTATTAACATTAAAAGCGGAGACAGTTTCTCAGGAGGTGCTCCCAATTCTCATCAGATGGTGGTCAAAATGGGGTGAAGTCATATATCTGCTTGAGAGATCTATTTCAATCACTGCTGCAGCATGTAGACCCCTTAATCTTAAGGCCTGACGGAATAAAAGTAGTGCTTGCGGACCCACTCCAGTGTCCATTATATTAATTTGTTTACAAAACGAGGGAGAACCGATAGAGGTAGTGATTTTCTGCACGCCCAGCTGCACTTCCGTCCAACTTTCCTCTCTGCATTTGGCTCATCGAGGCCGGTTTCAATCGTCTCCACGATTTGACATCTCCAGTACTGCGGACGAGGCGGATGTGTGAAGTTTGCGAAATTATAAAAGTTCGGCACATCCGGGTTTTTCCAGCGTAATACAACAAAGCCGAAGACGTCCCTCCGCGTCATTGCGTTTTTCAAAATAAAAGCATCGGCGTCGAACGCGAACGATGCACAGGAGCTGAGCGAACTGTTTAGCTTTCGGGTTTAAAACACAGAAAAGGAAGAAGAAATACAACTTCGTCGCCTTTTCACCGCTGTCGACGGAAATCCACGCAACCCCCGCGAGCCTTGAGGCCCCCCGCCTCCGCTGCCCAGCGGACGCAGCGCCGGGATCTCATTCTCAGTCACTTAACGCCGAGTCCTGCTGTCCGTCTGGTGCTTCGGTGCTGCAGGAGCGCCAGATCTCGGCTTTTTTTTTCCCTCCCTCTTTCCCCCCCCTCTTTTTCGGTGCATCCACCCATCCACCCAGCCCACCGGAGACATGGACGGAGTCAGCAGCAACAGGAGCATGTCTTACAGTAGATGGAGTTATGACAGGTAAGCTCTGCTTCCCGTGGCGACCGGTGGGAATAAGACACGCTCCTTATTTCCGGTCTGCTGCGTCTCGTTTGTTTGTGTTTGTGTTTGTGTGAAGGGACATTGTAATTATGATTATTATTATTATTGTTGTTGTTGTTGTTGTTGTGAATCTCTCCCCACCCTCAGCTGACATGTGCAACGTATCTATCTATCTATCTATCTATCTATCTATCTATCTATCTATCTATCTATCTATCTATCTATCTATCTATCTATCTATCTATCTGTTGCAGCTGAAAGTTACAGGGGCGACTGCTGTGGCTGGATAAATGTGCAAATGTTATGTTTCAAAATGAATATCCTGACATTTCTCCTCGAGCAGTGAGAGGTTCAACGCCTTAGATGGGAATTAGTCAATGTTGTTGCCGAGCAATGATACCAGAATCATGTCTGTTTGCGTGGCAGTAACTTGGTAAAAGATTGGTTCCAACATTTTTGAAACACTCACAAAAAATACAAATGAATAGTATGCTGTCAATGATTCCTTTTTACAATGTGTAGCGCTTTTTATTTGGATCACAGTAACTGTCTCCATGCAGGAAGAGGGGCCTGTTTGCACCAACATCACTGCCTCTTTCCTCCCCAAGAGTGGTCAGAGCTCTGTCTCGGCAATTGGGTGGTGTCTTTGGTGTGTTTCATTTGCTTTTAAAGGAATATCATATGATTACAGAATCCATGTCTATAACCCTGGAAAGAAACAGTGACCCCTCGTTTAAGGAAGATGTAGTATAGGCCTCAGTCAGGCACTAGGGGTCAAATTCAGGTAAAAATTCATGCCCTCTATCAAGAAGGCTGTCTTCGACTTTGAGTCCTTGATTTGATTTGAAGTTGAGTGGCGTCGGCAGTGACAACAGGACGGGATGGAATGTGTTGTTCAAAAAATCCTCTAAAAAACTAACAAAATTAGGGATCAGGTGATTCTTACTCTAGTGGCCATATATCTTTATATGATACAGCATTTTTATTTTCTGCCTCTGAATGCTTCATCTTCATGCACTGACTTGACTTCCCAACTATATGTTCCATTATAGTCCACCTGCATTGTAACTTGTCATGTTGACACATTTAATGTTAAACTAATTTTAAAGGTATTCAAATATTTCATCAAGTAATACAACCCATTGCCAGAATATGTATTACTACTTTCTTTTTTAATGAAAGACTTTTAAAGTTCAATGTTGCTTAAGAAAAAGGCACATCTCTTCTCACTGAAGTGGAATGCGGCCTGCTGGAGCTCTAACTATTAATTACTGTGTGACAAATCCAATTATTTCAAAGCCCATTCAAAAAAAAAAAAGAAAAATTATATTTATTTATAGACACACACACACATACACATATACATATATGGATGGGAGATGACCTATTTAATATATATATATGTAAGTATGTATGTGTGTGTGTCTGCACAATGATGAGATAACAGTTCATCCTCCACCCACACATACCTGTATATTTAATAGATTTTGAAAAACACTGTTATTATTATCTGATTATTTTATATTTATATTTATATTTATATTTATATTTATATTTATATTTATATTTATATTTATATTTATATTTATATTTATATTTATATTTATATTTATATTTATATTTATATTATGTAACTGATGCCGCAGGGGATAGAGCTTCTGCCTCTCAGCTGAGTTAATGGTTATATGTCTACAGTATATGACTTGTGAATAAGAGTGAACGGTTCTTTGCTCTTTACTTGATTGGCTGGCGACCCAGGGTGCGCCCCACCACTCGCCCAATGACAGCTCGGAGAGACACAAGTCCCACCCCAACAGGGTTTGCAAGATATTTAGCATAGATAATGAATGAATGAATTTGTATTGAATTTATATTTATAATGTCAGATTAAAATGAGAAATGTCATCAAAATTAGCATTTGTTGGAATGATCAAAAAAAAAAAAATTAGTTATTCTCTAAAAACATCAAAACATTTGTTTTGGGTTGGCGAAGAGAAAAAAACTTCAGTGTTTAGCTTGATATTTTTGCCCTATTTTTAGTTTGTATTTATTTGTTTTTTATTTTGTATGTGCTTTTGTGAAACATGAAGAATTAGGTCTCATCGTCATCAATATTATCTAAAAAGTATTTTCAACATATGACTAAGTTTATCCTGTGCTATTATAGTGGACAGTTACAAGAAGTATATTTACATATAAGATAAGATTATAAGATAATACTTTATTGATCCTCATAGGGGAAATTCAAATAAAATATATATGCAGTTATTTGCTGTAATACTTACCCCAGTGCAGAACCGAATGCTTCAGGCGGTCCTTTGTACCCACGGCCATCGGACTGTATAACAGCAGTCTGGATGGCACACAACTCTGACTGTTTGGAGGTGCATCTGTGCTACCGCCACCTCACTACTCACTCGCTCACACGTTTCGTGCCCTAACCCCGATGTCTATTCTTATCCCTATTGATATCACTCCATTGCCTCCTGTTTATTGTTGTCATTGTTTCATTGTCGTTGTCACTCTGTCTTTATCCTTGCCTTTTGTTGTTGACGTTTTTGGTTGTCTAGTCTCACCATTGCTTTTTGTTTATGTATCTTGATATTTATTTACTTTTTTGTTTTGTTTTGTTTTTAACTTTTTACTTTTTGACTTTTTATCTTTTAATTGTCTCTCTTATTTATTATTATTAATATCTTTTTTATTTACTTACTTTATCTATTCGTGCTTGTGTGTGCTATCTATCTGTATATGTGTATGTATATATGTGTACGTGTACATTGTGTATATGTGTACATATATTATATGTAGGTATGGGTGTGTGTGTATATATGTATGTATACGTGTGTGTGGGCATGTATGGTGACATATGTGCATATGTGTATGCATTTATATGTGTGTATATATCTTTCCTGTTTTTTTTTTTGTTTTCTAATGTTGCTGCTGCAACACCTGAATTTCTCCTATAGGGGTTCAATAAATTATTATCTTATCTTATCTGACTAATGTTCTAAAAATTATATAGCCCTCCGGAACAATTTTAGGTATCTTTTTAATGTAATTATTCACATAAATCTGCTGTACTCATATGATTCACATTATAAACACAAAAACTGATGATATGTATTGATTTACTTGCAAAGTGAGAGACTTGATAAGCAGTTGCCTTTATCTGCTGCTGTGCTGTTGCTTTGCAGCCACAGGGTGATTTCGCGGGAACAGTTGGTGCTTGCACAAAGTCACTGTGTGCTGGCTGGGATGTTCACACTTTATCCTGGGAGATGGAGGGGCAAGGATGGAGGAGAAGGTGCAGTGTAGATCCAGGCGCCATTTTCTGGTTTCTAATAGGAGACAAAGAGCGGCTTAAAATATACAGCTTTTTTCCTAGGACGTAATAAATAAGACCTGGGGACTGCAAAGATAGACAATGAATGAATCGTCCGCACCAATTTATGTAAATGTATTATTATTATTATTATTATTATTATTATTATTATTATTATTATTATTATTATTATTATTATTATTATTATTATTATTATTATTATTATTGTTATTGTTATGAAAGTAGTTGGAGTGAGAGATGAGGATACAGAGAATAGGGTTAGATGGAGAAGGTTAATTTGCTGTGGCAACCCCTGAAGGGAAAAGCTGAAAGGAAAAGAAGGAGATTGTTATCATTGTTATTATCATCATCATTGTCATCACCATGGTCAATGATGTCAACATCATCATTACCATTGTTTTCCTCGTTCTCATTGTCATGTTGTCATTGCTGTTGCCGTTGTCATTGTCCTGTTCATCATCATCATCATTATTATTGTTATTGATAATATTTTATTATCATAGCACCAGCATCAGCAGCATTACTAAAAACAACAACAATAATAATGATAAGAACAACAATCATAACATTACTACTACTACTACTACTACTGATAATAATAATAATAATGATAACAGCAAAATCCTTATAATAATTATTAGAATAATAATGATAATCTTAATGATGCCAATTAGGATTGAGGCAGTTGCCCAATTTGGGATTTCAGGCTCTGAGTTTAAAAGACAACTGTACACCGACCGACTGCTTCAGTTTTTTCAATTTAGCATCGTGAATTGCTGTTGTCACAAATGTCAAGATGTTCATTTGGAACATTTCTATCTGATCATTAGATTTAAATTGAAACTTTATGAGCAGCTAATTTGAACTGGCTTGTGCTTATGAAGCCAGTTTACGGTTTTGCTGCTTAGCAAACAAAAGATTGATAGTTTTGTAGGATATTGTTTTTTCAGTGTTGGTAGAGAAAATGTCTGAGGGGCTGATACATAATGATTTTTTTCTATACTTCATTATTCCCTTGCTAGATATTGTTATTCCTTTGCATTTATCCCTTCATGAATGGACTGTGAGCAGTGGGAAGCTAATGAACAATGACCTGGGAGGAGAGTCTTGCTCTACAAAACTTGAATTGAGCTACAGGCCCGGTTCATCCCCAAACCAAGGGACTTCCCTTTCTTCCATATTAAGTGGATGACATCCTGACATCCGTCCTCAATTTGAGCAAACGTTCAATGTTAACAATGTTGTGCTTATATCACTGTCCAATAGATATTGAGATTCGACCCAATTCTTATTTATATGTATTTTTCCAGTCTGTCTGAGTACAATCTCTTGGCTGCTATAGTGCTTCTGTCTAAAGGTTGCCAGCATATATCCGACAGAATTAATGGATCGGTATAGAGGGACTGTCCTTATATTAAGAGAGTCCACATTGGCATTAGACAAAGAAATCATCTTTTATGAACCTCTACATGTCCTTTAATTTAACATTACAAGCAAACTATTATTTTATACATCTGTTTAATTTTGTATTTTTATAATCCCTCTGAATTCTGGTCAGAAGGTCAGCTCAATGATCTATTTGTGGCAGTGTCTTCATATTAGAGGTAGATTTGATATTGAATTTGATATGATTATCATAGTTACTATTTGATATTATTATTTCCAATTTGATAAAGGTCATTAGCTGTTAAAGGTTCGATTATAGAGCTGAAAACCAAATGATGAATAAAAAAAATCAAATATAACACATAAACTCTGCACAGTGAGTCTGATCTATTATTCAGAGATACCACCATTCACTAGGAATATAATCACTCACTCTCTCACTGACATGTCTGGGCAATTTCTGGTCTCCAAAGAGCCTCCTGCATGTTTTTGGATAGTTGCTGTAGTTGTTGTCGTAGTTGTTGTCGTTGTTGATGTTGTTTTCGTTTTTGTTATTGTCTTTATTATTATTATTATTATTATTATTATTCATATAATCGTTATTATTATTTTATTCAAGACATACATTAACTAGATTGCCCAGACATGTCTTTAAGAGAGTGAGTAATTGTATGTTATAACATGTGAAAGAGAGACTGAATGGTTTTATGCCTCTATTTGTGGCCCTGTGATCAACTGGCAGGTAAAACCCCACCTTTTGCCCAATAGCAGTTAAGATAGGCTCCACACCCACTGCAACCTTGAGTGCAGGATAGGTATTCTAGATAATCTAATCAATTATTGAATTATGATGACGATGATCATAATAATGATGATGATGAATGTTATTTTTATTGTTATTATTGTTATTATGTGGCTTTTCCTCATTGAAAGCATTTAAAAAAAAACCTCCCTCTCTTTGTCATATTGCTCCTGTCCGTCTTATTCTGAATTGCTGTTTTAAAAATTATTTTATCTTGTCCTGACGGTGGAGCGCCATTCCCCCCGAAGACCACATGAAATTTTTTTCCGGTCCTCAAAGAAGTTCCGCATTGTACAATACAGAAAAAGAAATATATCTCGTCTGTCCCAAGAAAATACTTAACACCAGTGTGATGACTGCCAGAGTTCAAGCCGGATTCAAAGAAAACAGAGAAGTCCACAGCTGTCAATCAAAACACTGCCCGACTGTGCACTCTGCTCTTTGTATTGCCCAGACTAAATTACTTTCCTTTATAAAAATACGAAAAATGTTCTCCCTTGCACTCCATTCTAAGCTCTCCTCTCAAAGCTGTATTAATCCTAGGTGTGCATGTGGGTGTGGGATGTGCCTCTGGAGCAGTTTGTCACGATGAAACATGAGAGTTGGCATAAACAGACTGAGTGTTTTGAGTGGGCGCCGTCCAGCCCTGTGCCGTGTGCGATGGTCAAAACGTTTATGCAATGTCTTGAAAATGCTCAAAACTGTCGCCTTCTTAGAATAATTGTCATCGTCATTGTTTGACAAAATTTTTTTTTTATATTCATACTCAAAATATGGCTCAGTTTTTTGTTTATTCTGAAAAAAACTGAAAAAATGACCCTTTTTTTATGAAGCTGATGATATCTAGATAATTTGTGCTGTCGCGTTAAAATAATTTGACTCGTCATATCAGTGTTATAGATAATTACATTGCAATACAATACATTATGATGATACATAATGAATTAACCTATAGCATATTTCCCTGGAGGTGATTTTTGTAAAGATTGCTGTATATTATATCACTGGTTTGAAGAACCTGTGCAAAACTATTGCCTCTTGTTCAACACACTCAGACACACTTGCACACACATAATGCAGATGTATACATGCATCATGAAGGCCGCATGACAAGCCAGCTGGACGTTGGAGTCTCCTGCTATTGTACAGCTCCTCCATGTGTCCCTGACTCATCACTGCACATCCTTGTCCGTGGCCGATGAGTCCCCCTGTTGGTGAGGGACCAAAATGACCTGCTCCGTCCGCCGTTGGAGATGTAAATCGTGTTATTGCTCACTGTGGTCGAAGCCGGATGGCAATCAATCACACTGATCAGTCAAGTCCCCCGTTCGGTTTTCGCGCTGCCGTTTCTGCACGTGTGCTGCTCGGGTTCTGGGGCTGAACGGCCTACCTGCGAGCTTTCGTATGATGATTAGGTCCTCCCGTTGCCATAGTCACAAGAGCAAGAGTGTGTCAGAGGAGGCGGCGTGACACACAAGAGGACGACATCGCCCGCCACCTCCTCACAAAGACGCTGAGTTAGGATGCAAATGTTGATCCAAACCTGCTGTGTGTGTGTGTATGTGTGTGTGTGTATCCAGGGAAAGATAAGCTTAAAAAAAATTGCTCTATGTAAGGAATCCACATTCACGCCATGTTTCGGGCTTGTTAATCTTTGCATCTTTGTAAATTTTACTCAGATGTTGGCAGTGAGTGAGGGGCGGTCCTGGTAACCAAGTAATAGCAGGAAAGGACAGATCTGATGAAAAGTACACCGAGGGCGCGCTTAGAAAGTGGCAGTTGTGTGTCTGCAGTCCTCTAAAGATAGAACTGATGTGAGCTGGCTGCTCGGCACCTGACAATGCGACACCCTCATCTAACATCGCTGCCTCACTGCTGTTTTTCTGTCAGCAGGGTGTCAGGTGCGCGTTTGTGTTCAAGCGTGTGTGTGCGTTTTAGCATGTGTGGAGTGCAATATTCCCATTCCCCGATCGAACAATTGACAGGTTATTAACAGCTGAAAAATTTGATAAAGATTCTCTCCTTTTACTTTTAACGGTCTAGTACTGCTCCACTCTGCACAATCTGAAAAAAAATTGTGCAAGAGAGTACTTTACCCAGCACTGGGTAATGAGTAACACAGGAAAAATGGAGAGGATTACAAGAAAAATGCACAAAAGCTTAAATTGTTCCACGGGGAATGTAAAATGATGGAGTCCGTGACTATTTGCAAAGACAACTTATTGCCCTGACGTCACCATACATTCACATCTAATTGTTCTGAAAAGTGGCTTCAAAAAATCTACGACACAGTCACACTCTCAACATCTTTCTCTGTATAAGTATAAATGTACATATGTAAATGTATGTATGAACATAAAGGGTGGCACAGATAGATAGATAGATAGATAGATAGATAGATAGATAGATAGATAGATAGATAGATAGATAGATAGATAGATAGATAGATAGATAGATAGATAGATAGATAGATAGATAGATAGATAGATAGATAGATAGATAGATAGATAGATAGATAGATAGATAGATAGGTAGTATATCTAAGCATCAAGTCATCATATGAATCGTCAGCTGAATTTGTTCTGCAAGTTAAAAAATTGCCATTATTTCAGATGCAGCCTTTAATTTTTTCCCCTTTTTCTTCATCATCACGATTTATAACCCTTTTGGTTACCTTCCTGGCAGGGTTGCATTTATTAAGAAGTAACTTCTACTTCATTAGTTGTGTAGAGCTCTAGAAATAAATCTGAAAGAGCAGAATACTAAGTATTTCAGTCGTCCTATTCAGATCATTAATATTCACATTGCATTGTTGATTCTAGCATCTCATAAATAAATCTATCCATTTCATTTCTTTTTTCCCTTTATCATAATATAGCCTTCAACTTTGTGAAATATCCTCAAGAAATTAAGCAAGTCCAGTTGCAATCATTAGATTTATCCATAACCTGTCGTCTTGAAAAACCCCATCAAACACATTGATATGCAGTAAATGAATATTTGTGATTTATGCTTCACCAGTCCAGTGAAAAAAATTGTTTACTTGTCCTTGGTGATTGACGAGTAGCTTAGGGTTAGACACAAAACAAATACTATAACTATGTGGAAACACATTCAGTACAACCCTTACAAAGCAATGAACTGTCATTGGCCTGCAATTACCAGTGAATAGTGTCAACAAACACTTTCTTACAGATTTATTTTTGGTTTACTTTTAACTTAATCAGTTAATGCTCTCGCTGGCTTAAACCACTGGGCGACTTATTAGTCTGAACCATACACTTGCCTTATTAGTCCCGACCAAATATTGTGCAAGCTTGTTATCCATAATGAATAAAACTGGCTGCTGTGTAACTGATCAAGAAGCTGCGGATGCTAATGTGTTGTGAAAATGTTTTATATTGTCATGATTGAAAAAATGTATTTGTGATTTTGTGTATTCGCATTTGTGAAGTGATGAGGTCATTTGGACGAGTAATATGATTTACCACTTGGGGGCACAAAACTAAGCTGATGTTATGATTTCTCGCATATCAGCAGTGAGTTCATACTCTCTACCGAATGACTAATAAAGAAAATGACACCCAGAAATTGATTGATATAAACAAATTACTACATAATTATATAGTTTCTCATGTTCTGTTTGCCTGCAATTCTATCCACTAATGTGCTTTGGCTCATATCTATTAAAATATACTTAAAATGAAATTATCAAATACTTAATTCCTCATTTCCAATGTGAAGACGCTCGATTGGGCTTGGGTTCTCCAAAGTATTACGGCTCTATGAAGCTGAATTACGCCGTGATGTTTGACCAGCAAAGACTGATTGATTCAGTCATTCATTTCATCATTATCGATAACGTTTATCCTGCACTCAGGGTCGTGGGGGGGTGCTGGAGCCTATCCCCACTGTCATTGGTTGAGAGGTGGGACTGGACTGGTCGACCACAAGGCCACAAAAAGAGACAACCAACCACCCCCCTCCCTCATTCACATGGCATTCACAACCATTCACTCTGTCATTCACTCGTCTGGGCGATCTTGGGTCCAATGAACCTACTCCATGTTTTGGTTCTTTTGTGAGGAAACCGGAGAATCCGCGCAGACACGGGGGAGAACACGGAGACTTCACACAGGAAAGGCGCCCCTGTTGGAATCCAACCAGGGACCTTCTTGCTGTGAGGCGGAAGCGCTAATCACTGCACCACCGCGCTGCTCCCGGCAAAGATAATAACATTAAATTAACAGTGGATTATGGAAATCTCAAGTTGAGGAGGGGAGGCGACACTCATCATCAGCGATGCTACACAGGAATGTGCAGAAGCCGGCTGTAAGATATGTAGTGTGTTCGAGCGGTTTGCTTGCTCTGAGAGGCGTGTCGTAAATAAAAACGTCTTGTTCATGCAGAGCGGTTAAAAGCGTCGGTGTTTCAGTAGAATACCGGGGGTCACAAATACAGCTGGATTTGGGAAAAGGGGGAAACACAGAGAGCCATTCGTGTATTTAAGCAGTCAATCTCCGCCTCACTGGGACACGAGAACACTTGGACGTTGGGCACAAGTTTTATCGAGCGTGGCATTTTAATCCAAATCATGTTTTATGCATGCCCTTTGTTGGGCATCAATAGATGGGATTTGTGTTGATACAAGGTCCCCCCTCTGTGTGTGTGTGTCTCCCTCTCTTTATTTGACTGACAGAGGCGCATCTCCGCCTTCCAACACGGCTGGAGCTGCTTCAGCAAAGCGCCATCACACTTGCTTGTCAACGTTTCCAGACGTGAACGTGGCCGCCGTCTACCGGATCGCCGCAGGAACGAGAAACTTTATGAATTTAATTAGTCGTTGACACTCTCAGAAGGGGTGTGAATGTGCAAATTCTCAGTTGTAAAAATATGATGTGAAAGATTTCTACTGTATATCATAGTCTCTGTGCCCCACTATTGAAGTGGATGTGTTTCAGATTTTGATGAAATTATTTTACAAATGCAATGTCCTTGTGGTAAGGCTCTTCCCAAGGATAATTCCAGTGTGCGCATAACAAAGCAGATTGTATTCCTAAAAGATATCGATGCTTTTTCAGGCTTCGTTTACACGACAACGTTCCATTTTGTTGTCAGTCATCGTTTCAACCAGCTCCGTGAGACCGAGATAGAAGGAAACACCAGAAACGCTGTCGCGCACGTGCCAGACCAATAGTTTGGAGTGGGATTTTGTGATGAACCCTAAGAAGCCCACACGTAGAGACACTTCTTGTCTCGGCGCAATAAATAAACCTGGGTACTACAGGAAGTGTAAACACCAACAAGGAAAAGCAATTTAGTATTTGTATGGATGGACGATGAGGTGGAATAATTGCTTGGAGTGACTCTGATGCACAAGCTGGGTAAACTCCGAGAGAACGTAGACTGTAGGTTACACCAGTCAAAGTGCTCTGGAGTGCTCTGGAGTCCATCATTGTTGTTATGGCCCACCCATCAGCGCATGGCAACCGACTGGAACCTTATTTGCTCAACTGTAGAATGTTGCGTTTTCCCGTCTACACGGAGAAAGAGGCGTTCTCATGTCTTTCCGTTCCGGAGCCTATTATTTTTTCAGGCACCGCAAACACAATTAAAGTTTTGCATTTTTACTTTGAAAAGGTTGATTGTTTGAAAGCGACCTAGAAATATATCTTTCAATACCCCCCCCCCCCCCCCCCCCCCCCCCGCCCCCCCGTAGGACTGGGGCCCCCCCCCCCCCCCCGTCGTATAAAACCCTGCCCCTCTC
>CAAKHD010013882.1:292625-332382 GCA_901007705.1 Fistularia tabacaria
GAAAAGGTTGTTATTTTGGAAAGGTCCAGAAAATTATTTTCCAAACCCCCCCCCCCCCCCGGATGCTCGAGTGCAGTTTCTGAAGTGCAGCACCCCCTTACGCGCGATATGATATAACGTCGATCTCATTCCCAAGGGGTGTCCTTACTGCCACCCTCAAAGTCAAATTTAAAAGCCAGACATCAAGGGATTGACAGGTCCAGTATATTTTTTTCAGATTTCTCCAAATGTGAAGGTCTCCACTTTCTTTCTCCTGCCCGAATCTAGAGAGGAACTAAGAAGGTCTGAGAATCCATTACACATTGGCCATTCCATTGTTCTACAAATAGTTCATTGGCAGTGAGCTCTTTTTTCTTTAGAGAGTGGAGGAAGCATGCAGGGAAAAATCACTACATCCCTTATTTGTATGGCCTTGTGGGAGCAAATGCGAATCGAAAAGCTCAATCCAAAGGTTGAACAAGGTTTCATAGATGTGTATGGAACATAACCTCAAGCATGGGCAATAGAATATCTCCTGAATAGAAGTGGGAGTGGGTTTCTCTGTGTCTCTCGGGTCCGTATGCACCTGATGCACGTGACCCATAGCTCTAAAGCCTGGTGGTAATCAAGAGTAATCAACTCAGTAATGGGTCCCTCATCAATCCCCACCTGCCCACCCAGCGCTGTGCTCAAGGACACACAGGGAGGAGTGTAGGCCTGTCCCTGCTAGCAGGTTTCGCTTTCGGAAACGAATGAAAAATGGTCACCTGACCGATACAGGGACGTTGAAGGCACAAGTTCACATTCTGGTTGAGTTTTGTTGCCCCCACTAATAAAGCTAACAATGCACAAACAATGCATACTTATAGGAATAGGCAAGATATGCTAGAGGTCAAGTGAGGAGCTGAAATACAGACATCGGACACCATTCATTTCAGAGTTTTGTTGTCATTTGTATATTTGATCCAAAGGGAACACATCCAACTTTGGATCTTTAGAACCCAGCCATCAGACTTGATGAGAAAGACTCTTTGGGAAAATCTTGTCCGCCCTGGGTTTTAGTCAAGTCAAGGAAAACCAGGATATCAACGATTTGGACATTTCCCTTTGGAGCATCTTTTACTGGCACTGGGCTACGTCAGCTAAGTGGTAGAGCTTTTCATTGAGAGGACAAGGGAGTTAAGAGATATATGAGTCAGAGGATCCAAACATTCATGAGCCTGGAGCCATGGGAGACACATATGAGATTCCAGTAATGGAATCGGTGACATCAGTCATAAATAACAGGAAACACCAGCTAACAAAGTGCAAAAAATAATGAAAATTTTACAATAATATCAGCTGAATCCAAAGACACATACCCAAGGGAGCAAACTCCAGAGTAATGAGTTAGTTCTGCACAGTGAGTCAGAAAAAAGGGAACTTGAAGAAGGCCACGCGATAAGTCCATGACAAAACTGACACGGGGCCCAACAAATCACTTCTGAGGGGCTCTGGGAGCAGAGATGCTTTCTATAGGTCTGTCATGGAGACAGTGAGTCAGCGCAGAGCATGCCACCATGGTGTGTATATAGGTGAAGCACACCTGATCTTCTTGTTACACAACGACACATTATTAACCTTTACCTCTCCATTTGCTGTCATGTTTCCCTTCCTATGTAGGGGCGGACATTGCAATGACAAATTCCCAGATTTTTTGGGGTTGGCCCCTGCATAGGGCTGCACGGCAGCAAATAGTTGCTTAGAAACAGGTCGAGGGGGAAGAATCTTCGGGGCACATTGTGGTAAGAGATATGCTGTGGAATTTCAAAGTAATATATGTCTGTCTTGGTAAACCAGAAGAACATCCAACGTGTCTTTTTAGACATCGGAAAAGAACTGTCAAACTGAAAGGAGATTTTGAGCCCGGGTTTGAGTACACATGTATTCCCACACGGACCGACAAGAAGCTAAACGTCACTTGTTTGTCGGCACATGTCTGCTGTGCTTGATCAGGTTGATATGTTATTGAGGTTGCGTGTTCTGCAGCTGTGTTTCAGCCCGTCTGATTAAGGCCGGCAGACACAAGCCAGAGATCCATTTTCACATCAGTGTGTGCCTTCTTTTTCGGGAGCATTATTATAATTACTGATATTGCTGGGCTCCTGTTACCAACAATAAAATGCTTCTGGGAAAGATGTATGAATTCTGCACCGTAAAAATTCAATTTGGCAGAGATCTTATCGTTTGTTGTTTAGTGCCGTATTCGGCGTCCGGAAAACAAAATAAATATATTCACTCCATTTTACACAAACCCTTGTTAACATGCTGGTCAGAGTGGTATCAAAATGTAGTTTATTTTGACAAGTTCCTGAAATAAACTACATTTACCACAAACCATATCATCATCGGGCACTGCTCATGTCTACAATACATAGTGTTGTGATTGAGTATCCTCTGTCATTTTTCTGGGAAATGTGTTTGAATAATATTCCGATGTCACAGTGAAATTGACAGTTGACCCTCTTTGGATTATCAGTTCCACTTTGATTTCTGTTTCAGACTTTCAAATTTAGTATGAAACTGAGCCATGAACAAAAAACACATTTTGTGAGGTTGCAGTAACCTTGACCTTTTACCATAAAGATATCACTTCACATCATCCAGATGCGATAATATTCCCCCTGCAGAAGTGCTTGACCTATCTGGTAGATGGAAAGATGGTCACAAAATTAAAAAAAACTAGTACCGATAAAATACCTTAAAAAGAACTGGATGCACAGATATAATACGATATAATTATATAATAAGATAATCTCATATCTCCAGTTGTCCTTAATTATGATTTATTTTTATACTTATTTATTTATTCATTAATTTATTGTATTTCTAATTAATTAATTTACTTATTTCAATGCTGTTTGCTGTATGGCTTGCAAGAGGGGTTCATGCTCTTTTAGCCTGCATTTTCATTTCAGTTGAATTGCAAGTCCTATTGATTTCAATGGGAAATAATGTCCGTGTTTGAGAGCCACCCGTTACTTAAATAAAGTCTATTATTTAGCAAAATAATCAGTGTGCTTCGCTTGGTCTGAGGATAAACACTGAAGGCATGACAAAATACACTGTAAAAGTTATATAACACATATAAATGACTCTGTAGCTTAATATAGTTCCCGTCCAGAGCAGTGGAAGAGAATTTAACTGCTCTGCGGTTATAGTGACAAACTATTCGCAGTCGCTGAATAATCATTTTCTCATTTTCCCACACGGCACACCTGACAGCCTCTCCTGTGGCGGGAGATCACTGGTGCATGTGACCCCTTTAGGTTCTCATTTGTAGAGTTTATGAATCAGAAATAGAAACCCTGCTAGCGGAGCGGTGGCGCAGTGGTTCGCGCTTCTGCCTCACAGTGAGGGGGTTTCTGGTTGGATTCCGTCAGGGGCCCCTGCGGTGGATATTCTCCCTGTTTCCTGCAGATACTCCAGTTTCCTCCCACATTCAAAACAATGCAGGAAAGATGAGACACCAAATTGTCCAGACGTATGAATGAGCGAATGAATGGTTGTATGTCTCTATATGTGGCCCAGTGATCGACTGCCAGCCGGTATAAGGTGAACCCAGCCCCGCGCCCAGTGCAGAATAAACAATATAGATATGAATGAATGAAAGAATAAATATGCAACCCCGCTCTTTTCGCCTCTGCATTCTCTCACATCCCAGCTCTTACCATGTAACTTTCAGCGCTAGTGGTATTAGTAGCAGTAGGTCATTTGTGCCTCCCAGCCCTCACTGCCCTCTTGTCTCTATCACACTCTTGTTTTCTGACTCTCTCTGTCTGTCTCACTGTCTCTTTTCCCCAACTGGTGGAGGCAGACGGCCGCCCAGACTGAGCTGGGATCTAACTTGACTTTATTTTCTTACTGGTTTGAGGCTGAACAAAGTCGTCTTTGTGACCGATGAGGTTTTCGGGTGTGAAACCAAAGTGCTCAGATGCTTCAAATAGTGACAATAATTTTATTGAATAAAGGGCATGTCGTCGTAGATGCCGTGTTTCCGCTTTAACCTCCTAGCTCGGCACACGGGGCGGGTTACGACCCCGTTTCAGAAATGGGCTCTGGTGCTTTTTGGTTTCTTCGATTCACTCGAACGAGCAACGGGCATCGAGATTTCTCGATATTTTGATCCACGCCGGCACCACACTTGCAAGTCAGACACGCGCTCGTTGATGAACTTGACCCTGAATCGAGTCATTGTAAAAGCGGGCTCGGTTCGCGAGGAAGCAGGTCACTTTAACTGTCTATAGATGGACTCTTGAATCACCCCCGGGAACACAGTGAGTGATGTGTGTTCGTGCGCTGACAGTGAGGGACGGCAGACGGAGGGCGGAAGCAGATGTGTGCGAGAGAGCTCCAGAGCTGTGGCGCTATCACAGGGCGCCTTTGTCTGGTGGCAGAGAGGGTTGAATTAAAGGCTGCTAACACCAGTCCGCACAGTCATATGCTAATGGCTCCCACTCAGAGAGAATAAATATATTATGGTGCAGAAAACACATCTGAGTCTTTGCCTGGCATTCCTCCTGCAACACAAACAGTGTGCTAAAGAGACACAAAGAGAGGGTGTGTGTGTGTGTGTGTGCTGAGTGAGCAGAGGTCCATTTGTACACAAATAGCATGGAGGGAATATGAAAGTGGCAAGACAAATGTAATTCTCCATTATCGTTCTTTTCTTTCTTTCTTTTTTTTCAACCCAAGACTACACTCAGCGCAGGAGGTATCGCGGGTCGGGAGATAACGAGAGATTGATTGGGGGGAGAGGCAGAGACAGAGATTTGGACAGCGAGGAAGGAAGGAAGGAAGGGAGGGAGTGTGTGTGTGTGTGTGGGGGGGGATTTAAAGGGAAAGAAACGGAGGGAGATTTAGATCGAGCCCCCGGAGAGCGAGGGAAGGACCGGCGCAGAAGCGGCGGATGGGAGCAGAGACGAGGAGAGGCGCCGACTGGAAACACACACACATGGGAGCGAAGCACGCTGCGATCTCGTGCGCTCGGCATAGACGGTTGAGGAGCGCGGCAGCGTATCTGGATTGTTAGTCGTCCGATGCCCCGTAGCTAGAGGACATACGGGGGGGGCGGGTGGGGGAAGACACATGCAGGCTGGGGATCTAGGGGCTGTGCGCAGAGGATGAGCAGGCGATGCTGGCTGTCTTACCGTGATCACTGTCCACAGACCCCCCGTAGCCACTTTGCACTGCCGCCGTCGCAGGCCGTTAGCCTTGCAGTCAGGCGGCAGCAGCCAGTGATCGATGCAGAATGAGCTCCAAGCACACCTCCGACTGGATTCCCTACAGGTATCGTACCACCTCCCCGAGAACACAGCAGAGGGTGTTCATCCTTTGAAGCAGGGTTTTAGCCATGCATGTGCATGCATCTTTTTTTGCCTCTGTGTGTGTTTGTGTGTGTCTCCTTGACTGGATTGAACCGATATCTGTACAATTGGATATGCAAAGTGCTGCAAACAGTGGCAGTGCGGGAGAGGAAATTTTCTTATTTACTTTCCGAAGCGATATTGATTAAATTGAAAAAAGAAAAAAATTCCCACAGTGGATAATTCAACTGGTTATTGAGGAATTATGCCAGCAATAAAAAAAATTAATAAAAAAAAACAGAATTCATAATTTTTATGATAATAATAATGATAATAATGAAAAAATAATAATTTTATGGAACACTTTCCTTGAAAGTACTTTGCATTATGGTCACGTGACTTTTTAAGCCCATCACTTTATTTAGAATGTGGGTTGCTTCTCTTTGAACATAATCATTTTTCATGTTTTCATAAATTAAATCAATTTCATCTCATGACAAAAAAAAACAGAGGCTTGAACTGAATGAATTTCTCAACATTGCCATCGCAGCAGCAGCAGCAGCAAAGCTCTGCTTCTGCCTCTCAAACACCCATTGCCATGGTTTCCATGCATACCCCTAATAGCCATTTGCCTTACGGTTGCTATAAGTTACCCGGCACAGTCGCGGGCATTTTTGGTAGATGAGTGCGCAATTGCACAAAATTAATGATTATTTTTTCAATTTTAATTTCTTCATTTTACACCTGTAGATGAGGTCATCGAAACCAGACAGTTAAACCTGGTTAAACTATAAAAACAAATCTCACCACCTCCGTAACCAGTGAGAACTAAGTGGTAAGTCGGGGTTATTGCCATTTTTTTAAACATCTGAAATTATTCCTTGAAGTGTGCCGTCGGAGAGAGAAACAGGCGGGGATAGAAAGTCTGGCGGTTTCTCAATGAGCACTCTTCCCATCTCTTGGAGCCACCATGAAAAATGCATGGGCTGCCGTGCAGAGCTGCAGGAGAGAGCGCCGTCGCGTAGCATCCGAGCTGCACAGTGCATGCATTCGTTCAGATGAACGAATGAAGGGCAAATTTGTCACACACGCACACACGCATCTCTTAGACTTTTTTCTCCAGGGACCCCAAGTGGGAGAGAATTATTTAGGGCCTAGTAGATGAAAGGCCATTTGTTCATGTGGGATAATAATCTACGATCTGCTGCTTTCCCGTTCCCGATCTTTCATCCGCCTTATGATTCACAAGGTCGGTTCGGATCTGCTCAGCGGTCGTTGTATTGATTTTTATTTTCTGAATCACACCACTGAAACCAAATGTGACATTGCCTAAATACTGAATCGTCCTTTAGACCTTCCAGATCCTGACTCATAATGTATGTAAATCGCAGCTGTACTTATTATTGATGATCAATTATTGACATAATTCACATTTCAGACTGTTAATTTATTTATTATACTGTTAATTTATTTACTATATCTGCACCTGCTGCTTTTTTGGCACTTCTGGTTAGATGCTAAACTGCCTTTTGCCGCCCTGTATTTGTACATGTCTATTGACAATAAGGTCCAATCTAATCCAATCTAATCTAATGTTGTGAAATGTCAAGATTAGCACTTCTTAGTGGGTGTTTACAAACAATTTGAAATCCTGTGCAATTCCATACGAACTTAAGATGCAACAAATCCAACAACGCACACACACATAAACACACATATACAGCCATGAAATGAGTTTCTGAAAAGCGGCTCTAAATTGGTGCTTAAATGTGCAGCATCATGGCTGAGATGACTTCTAGACAGTTTTTTTTTTCTCAATCATGCTAAATAGAAATGATTATCTAAAAGGAAAATGTATCCTGGCCTGAAGAGGTTGAGTTAGATGTACACGGTCAAGCGAAGTCCAGTGTTGCCTAAATAATCAAAGCTCTGATGCGGCAATGATGACGTTCAGTTTTTTTCTTATTCTGTAACTTTTGTGAATTTATTGCCATGTTTTTTGTTGGGTGGTTTTGGACTTTAAGCCATTTTGCAACTGATTTACACCAAGAATCGTCAATCAGGTCATTTCAGTAAACAGTGGAGGATAATTGCATTACCTCGAAAAGATTAGAAAGCCTCTTGTAAACCTCACAAGTGGCCGCTTTCAGAAGGCGGGGGCGGACTCTTGATCATAATGAGCTTTTTGACCTCCAAGGGAACAGTCCTGTTTGTGTTATTACCTCCCCTTTCGATGCCTATTCATGCACTTTATAACTCTTGATTGCAGAGAAGGAGAGCCGGGGGTAAAGTAGTGCGCGGGCCCTTTGTTGTGTAGAATCAGTATGGAGGAAATGCAGGTGTGGAGCAAAAATGGCACAAAATGCTTACTGAAGGTGCAACATATTAGCTTTGGCATGGGCTCGTATCTGTGTCAGCTTTGTATTTCCGTTTGCAAGTCTCAATTTTCCAAAACGTAGATTAACAACGGCATTCTAACGATGTGATAATAGCCTTTATATGTACTGAGGCAGACGCCGCGGCTCAGACCTGTGACTCAGACGCAAGGGACCGATAGGCCAAGGGGGGCGTGAAAACATACATATTAACATAATTTAATGATTGTCAGAATTTATTGTTGCGTCGCCGCAGCTGTCGTGCTGCCGTGCCACGTCTGACACACGGCAGTATCGGGACGCAGACATGAACATCCTGAACATAATGTTAAGGATGGAAATGAGAGGTGTTTCGTTAATCGTGAACTTGCAGCAAAATCATCGGTCGCTGAGGACCTGAATTGCGTCACAGTAAAGATAGAAAAACCCCAATGTGTTAGATTTACATGATAATATTCTCTTGTATTATTCATTGTGACGATCTGCTCCACAGACGGATCAGTCCTTAGTATGATCATTATACATTAACAGACACTTCTCCATCTTTCATCCTCCTTCTTTGTTCTCCTGGAGGAATCCTCTCAGCATTCCCTCGTGATTTAAAGCCCAGGTTTGTTGGGAACTCAGACCGGTGAAGAGGAGAAGCGCAGAGCGAGCAGACAAACCCGTCGCGTCAGGCTAAATTAATAACCCACTGTTTGGCCAATAAAGTGTGTTCATTTGTGCCAGGGTGATGCGTTTTAGTGAAAAGTAGTGAAACAAAAAGCAACACAGTCGGGAGGAAAGCAGTCTCACCGATGGCCATTTCCCGCAATTAATCATCGTCACCACGATTGCTTTGAAATTGCTTATCTTCTCTTTTTCAAGTGGCACTTTTGGCTTCTATTTCAAAAGTTCATTCATTCATTCACTCTCCATACCACCTGTCCTGCAGTCAGGGTCACCAGGGTGCTCCGAGCTATCATTGAGCAAGAGGTTGGATTCATCCTGGACCGGTTGCCAGTCCATCACAGGGCCACACATAGAGACCGACAAACATTCACTCTCTCAGTCACACACAAGGCGTCCGGCTCCAATTTCAAGTTCCGAGATGACCACTTGAGCCACGCCGCCCCAAAAAAGTACATTTAAATGATATAGCATTCATTTATACTCTAACTTCTTCTTTTCCTCTGGGCTGCTCCCTTTAGGGGTCGCCGCAGCTTATCGCCTGCCTCCATCCAGCCCTGTCCTCTGCATCTTCTCCTCTCACACTAACTCACTTCCTGTCCTCTTTCACTCCACATATTAAATCTCTCTCCTCCCAACGAGAAACTCAGCATCTTTTCCTCAGTATCTCTTAATCGCACAACATGGTTGGTCCCACTTCTGTCTTCTACATGTTTGTTCCTTTCTGGCTGATGCTCCTTAATCACATCTGACACTTTTCTCCACGTGTTCCAACCTGCTTGCACACGTCTCTCTGCCTCGTCTTCACACTCTCCGTTGCTCTGGGCTGTTGACCCCAAGGACTTAAAACCCTCCACCTTCTTTAGCTCCACTTCCAGTAGCCTTGCAGTTCCTCTTGGGTTCCTGTCATTCAAACCCATGTATTGTGTCTTGCTGCAGCTAACCTTCATCCCTCTCCTTTCAAGAGCGTACCTCCACCTCTAGAGATTTCCCTCCACCTGCTCCCTGCGCTCACAACAGATGACAATGTCATCAGCAAACGTCATAGTCCATGGAGATGCTTGTCGAACGTCAACTGTAAGCCTGTCCATCACCATAGCAAACAAGAAGGACTCAGAGCTGATCCCTGTTAGAGTCCCACCTCCACCTAGAGCTCCTCTGTCACACCTAAGTCATTCCTCATCACTGTCACACAGCTCTCACACGTGTCCTGCACCACCAAAACGTACTCCTCTGCCACTCCAGACTTCTTCATACAACCACAGTTCCTATCTTGGTACACGGTCGTATGCTTTTACTGGATCTTCTCGACCAGCATTCTACGCAAATCCTGCAATTGTAGTAGTCTTAATCATTCTTAATGTATTCTAATACGTTGAACCTAAAACATAATATGTATTAGCTAATCATCATAAGGATCTTGCATGTTCTTAATCTGCTTGTGTCAGAGGAAGTGTTTATTCGGTTCAACTTCAAATCTTAATGGCAAGTTGGAGCAGTGGTTGGTGCTTCCCGAGCCGCATTCCGACAGGGAGCCTTTCTGTGTGGAGTCTCCATGTTCTCCTCGTGTCCGGGTGGGTTTCCTCAGGTTTCTTCAATATCCTGCCACAGTCCAAAAACATGTAGGAGGTTCGTTGGAGACCCTTAATTGGCCAGATGTGTGAATGAGAGTGTGAATGCTTTTATGTCGTGTGAATGAGGGAGCCTCTCGACCAACTGCCGGGATAGGCTGCAGCGACCCTGACTGCAGAATAGATAATGAATGAATACATTAATGAATGAATTAATCTTAAAAACAGACAAACATGAATACAAAGTAAGGTACATATTGTGTATGGTTTCCTTGTATTTTACCTGTACCAACTGATTGGAATTAGCTCTGAACAACCTTCTCACAAAAATAACCCAGGTGCATTCAATGATGCACCCATATTAAAAAATAAAATGAGTGAAAACTCTCAGCTCTCTAAAACCTATTTATTACTAAAACAGGTTCTAATTATCCTATTTTTTTTAAATACCAGCCCAGCCGCTGTAGGAAAAACAGAAGCCACCATGCTAAAAACCATTCGGACGCTCGTTTTTGTCAGTTGAACCCGTTCCACGTTGACCTTAAAACATTTGCGTCCACCAATGCCATTACGTCTGGGCACAGAGCACCGACAAATCAAATTAGGTCCAAGTCAATACTGCTGTTTGCAGAGAGGAGGATATTATCCAGTTGTATTTGATAGAAGGATCTGTTCAGCAAGTCATAGTCAGAAAATGCCTTTTACAGTCTGACGTCAGACCTTTACTTGATACCACTTGGTTCATTGCAGCGCTGCATGGAACTATGCTTGCATGGAGCACTCTATTAACCGCTGTGACTGATGAAACAATCGTCTTCTTGGAAAATAAGTATAATAACGCCTCTCCATCCCACTTCCGGATAATATGATTTTCGGTTTACCTCGTCGCACAGTTTGCCCCGAGTCGGTCTTTGAGTAAGGCAAACTGGACGGGCACGAATGGGAGGGACAGGCACAAATGATCATCTGCCAGTACCAGTTGCATTGACGGTGACATATATATGCCTTTTTATATATATATATATATATATATATGCCTTTATATATATATATATATGCCTTATATATATATGCCGTTGACGGATATATATATATATCCTGGATATCCAGGATTTATATCCTGTTTTGTTTTTTTTGTTTTTTTTCCCTCTTTTTTTCCCATATATATATATATATATATATATATATATATATATATATATATATATATATATATATATATATATATATATATATATATATATATATATATATATATATATATATATATATATATATATATATATATCCTGGATATCCAGGATTTATATCCTGTTTTGTTTTTTTTGTTTTTTTTCCCTCTTTTTTTCCCATATATATATATATATATATATATATATATATATATATATATATATCCTGTTTTGTTTTTATCCTGTTATATATATATATATATATATGTATATATATATATATATATATATATATATATATCCTGTTTTTTTTATACACACATATACACAATATACACAATATACACATACACAATATACACATACACATTTACATTTACACAAAGATAGCACAAAAAAAGGCAACTTGAAAACATATTGCGTTGCTTTGATGCACTGAGATGTAAATCAGTGATTAATTAAGTATCATCTTCATAACAGTAATATTGAGCATGGATTTGAATATGCGTAACATCGTGATAGTGATAAATACTGGTTTGTCTCTCAAGGTGTGCGTATTTTAAATTCATGAACATTGCAAATTAGAATTCTGGAATGGTTGTCATGATGGATTCTGAAATCTCTTAAGGCAGTTCACCAAATATGAAAGAGGTCAATTTAATTTTGGACTTGCTTTTGGGTATCAACGGTTAGCTGCCAATAAATGTTCAAGGAGAGTTGAGAGGTTACGAGGATCATTCACCCTTTTTTTCAAAAGAAGTTAATCCGCGGCTTCACCGGAGGACGTTGAGGTGTTTAGGTTTCAAAGGACAAGCGGGAAATGCTGTTTAACATCCCTGTTGTAATTACATCTAAGGATTTTACCGTACGTGGGAGAAAGTGCCAATTAGGCTCTCAGGGAGGTGAATCAGAACAGCTAAAAATGGTGAAACGTGTAGGTCGGTTGGGCAGATCCACTTTCTTAGTTAATGATCAGAGAAACTCCCCACATCTGTCTGGGGAAGTCTATATATATTAGAAACCAACCGAGAGGAGTCTTCAATGGAGTTATAGTGTCGTCATGGGGGTTGGCAAACAGCTACGATGAGAAAAAAACCCTTTCAAAGCTTTACCAAAACCTCAGTTTGAATTCTCTGAGGGAATTTAGAATTTATATTCTTTCTGTTTTTTGCGCCCATCCCACAGGTTTATGCTATCAAGCACACGCATTCATTTAGAGATTTTCATGCTTTAATTCATGGTTTTCTATTCCGAGCTGCACATCCGCTAACTAAATCCAAGAAAGTGGGCCACATTCATTTTTATTTATTCTTCTTTGAGTTATTTCTTTTAATCTTATGAAGTGATTCCATTGTCCACTGTTTTCTTTTCATCACTTGAAAAGGTAGGATTTTTACGTGACCCCAGCAATCCACTTCTTGTGGATCATTCCATTGTCCCGCATCGTCAAAATGTCTGAAATTGGCTTGAAAAGAAAAGTATCTGTTCCAGATGTGACTTCGTTTTATTTTTTTCTTCATGGCCAAATGCAATTGCGTCTCTCTTGACAAACGCTGCCGTCTGTATGTTCACTGAGGTTTTCATAAAGATACCCCACTTAACTCGTCCTTAGATGAAGATAGAGATTGTGACAATGTGTGCCGCTGTTGACGATTCCAGTCTGAGGGTGTGTGCGCTCATTGTGAATGTGAAAAATCCGCAAGACACGGCTGTAGCATCACCCCACTGCCTTTCTGACAGCAAAGGACAGCCTCGCTAATGTAAATAAACTCACGGGTATAATTTCAGTCTTTTACTTTAGGAGAACGTATTGGTTCTTCACGCAACCTAAAAGCCTGACAATGGCCATTTGTAAAGCAGGTGATTTGATGCTTAGATAGAACATCATATTGATGAAAACATACCAGTGGCTTGAAATGGCATTGATCACGGCAGCAAAAGAGTGAGCTTGAACATTAGATCGATCGTGGTCGGGGTCTACCACACCTACGAATGCAGGCTGTTCATAAGATGGCCCCCTGAGACAAACCAGCGTTAACAGCTGGGTGCAAGATGCTGGCAGGAAAGGCATTCATGCAGCGTCATAACCAGGTGGCCGACATGGTACATAGCAACGTCTGCGCCGAGTACAGGCTGGAGATCCCAGAATCAGGGCGGAAGAGTCCTTGGAGGGTGATCTGGAACGGCCGCGCCAAGATCCAGTGGGATTTCCAGTTCAAGATGGACAAACTGGTGATGGTGGACCAAACAGACATGCTGGTGGTGGACAAGAAGCAGAAGACAGCCATAGTGGTGGATGTTGCCATCCAAAGTGACAGAAACATTAGGGAAAATAGATCACTGGAAGCTGGAGAAATACCGGGGGCTTCAAGGAGGACTTTGGAGAATACGTGGAGCTTATGGACAAGAGTGGTCCCCGTACTGATCGGGTCACTTGGAGCAGTAACTCCCAGGCTTGGAGAATGACTCCAGCAGATTAAAGAAAGAACATCTGAAGTCTCTGACCCTGGGAACCAGTTAGGATCCTGCACAGAACCCTCCAGCTCCAAGGCCTCTGGTAGAGAACCAGAGCTTGTAGGAGACACGATGGTGCCCCGATGGATTTCTCATATATGTATCTATAGTTGAAACTGTAACCAAGTCAAAGCACTCATGCTCATGTACATATCGTTAAGTTCATTACTTTACTTTTGTCTTGTAAAATTAAGGGGGTCATTACTAGCCCCCCAAAATACACGTGTCACATTGATTCATTGCGTATATGTGTGTAATTGATAATATATTGTATATGATATTTGGAGGACAGTATCAACAACTTCAATGTAAGCTTCTGTTTTGGGTTTGAGTTACAGGAGAGCACCATCACTTCCACACTTGAGAATTTCTTGAATTGCTATCCGCGGAAGTGAATCTGGTGTTTGTAACATGTCATATTATCTCTACGTGTGTGTGTGTGTGTGTGTGTGTGTGTCTCAGTTTAGTGCGTGAATGTGGATTGTTTGTTACAGCGTTTCAGTTATGTTCAAAGAAACACGTAAGATGTCATTCAATTACATTTGAAGTTAAAAAAACAGGCTGACATGACCCTCCCCTTCTCCCTGCAGCACTTTAGACGATGAGAGCACCAACCTCCGACAGCAGAAATTAGACAGACAGGTAAGCACAGTGTAAAACTGCTACGTCTAGATCTCCCAATGCACCTGTGTTCAGCCGAAAACGGGAGATTTTAGTTGAAAAATGAATAAAATGATTTAATCTTCGGCGTTTTTTGCACACATTTCCGCGTTGTATCTGTAATCATTATCATGATTTGCCTACCGCTCTATTCTAGCCATGTGTTGGTGACTATTCCCAAGGCAACCTCGTTTTAAGCGGAGGATTTCACCTTTACATGAATCTAATTCTGAAAGATGATTTGTATTCCCTCACCCGTGTTGCTTGGTCATTGACTACAAATATGGCATTGACTGCATGGCCCCCAGTGGCTTTTCTACACTACTGTGTCTGAAAGTTGCTTGACCTCACTGTCTGTGCATGTGTTTGATGCTGCTGCTGTTGACCTACTATTTTTTTATAAATAGAATAAGATATGAGCCGTACTCAGATGCTGTATATCGTCACTTATGTATTTTCTGGAGTCGATGCTCGAGCAGTGTTCCTGCAGCCTTCTAATATATCTATTAAATGGCCCTCCTTGTGGTCTGTTTCGCATTGAAGCAAAATGTTTATATCAATTCTGAATGGTTTCATAATATAATCCTAAACTCATTTATCCATTTAATGTGATTTTAAGGATGGTTGCATCATGGATAATGCATTAGTCGACGGTCATAGTGATCGATTGGCACGTTACGTTTATTAAAGATTGGCCGAAGCATGAGAATTCAGACTTCGGTCGCATTTTATTTACTGTTGTTTTTCAACATCAGCTATCCGGATCATTGTCGTCCGAGAGATGTCAAATCAAGGGCACCGGTAATGCTTGTATTTCTTTAAGGCTCAAAAATCTTCCTGCAAATCCTTCCTGCTAATACTGGCCTTTTTGTGTTAAGATATTGAGGCTGTAATAAAGTATCGAAAGCTTAATTACTATGGCGACGATTCACAGTCTGTGTCTGTAATGGCTTGAAAATTTGCACGAGTATTCCTTCGATTTTTGAAACAGCGAGTGCTCCTCGAGCAGAAGCAGAAGAAGAAGAGGCAGGAGCCTCTAATGGTCCAGTCTAATGTTGATGGACGATCTCGTGCCCGGCGGACCAAACAGAGTGAGGAGCAGGCTCCGCTGGTGGAGTCCTACCTCACCAGCAACAACAGCACCATCTACCACGGTGAGTATGAGTGAGTATGAGTGGAAGCTCAATGGCCGTTTTCTGCAGTTTTGGGTGGGATTGATGTGCTTCAAGCCGCCCCTGACATTTTTTTCCTATTTACATGGAAAGAATGAAAGGCAGCCTCAGGGTTCCACCCCAACCCAGCGACACACCCCGCATCCCTAGGAAACAGAGTAGGAAATGCACAATGACATCAGAGTGAAATTGATTAAGTCGGACACAGTGTGAAAAAAAGGGGCGCATGTAAAGGAAATTGAAAGCGAGGAGTAATCAGTTTAAATAAAGCACTTTGAAAATAATTTGTTCGGAAACAGAGAAGGAAGGGAATGGTCTGAGTCAGTCAGCTGACATTAGTCAGTTGACGATATTGGGTCTTAACGCCATTCTTTTCACCCCACGCCGCGGGGGACCGTGTTGTTTTGCCCCTTTGCCACAGCCATAAATTAAAACCATTACAATCAAACAGCTCTAAGTCGTACAATTGCAAATGTGAATCAAAAGTGGCGAATTGGTACAAATGCTCATTCAGGAATTGACACCGGGCTTAATCTCTCAGTCGTCATTGCGGTGTTATTGCAAATGCCGCCAGCGGTGTGACTGATGAAGCCTGCTGATCCACTGAAACACCGTCTAATCCCCGGTTCTGAGGGCCCGCCTTTGAGCTCACGGCCAAGAACTGTCATTTAATCTCAGAGATGGGGGGGAAACATTGGCGAAATGTCAGCTTCCAAAAGGTTAATATTGAGATTGAAAAGGGGAATAAAAGCCTTTATTATGTCAACCCAAATGGATTGATCTACTTCCTTGCTTTAAATGAAAGGAAGCGTTGTCACCTGATCTCACGTGTAGGATGATGACATCTTACCCAACAGACCATAGCTACATCTTCCATATTTATGACTAAGTTTATGATATATATATTTATCCGCGATTGGTTCTGGTGGGGCATGAAGCTGCAGTGTTGCTTCTCCACCACGCCTGGTCGTTTACCATCACTTGAAGCTGTGGCCATGAATAACCCACCCTCCTCAGCTCTGGGACCAGACCTGGGCACCATGTTGTTCTATGGCATCCGGGTCTCCGCTTTCCTTAGGTTTCTGGGAAGCGAAATAATTTCACCTGGGAAGCTATTGCCCATTTCAATTGTGGGTCTTTCAAAGCACATGGCCCAGCCACTTAAGATATGATCACGGGGATGATGCAGATACATTTGGTCTTTTTGTACGGCACCTCATTTGTGATCTTGTTTGGCCAAAAGATTTGGCAGATCCTTCGAAGACAGTTGGACCGCAATATCATCATGGTCCTGACATTGCTATTGTAGATCTTCACCTTGGTGAAGTCCGACAGTCTGGTGCCTTTGGTCTTTGCTCATGTAGCCCTCCTTGCAGACACTTATCCATCTCCTCACACTGTTGATTGTTGACATGATCTGTGCAGATTTGGAGGGTTAATAAACATGGCATTAATCTTGTTGGAACCAGTGCATAGAGCAATCCATTTGGGATATCTGTGTAGCCACTTAGTCTTGTCCTGCAGCTCATGATGGTCTTGGGACACTAAGGCCAAATCATCTCCAAAATCAAGGTCTTGCAGTTGTACGGCTTGTGTCCATTTTTATATATAACAGTCATGTATGCTCTCTCTCTCAAATCCCGTTTTGTGTTGCCGGCTTGTTCCACCCCATTGTTTAGTGCAAGAAGCTGAACAGGAGGAGGTGAAGGTCACGACAGACCCACAGCCACCTCGCTCTGCCAAAAAGGGTAGAGCATCGGCCAGCTCCACACCGCAGACGGGCAGTGGCAAGAAGGAGAGGAAGGGAAAGCACAAAGGTCAGTGTGCCGCCATTGGGACCGACTGACTGGCTGAATAAGAAGTCAGCAATGCTGAGCAGTGACAAAACAAGCAAAAGGTGCCAAAGACGGCACGCAAAATCCCAACTGTCCTATTCAACCCACTGTTATTAATCCGCAGACAATGGTTCGCCTTTTGAATTTGGAGCAACAAATGGCACAATGACAAGCTAGACTCGTTCATGCTCCTGCCGCGACGCAAGAGGAGGCATAACTAATATCTCAACCGTACACAGAGAAAAGGACTCTCGATCCAGGAGTGTTTTTGATAAAGAAAATTGGTTGGAACAGTTGGCAGTACTTCAACACAAAAGTTATTCACCTTGCAATTTAGGTCTGAGTAATTTGGCAACCAGTCAAAGGAAGGACTGTCCTTCCATTACAGTCCTTGTAACAAATAGGCTCTTCCGCCCCTAGTTACAGAAAACCCTGAAGCTCCAGACGTCTGGTAGAAAAGCAGAGCTTTAAGGACACACAATACTCCACATGGAGACACTGTATCCCAGATGGTGTGATGAAGGGGATTTTATATATATACAAATATCATCTGTATTATTTATTATTCTATATATATATTTACAAATATTTATACATGTACATGTTTATGTATATCTACGTGTCTGTGTGTATATATGTATTTATTTGTATTTAAATATATAATCACATATTGGCATATATGTATGTATATATATAAAATAGATAGATGACTACACAATAAAATAGAGTAGGTGGAAAGGTGAAGCTGTATCTCCATTGGTAGATTGGGCATCCTTTTAATCGGAAGGGGATTTTTTATATGTACAAATATTTATATGTATAGACATATATAGACATATACATCTAAATGTAGACATATATAGACATATATATCTATATATAGTGTATAAAAATACATCAGTAAATGAATACCTAGAAATAAAAGACCCAGAAGGGTCTCCTATTTCGTAAAACAGTGTTGGTAGAAAGAGAGGTAAGACAGGAATCTCCATGGACCATGATGTTTGCAGATGACATTGTGATCTATAGTGAGAGCAGGGAACAGCTTGAGAAAAACCTTGAGAGGTGGAGGTACACTCTTGAAAGGAGAGAAATGAAGGTTAGTCACAGCAGGACGGAATATATGTGTGGGAATGAGAGGAACCCGGGTGGAACGGTGAGGCTACAGGGAGTGGAGATCAAGAAGTTGGAGGATTTCAAGTACTTAGGGTCAGCAGTCCAGAGCAACGGAGAGTGTGGAAAAGAAGTTAAGAAACGGGTTCAAGCTGGTTGGAATGGGTGGAGAAAAGTTTCAGGGGTACTATGTGAGAGAAGAATTTCATCTAGAATGAAAGGAAAGGTGTAAAAGACAGTAGGGAGACCAGTGGCACTGAACAAAAGACAGGAGGCACAGCTGGAGGTGGCAAAGATGAAGATGTTGAGGTTCTCTTTGGGAGTGACGAGGATGGATAGGATCAGGAAATAGTCTATCAGAGGAACAGCACATGTTAGATGTTTTGGAGAGAAGGTCAGAGAAGCCAGACTGAGATGGTTCAGTCATGTACAGAGGAGGGATAGGGACTATATTGGTAGACAGATACCGGAATTGGAGCTGCCAGGCAGAAGGTCTAGAGGAAGACCGAAGAGAAGATTTATGAACATCGTGAGAGAGGATATGAAGTTAGTTGGCATGAGAGAGGAGGTTACAGAGAATAGTGTTAGATGGAGAAGGTCGATTTGCTGTGGTGACCCCTGAAGGGAAAAGCCGAAAGGTAAAGAAGAAGAAGGAGTGTTGGTGGAAAGGGGGCAGCTGTAGCTCTGTTTTTTAGATTGGGCGTCCTTCCAATCGGAAGATTGGCGGTCCGATCCCCGGCTGCTGACATGTCTGCATGTCAAAGTGTCCTTTGGCAAGACACTGAACCCCCGGTTGTTCCCGATGGCCTGGTCAGCCCTGCCACCATTGGTGTAAAAATGGGTAAATGTGATCCAGTGTTAAGCGCTCTGGAACCACAATGTGATTAAAACACGATATAAGTGGGGGCCATAGTATTATATGCCAAATATGAAAGAAATTACCTCTTTTGGAACCCATTCAGAAGCAGTATAATCAGAAATGCTGTTCTCCATAACCTCCTAGGTGCCTACAACCATAGACAGTGATTACTTTGTAAAGACAGTGAACAAGTAAACAATATAACGCATAATCTATAATAATTAAGTCAATATGGAAGAGAAAGTTTGTGTGCATTAGGAGAGTCAGCAGGTCCCTCCCACAGACATGGAAACATTTCTTTTAATTATTTCACAAGACTGGATAAACATGCCTGATAAATCCATGCAGCGCTGCACAGTGGCTCGTCCTGCTTGGTCACATAGTGAAATAGTCATAGATACTGAATCAATATTATATTTTAAATGACACGTTTAAAGATCGTATACAAAGGGGCATGAATTGTAAATGATAACGGACCTTGAAATGATGGATTCTTTCACTGCAAGGTCTTCGTTTTCACTGCAGCTAAAAGGAAATTGTCCTCCAATGGCACGTCATGTTTAATAATTATGTCAAGCACATTGAGCTCTGTGAAAGCATCCCATTGCACAGCAAGAGGTACTTGCCATTCATTCCTTTTCGGAAAAGAACACCAAAGTGGAGGACTGAATTTCAGTCAGGAGTAAAAGACAATTCATTTGTGTGAGGACTGGGGCATTTACAGGCTGCCTCGCGCCATCTAGTGGCAGAACCGTAAATTGCAGCGTAGGACTCGGGTTCAATGCTTGTCCATTGTGTCATTAACTACACACTCCACAATTCTGCATAACTTAATCAGTCCTCGATTTCATGGCTGCGTACATTTAGTCATCAGCGTGCTTACTCACTTAGACTTTCTGTAATGGAATTACTAAAATATTACATTTGGAAATAAAGAACAGTAATGCCCTTAAAGCAGGGGCACCGCATGCAATATATGTGACTTTTACAAACCACCACGACAGTTAACTTTATTCATTGAGATGTTAAACTGGTGCCGTTGTTTTCTATTATGGAAAAAATAAAAAATAAATGGATGTGTAATGTTTCCAAAATGCTCTGTTACATTTGCGAAGACTGGAAACAAACACGGAAGGTCTCAATTTACGCTCGAGAGAGGTTTCGTGGCTGGTTCTTGTCAAAATCTTCTTCTCGTAGCTGCTGGACTTGGTTTTCCTTCATTGAAGATGTTTCACCTCTCATCACAGAGGTTTCTTCAGTTCCAACTGACTGTGGTTTCCGAATAATTCGGAAAATTCCCCATAGTTTCCCAGCCACGACGACCCCGAGTGCAGGATTAGTGGTGCCGATAACGAACGAATGAATTTACTTTGAACAGTGCAATTGTTTCTAACCTCAGTGATCTCGTATCCCCGACTATCTGCGTCCCAAGTCGGTGTATCTTTCCCTCTTACGGCTCTGAAGAGTATATCAAAAGTTCAAGGACGTCTTCTGGATGATCTCCAACGTGTAGATTTCACCAAAATGATATATGTGACAAAAATCCATCAATCTGAACAAGACATACGGTCTGCTGCTTTTACAGTTGTTCAATAGTTGGTACATTCTGTATTCGGGTGGTTTTTAAACAGAATACTAGTCTGTGACTCAGCTCACTGAACGCCATCTCTAAATCATTAACCCCCGGGTCGGTTGCTGGCAGGTTGGGGTGGAACAAGATATACCTCTTAATCCGCGCACAGAGCCACTTTTGGCCGGCTGTATTGAGAAGTAGGCCATTAGAAATAAATCATGACCGCCTTTGGTGGTCCCATGCCAAGAGGTTAAAGAAATTATGGTTGCCACTTTTTTTCGGGGGGAGGGAGGGGCTGTGTAATTCCAAACTGCCTCCCGACCCAACTTTGTTCCAGGGGCGACAGCGCACTCTGCTTTTATTGTGATTAAAAACATAAAACACAGCACCGCAAAAGAAAACTGAACAATTCATTAGCTTCAAAATGAAATGATGCTGTGAAAGGAACCGCAACACTGACAGAATATTTAAAATCCTCTTTTTTCGTTCTTCTGGGGTCGCCACAGCCAACCTAACCCTTCCTCTGCACCTTCTTCTCTCACACCAACTAACTTCATGTCCTCTTTCACCCCATCCATACATCTTCCTCTAGACCTCCTGCCTGGCAGCTCCAACCTCAGCATCCTTCTACCCAGCTTTTCACCATCGCTTCTCTGTCCGTGTCCAAACCATCTCAGTCTGACTTTATCTCCAGAACATCTAGCCAATGCTGTCCCTAACATGGACTCACCCCTATATATTTATATATATATATATATATGTGTGTGTGTGTGTGTATAATATATACACAATAATCATGTACAATATTAATGCATTTTATTTTCTTCTCCACCTCCCCAATACGTGTTGTAATGAAGTCAGTCAGACAGTTTTACCCATTTCGCTCTGGCGGTCCACTTGTCATTTTGACTTTCCTTGTTGAGATGAGTGGATGCATTCAGTTGAAGTCGCTGTGCATGTTTTTACCCGGCAGGGTTGGAGAACCTGGCCTCCCAGCCCGAGGATGGCCAGATCCAGATCTTGACGGTGGGTCACCCCACGGGAGAGGAGGCCGAGGGAGAGCCCGTCATGAGCTGCACTCAATCGCAAAGCAAGCAGGACCTAAGGGTGACTATGCTGAAGAAAGGTACTGTCCAACACCGCGTGCCACTCCGCCCAGTGTGAGAGTGCCATACAAGTGGAGTCCATTCACCATCCATGCATGTATTTAGTGATGCTTTATTCCTGAATTTATATTGAATATAAAACTCAAAAGGATAATTAACCACAAACAGAAATATGATAAAGGATAAGGTCTGTCACTGTGTTATAGAGCAGCTATAATAACTAAAAATGAAGTGATTATCTGATGAGTACTTTTTATTTTAAACTGTTAAAATGTTTCTATTTTTACAATGCAAAAGTTCATCTATCCCCATCAATTATTTTTTACTCTCACCATGACAGAAAGTGCTTGCATTTGAGACGAAACTGTCAAATTCCAAGAACTTATAACATGGCGCAAGGAATGTTTCCTTCCACTGAGACATGGGCAATTCCATATGTCTGTCTGTCCGTGAAGGTATATCCAGCAGCATGAATTTCGATGAAGAGGAAGACGACGAAGATGAAATCAGCTCCAGTTCCTCGCAGCTCAACAGCAACACGAGACCAGGCTCCGCCACGAGCAAGAAGTCCTGCAAGGTGAAGGGACTTAAGCCCGCGGGCATTTCCGCTCCCGTGACATTTTCCATTCCCACCCTCTGAGTGACACGTCTTTATTCCACTGACGAAAACAGAGATTCTGTGGTAGCTGCACGGCCGGGGTGCAGTTTTCAGCATCGTGCCCGTGGGATGTTGGCTCTTTTTCCAGCCGTCATGCGATCCATCTTAAAAATGAAAATACAGAGTATTTTTGATCCCTCGTTTATCTTTATCGTTATTTGTCACATAGGTGTCATCTTACTGCCACCTTCCATCCAGTGATGCTAACGATATTGACACGGGGTTGGCTGGGTGGGTGGGGACGGGAGGGAGACGGGGGGGGGGGACGACTCATAATCTCAGAAATTGGCTGAGAGACCTTTAATGTGCCTCCTGGAGTTTGAGAAGAGATATTTACCTAATTGGATCATTATGACTTGAGGGAGAGGGAAACAGAAAGTACCTTGGAATTGACACATGAATCATCTAAAATGTTAATATATAATTTATGCAGTCAAACAACCTCGTATTAAGAAGCATTTATTCACTGAAACATGTAGATGATGTGAATGAACACGTGTTGAGCACAGCTGGGGACTCATTCCCTCCTTGAGAAATGACTTTTGATATTTCTACGACGGCAAATCCCAAATCCATGTGGAGTAGGTCTGTCTGGACCAGGACCTGTAGGTGATCTACAGGACATTCCCCCATTCCTCATGAGGGGAATGTTGGGTTGCCATTTAAAACAGGTAAAAGTAAAATATTTTAAATTAGATTCCTGAATCAGCAACTGTTTCCAAGCGTACACAGCAATATGAACACCAAATAATGTCTAATGATTTTAACCAAATTATCCCACGAGATTGTTTTTTATCTTTTTTGATCTAACCTTTATTTAATCAGTAAAACATATTGAGATCAAAAAACAGGCAGCAGCTCATTTAACAAAATTACAGCATAGATGCAACCAGCGACAGATAATCTGCAGCTGTCTATATGAATATGTATAGAGATATTTATACTATAAAAGCATAAAATAACCATTCATTCGATTTCTGGATTTCTGGATCATAATCATTAAAATCCCCAAAGTGTACATGAACAGCTACAAACAGACATCGTCTTAAACACTTCCAGTGACACCAGACACCTCGAGTTTCAAGTTTCTCAGTAGTTCATTCCAGGCAAAGGGAGCAGTGAACGTAAATGCTTCCCCCCCAACCTCAAATAAAATACCAAGATATCAGGATGTAGATAGAGGCCCAGTCTGAGGACTCCTGCGATGTGACAGTTCGAGGCCAATCCTGTGCCTTGGCCTTAGCATTAGAGAACAGCATAACTTTTGTCCTGTCTCACTTCAACACAGATGAAACGACGAAAATCTGGCTGAACGAGACATGGATAGTGATGAAGGGGTTGACATTTATGTTCAACGTTAAAAATGCATTCGGACGGAGTCTTCTTTCGTCTAATTTTATTTTGTGCGTAATTCTGTGCGATCTCGGGGAGCGCAGCAAACGGAGCAGTACCATTGGCAGTTGTGGGGGTGCAGAGTTGCGCGGTATGTGCCAGAGCAAACCAGCGAAAGGAATGGAGAAGAAGAAGAAAACGTGGCGTCGGTCTAACCAGGGAGAGGGATTCTCTGTCCACACGTCGCCATGTGTTTAATGGCCTCGCACATCACCGCTGTTCTTAGCACTGACTCTTTCTCTTGCCTGAACCAGAATGTAGAGCTTGGAAATTGGAAGCTAACTCTGACCTCTGCACTGCCCTCGAGTTGATGCATTGCCTAACAGCTGTGGCAACATAAAGGACACAAGGGGAGTTTGTGATGTTGATGACAACGTTTGAAACTGACATATTCGTTCATGTACTTAACGTGAGCATACACGAGCCTTCGGCTGGAATGTTCCATTCAGTTCATCCCCAGGCCAGGTAGCACTAACCAATATGAAAATTGTTTATCCAACTGAGCAAGAAATCCATTCCAATCTTCTGAACAAGTCATCAACTTAGAAAATAAATTCCCGGGTGTTCAAAAACCATCCAAATGAACAGAATATAATCAGGCTCCTGCTGTTTGTCGAAGCGTTGATCCGATGGATTGAAGCTCTTAAAAATCATCCCACTGTGACAATTACTTCTACGAACGCTGGAAATAAACTCATCTGCCATAGCCTATGAACAAAACCAAGTTCGCTTAGACATATTTATTTGAGATTTGATGATCAAATTGGCCTTGTAATTACCTGTTAAAGACATTAGTGCCACCTGCTGGGGGGAAGGACGATTCTATCCTTATCCACTACCTCTGCGGGACAGAGAATAGAATAGATTCATGTTCTTGTAAAGTGCAATACAACAAAATTAAGGTAAATTTTCCGATAACAAGGAGATCAGAGGTCAAAGGAAGCCTGGTGTTTCAGCGGTATAACATTCTATAGACTGTACTATACGCCGGGGAAAATGCACAGTTGTACTCACCTCGCACGAATGTGCGATAACAAAAAGGAATAGGCTTCCAGATTTGATTTTAGTGTCTTTGGGATGAGCAGCTTGCTCTAATGCTGCAATTTTTAGAGCTAGCCAACCTCAGGGGCACCTGTTAATGCGGGTTTATATGAAGGTAATAAGTAGAAAGAATGGCACCCCATTGAAAGCCTGTATGAGCAGGCAGCTGTGATAAAATATGACCTCCGGCACTCCTTAATGCCTGACCGTAAACAGCTTGCACCAAAACTGTAGCAGGGCAGTGAGTAAGTCATACATCCACATTATTTTGTTGTTCTTCTTTTCCTGGCGCCGTTCCCTTCAGGGTCACCAGAGCGAATCTGCTGTCCCTCTGATGGACTCATTCCTGATCCTCTCCATCCTCCTCACTCCTAAAGAGAACCTCGACATCTTCATCCCTGCAGCCTCCTGTCTTTTCCTCGGTGTCTCCAAACCAGACAAAATGGCTGTTCTCACCTCTGTCTAGTACACCTTTCCTTTCATTTTTGCTGATGCTCTTTAATCACACCTGACACTTTTCTCCGCCCATTGCAACCTGCTTGGATGTTATTTCTTCACCTCTGCTCCATACTCACCAATTGCTCTGGATCGTTGACCTGAAGAACTTAAAATCCTGCACCTTCTTCATCTCCACTCCCTATGACCTCACCCTTCTACCTCTCATTCACAGACAGATTCTGTCTTGTGGTGGTTAACCTTCATTCCTCTCCTCTACTGGGCCCCACTTCTAGCTGTCTAGATACTCCTCCCACTGCTCCCTGCTCTCACTACAGATCAAAATATCATCTGCAAACATCATGCTCGATGGAGATTCCCGTCTAACCTCATCTGTCAGCCTGTCAGTCACCATAGCAAACAAAAACGGGGTGAAAGCTGATCTCTCATGCTTTCCCACCTCCACTTTGAACATGAATATCATATTCTGTTGCATATACATTCAATGTATGCACATTTTATTCGGTTTGAAAAAAAAAATCCACACACAAAGAGAGCTCTAAAAATGAAGAGAATTTATTTTCAAGGAGAACAGAATTTTTTTTTTCTTATCGCATGACGTTTCCAACAAAAATGTTCTTCCTCAGACGCTTATCAAAATGTAAAATATGTTTAACAAATCTATTCTCATGGCGCAATTTTAAAGGGCATGATCTTGTGATTATTTCCCTTTTTTTGGCACATCTCCTGTTGGATATATAATTTACTTTTAATTGTAACATTGTGCTTCACTTGTTTTGAGGCCCAAAGATAAGATACTCTTAACAATATGTACAGACATGGAACTAAACATTGATGATCAGAAAGTTTAAGTGAACAATATATACACTATACACAGGGGAGGAAGATTTTGTCAACAGAGCAAACAGAGTAACATTTTATTCATGCAAATGATGTATCCCATAAATTACATTGTGATTAGCCCATAATATCCTATAATTACATGCAATGTAAATTACTTAATACAGTAGGTGTAACACTATCATAACTACGCGATCAAAAACACCTCCAGCAATGTTCAAAAGGCCTTTGCTCTGCAAGATTTTGCATTTGAATTTTTCTGTTTCTCAGTTGAGATAACAGGTAAATTAGATGAGCCAGTCCTGTTGCTCTCCTTTTAACTCTGATAACATCACTCCTCCAGACCCGGTCTTTCATATCTACACTGTACCAGATCCCTATTTCTGGCACAGTGTACTCATTTTCTCTCCCAATGGATGATCAAAATCTTTAGACTCATTACTTATCTAATGAAAGGCCATTTTAATTCCACACTCGCCATTTTATCATCTCAAGAGAGGCCCTGCCCTGGATGCGTTGTCTTTACCCCGCAGGAAGTTGCCTCGGCACCTACCCCGCCAGGGAATGAACCGAGCATTGACGTAGATGACCTTGAGGAGTTTTCTCTGAGACCTGCACCCCAGGGGGTCAGAGTGAAGTGCCGAATCACCAGGGACAAGAAGGGCATGGACCGAGGCATGTATCCGACCTACTATCTCCACCTAGAGAGAGAGGACGGAAAGAAGGTAAGAAGTGCTTTGGCACATAATTCCCCAAACGCTTAGTTTTTCTTTATTTATTTATTCATGGAAATCAGCCCCTTTTCTTTTTCGTTAAAACTTTATAACCAAAAGTCTTGTTTAACGCTTGATACTCAACAGGTGTTCCTACTGGCGGGCAGGAAAAGGAAAAAGAGTAAAACATCCAATTACCTCATCTCCATCGACCCGACCGATCTCTCTCGAGGTGGGGAAAGCTTCATAGGTAAACTGAGGTAAGTCATCGCCGTATCAGTGCTGGCCACCATCCATCCAATCCATCTGCAACCATCCTTTAGAATAGTTGATCGATGCTGGTACGAGTGCGTTTCAGAAAGGTTTGCTTTATTTGGCTGCTTATTAAAGCCCTTTTTAAGTAGCAAATCACAGCAAGGCGCAGCAAGTGAGCTGCGCTGAACCCTTTTGTAGCTGCTTAAAGGTTGCTCCTGCGGCCTCATGGAAACTCTTGAGGAGTTTAATCAAACACGGTTCTGTGCAGCCTTTCATCTTTGGAGCTCCTCAGACCATTGGCGGACACACTTCACAATCACGAACCCATTTGAACGATGGCTGGCGAAATTAAAGAAAGAGTGACCTTTCATCTAGTGCCTTCAACGCATCCTGGAGAGGGCTGGGTTCAATGAGGTACAACGAACAAGGGGTTTGCAGTGAGTGCTTATAGCAATGAAAATATATTTTCATCCTAGAATACATGGACTCAGTGTGTCGGTGCACACCTCCCCAGATGTAGTTGCTCTGAATAAAATGAAAAGGGACGTACAGACATTAAGTTGTTAAAGTTCGCACAGCATTTTAAACATGACAGACGAGAGCACATTCAAAGAAAAAGTGGCTTCTCTGAGCTGACCTACTAAAAGGAAACCCTCTTTCAAGTCATCAATTTATCATGGGAGGAAGATGACGTCCCTTACCCTGCCTCATTTCAATGTTAGGTAGTCGGCGCATCAGAGAGTCAGCATTTTATTTTGTTTTGAAATTATTACAAATAACTGCTTTAATGTGGCTGCTCTCACTCCTTTCCGCAATAGCTTTATTCTAAATTATTTTGATAGGAGAAGCTCTTCTGCTTCGGTGCCTTTTGTGTGGGTGAAGAGATGGGACTTAACCGCTGTGTCTGCAAACACATTTACCAGATGAGACCCAATCACACATGGGGCATCCATCCATCCATCCATCCATCCATCCATCCATCCATCCATCCATCCATCCATCCATCCATCCATCCATCCATCCATCCATCCATCCATCCATCCATCCATCCATCCATCCATCCATCCGTCCATCCATCCACCCATCCATCCAGCATCCAGTTCAATCTTTGTTCATATTTTTCCCTATGTTTGTAAACTTAGGGGTCAGTTCCATCTTGTCTATTGGAAAATACCTTTTCCAACCATTAGGCGACAACACTACCTTCTTTTTCCACTTTTTTCTATATTCTTTTTGGTAAATAAATATAACATGTGAGTTAAATTGTGGATGATTAGCTTAAAAAAATAAAAAAAACAGCACATTTTATCCTGCAGATTTAACACGAGCAGGGTTTATATATAACAGCCAGGCTGCTGAAAAAAATACGTGACAAAGAACAACCACTTCTGTCACCCTTTCATGTTTTCCAGTGCCGCATTTATATTAATTTACATTTTTTAGAGAACGCTGCCTTCGAACACCATAAATCACAAAAACAGGGCACATGGGCTGACAAATGCTCAAGGGACAAAGAATCTCTGTGTTCCCAGAGGTAATACATCAGGGCATCAGGACATCAGTGAATTGGCTGCACTTCCTTGCTGACTAATTAACGTTCATTCATTCTTACATGCAAGTTATTTTAAGCAGGTGAAGTTCCTTTATTTCAGTTTCTTATTGCCGACATGTAATGATACTGCTGGAGCCATGCAAGCTTTGCTTCCCGGAAATTCTCATTAAATGGGAAATACATGGGATGTCAGTCAGGCAGAGGCCACGCAGGTCACACAGTGCCACTGAAAGACTGACTTCCTGCTACATGTCCTCTATCTGTGTTGATATAGTGCTTCTCCTGGATGGTGACAGTGCTCTCGCTGGTTGCTTCACCCTTCCCTGGATTCTTTGTCCTGTCCGTAATACGAATTATTTAAGACCCATGTGCGTGCGTTAGCTTGCGTTGTTCTTTTTATTATTATTATTTTTGATGGTCCGTTCTGACCTCCTCTGGCTCTCAGTCAGTGAGAGAGGTAGTGAGGTAATGCCTGTTGATCGGAATGTTTCCCGCTCACTATTCTTCAAATAGTTTTAAATGTATATATTGATTAAGTCACATACAGCAGGCCATGACATTTGAAACTCGCCTTGTTATCCATCTCATCTCTCGCTCTCTCTCTCTCTCTATATGTATATATATATGTATATAGATAGATAGTATATATATGTGTGTGTTTGAATATAGAATATACTATTCTATCGATACATTTTTATTTATTTTATTTTATTGTTACAATTTTTATAATCATTTTGAATTTTTTTACAATTTAATTCATTTATTTATGCATTTCTATCTATCTATCTATCTATCTATCTATCTATCTATCTATCTATCTATCTATCTATCTATCTATCTATCTATCTATCTATCTATCTATCTATCTATCTATCTATCTATCTATCTATCTATCTATCTATCTATCTATCTATCTATCTATCTATCTTTCCATTTACCAATACACCCATGCATGTATTGCATGATAAACAAACACTCTTTCCTGACACTTTCACTCTTTCATTCACGTGGCGAATAGTCAAAAGGTCAAAGAATCGTATCCATGCATTGGTTTGTCTTTCCTTCAGGTCTAATCTCATGGGAACCAAATTCACAGTGTATGACAGTGGCTTGAACCCCCTGAAAACCAACACCGCCCTTGAAGACAGCAACTTGCGTCAAGAGCTGGCAGCAATTTGTTACGTGAGTGTCATCAGAAACCACCGTGACGGCATTCGGGATCATAATGCGACGACATGAAAGGAATGGCTCAAAGTACTGAGAGTACTTTTCAAAGGCCGCCTTAAAGAAGCGATATAGTACAGCCAAATTGTATTTGATTACAATTAACACTCGATGTTCAGTCAGAGCCCTGCATCCGAGATAAAGTGATGCTGAAAAACAAGTCGGTCGGTAGAGTGGGTCGCCCTCCCGATCAGAAGGTTGCCATTTGAACCCCTTGTTGCTTTCGATGGCCCGGTTAGCGCCTTGCATGGCAGTGGAGAGCATTTCCAATCATTTCTGAGTGCATGCATAGATCTATGTAACATACTTACATTTTAAACGATCACATTACTATCTAGGTTTATCTTGTGCTTTACAAATGATATAAATGACGAAATACATTATTTCATAATTGACTTGTGAAAAATGTAATGTATTTGTATATGGAGGTTGCACTGTATTGGATTAGCTATAAGTATTGGGGTTTTATTTCCAATCCAGGAAACAAATGTCCTAGGGTTCAAAGGCCCTCGCAAAATGAGCGTCATCATTCCCGGGATGAATATGGACCACGAGAGAGTGTCCATTCGCCCACGAAACGTAGGTCTGCTTGAAAAAACACGTAATCGACCCGGGAGTATAATTTGGCCCGGTTGAAAGTATTTTTCTTGTCTTTATTAAAGGACCACGAGTCTCTGCTTGCCAGGTGGCAAAACAAGAACACAGAGAGTGTGATTGAGCTCCACAACAAGACGCCTGTGTGGAACGACGACACGCAGTCATATGTGCTCAACTTCCACGGCCGGGTCACTCAGGCTTCCGTCAAGAATTTCCAGATTATTCACGACAATGACCGTAAGTCAGATTAGACTAAACCTAATTATTCAGCATGTAGCAGGGGATACTTCAATTAGATGGTGCAGCTTTTCTGTGCATCTGTGAATTGTCATTGAAAATACTACAGACTTAGGGCCTGAGTAAAACTCGTTTGTTTTTGGTAATTACTGTTGGATAACCAATGAGGCCTAAATTCGTAAGCGTTGTTTCACGCAAATGGAGAAACATGACAAACTTAATGATACCAATAATAGTTATTTTAATCAAAATTAGGTTTGTTCTGTTTTTGTTCTGCATTTTTTCAAAACAGAACAACAAACATCCCTTGTATGTAGCATCCATGTTCGATGGTCAACGATTAAGAGATAAACGTTCTCCTTTAATTGTTAGCAACCTGTAAAGACTCCTTTTGTACTGATCACCGTTGGGCTATTTGGAATTTAGTAATTGTATTCATGATGTCATAGTTAATGTTCCTTCATTCATTTATTCCTTATCTGCCTCTTATCCTGCACTCAGAGTTGCAGTGATTCTGGAGCCTATCTCAGCTGTCGTATTGTTAATATAAAAAATAATAATCAAATAAATAACTCCACAGTAATATCTAAACTCTTCGACCAAAACATCTTTCAAATTCTCAAGTGGGGCCAGCGGTCTTATTATTTGTTGTTTTGGGCAGAATGAGGAAGTGAACAATCACTAGAGATAAGGAAATATTGAATAATAGGGGGCACTGTGGCACACTGATAGCGCTCTGTCTCTGAGGTAGAAAGTCCCTGGTTGGATTCCGTCAGAGAGCCTTTCAGTCTGTGTTCACTGGAGACCCTTAAGATCCCAGACGTGTGAATGAGAGACTGAATCCTTGTTTGTCTCGAAATAATGTGTGAGTGAGAAAGTGAATGGTTGTTTTTCTATATGATATGTCAATGCGAATGAGAATAGTAGCAGGTCTCTGTACAAAATGTGAATGAGAGAGTGAATGGTTGTATGTCTCTATCAGCGGCCCTGTGATCGACTGGCGGCCGGTTCAAGGCGAACTCTGCCTCTGACCCAATCACAGCTGGGGTAGGCTACATTATCCCCCATAGCTTTGAGTGCAGGACAAGCGGTAAAGATAATGAATGAATGGTTATTTAGAAGTGACAATGTGTATTCCTTTCATTGAACACTCTAGAAGTGGAAAGAAAAATGCTAGGATGACAGATCGTACTTGAGGTCCTTCGTCTAAAATTCTCCCCTCTCCTCCGCAGCTGACTACATCGTGATGCAGTTCGGCCGCGTGGCTGAGGATGTCTTCACCATGGACTATAATTACCCAATGTGCGCCCTGCAGGCCTTCGCCATAGCCCTTTCCAGCTTCGACAGTAAGTTAGCATGTGAATAAATTGCTGCCGGGGTTCACTGGAGAAATGGTCTGACTTTCACACCCCGTTCCCGGGGTCGGCCCGAAATCCCCCCGAAATCATCCTGTACCCTGGAAATCCTGCATTTTTTTCTGGGGAAAAAAAAAAAAAAAAACAGCATCAAAAAACTCTCTTCACGGAAGCCTGAAGTTTTATTTGTGTCAGCGCGCCTGTGTGTGGACCTCGGTGATGTCTTGAAAGAAATCAAGCACAAAGAGTAATCCACTTTCAAACTCCTCTTGGTTTTGTTTTGATAACTATAGTCATTTTGTACCATAATGGCTTAAATAAAAAAAAATAAATAAAAAAAGACAACATGTCCATGTATGTACTAGTTGCAGGAATTTAACATTTCTTTATCTGTAAATGAAAACTTTGAGCTACATATCTGTCAGTTTTAAGAGGTCCATCTGGACAAGTAACACATTTCAAAGATTTCCTCGCGCATGAGTACTTCTTAAAAAAAACGCTGCTGGCTTCAAAATAACATGCATGTCAAGATAATTTATTTTGTTATTTATGTATTTATTATATGTTTATTATTATATATTTTTTTCCACATGCAAATAAACAAATTGGAACGAAAAAATAAATAAGTAGGTACACTCATCAAAACGTTAGTTCACGTAACTGGTCACCACAGAAACACATCTTTGCACTAGTGTAAAAGTCTCGGCTTGACCAATCCTACAAGCACAGAAGAGGGTAAAAGAGGGAATTCATGTGAAAACAACAAAAAAATTAGCTACTCACGCATCAACACGGTGAAGGGTACTGTAGTGTCCTACGTATTCATGAATGTACAGGACAACGGTGCACTTCGATCTGAAGCCGGTCGTGAATGAGATTCACCCATACATAGTCTATTTGTGCCTTTGACGACTGGGGTCAGCGTTGGGCCCCGGCTGGGAGACAAGCTGAGCTTTGAAAGTGTTAACATTTTGCCGGTGTCCCCACAGACACGCGCACGGTCAATATGGTCAACCTCGTGAAAAACAAATGAAAACTCCAATCGCCGATGCGATGTCAAAATCAATGTCGCTCGGGCTCCCAGTTGTGTTCCTTCCAATGCTGTCGGGAGGCGACGCGGTGGACTTCCTTACGCATCGACGCGGAGCTAGATACATTCAGCACCCGACCGACCGCAACTTTGTAGATTCCATGGGTAAATGTTTATTACTCTCACAGTTTTTACTGAATGGTATTCTTCTTGCCCCGTAGGGGGCAGTACTCTTCCTCACATGTAGTAAAGTACAATGGTATTTTGTATTTTATGACCATTGGAATTGTTGAATGAAGGCAAAGAACAATCTGTCGCACCGATGTTGTTACTGTGGATTATAGGGGGGGGTCTTTTTCAGATGTGCTCTTCTTGTACTCAACTGTGCCCCGATTGGTTCGCCTTTCTATTCCAAAATGGTTTGTACTCTCGCTGTAAAAAACTGTTTTTTTTTTCATATGCGTCCGAGAAGCGGAGATCTCTTTTCCTTTCCTTCTGTGTTTTCCGGTGTTTCTTGTTGTGATGTGCAGTAAAATGGTGTGAGACGTTACCGTGAAGTGATTGACTTTTTGCTTTTATCATGAAAGACGAGAGGAATAAAAATCTAAATTAAAAAAAACAACAACTGGGGTTTTGTTTCATGTAGACATTCTAAAAATATGGATGTCTATATGTGTTAAACATACAGTATGTGTACCTGAAAATGTATGAACACACACACACACACACACAGATATATGCTTGAATGGATCTGCTGTATATTTTACAGCGTAGTGTATGTTGTGTACAGAGGGGTGTTTGATTCTTTGACCTATCGGGTTGCTTGATTTTTGAATAGATAATATTCCTTGGTCAACGTTTCGTACTGTGACATTTTCATCATCTTTGACGGGCAGGTGAAGAGGACTGCGATGGGCCTCCAGTTGGACCACTGGAGGGGATGCTTTCTAGTTCATAATAACGCTATACACACCAACTTCTCAAGTGCATGTGAAAACGTTACTTAGAAAGATCTTAGACCTGCTGGTTCTATATGTACATATACGTGTGTATGTGTATCTGTATATCTATATGTGCGTGTGTGTATGTGTCTGTACATACATGTTTTTGTGTATATGTATATACACAAACACATACAAACTTATGTAAATACAAATATGTATGTATGGGTATATCTATATACACATATATATCAAAATATTTGTGTATCCCAAACCCCAAATTATTCCTACCGCAGGGGTAGGAATACATTTGTTTATATTGATGCATGTACATATAGATATATGTGTGTGTGTGTGTTTTTGTGTGTGTATCTAGTAATAACAATAATAATAATAATAATAATAATAATAATTTAGGTTTATATATACACACATTAATAAATGTGAATATAGAGGTATGTATATGTGAATATAGATGTATGTATGTGTGTATAAAGAGGAATGTATTTGTGTATACATATACATATAAATAGTCATATATGTATACTGTACGTTGTACATATGTATGTCAGTAAGAGTGGGTTGCTATTTGATGTTGTGGGTGGCTAAATATCATATATCCAAACTTTATTAACAGGGGGAGAAATCTCAAGAAAATCCTCAGTATACTTCTTTATATATGTATATATAGACAAATGCAAATGCAAATACAGGCATCTACTGAATGATTGTCAAATAGAATAATTAAAGGTAAAAAACTACATACGACATATGTAAGGGTTTTAAAGACGAAAGAGAAGGTGTCTTATGTCTCCCTCCTGTTTCGCATCCTCAGCCCGCTGACCCCAACCTCCTTCGGCGTGTCGCCCTCCACAGGCGCCAACATCAAATACTCCTCTTCATCACCCCTTGCATCTTCTTCCATATCGGGGCAGCTCATGCAACCGAACTGCAGGCTCTCCGCCTCCATTACTGGATCCTCTTCGTCAGCCCCCTCGCCCTCTCCCACCTCTGCCCACTCAGCCTCTCCCTCTCTGTCGTCGTCGTCCTCCTCCTCCTCGTCCTCCTCTTCGTCCCCGTCCTCCTCTCCCCCCTCGTCGTAAGCTGCCTCTTTCGGGTAGCGAAATACATCCTTATGGTCGTTGAAGGTAATCTGCCTCTTCCCCCCTTTGTGCCACTCTAGCTCGGCGCTCACTTCCAAACCCAGTCTCTCTTGCTTCCCCTCGGCCTGAGAGGAAGACGGACTCAGCAAGAGTCTTTTTTCTGCTTCTACTTCCTCCTCCTCCTCTTCCTCTTCATCCTCTTCTTCTTCTCTCTCATCCTCATCCGTATCATCCTCCACACTCTCCTCCTCCTCCTCTTCCTCATCCACCTCTTGCACTATGGAGAGCTTCCTGGCTGAAACCTCCTCCTCCTCTTGCATCATTCTCTCTGCCAGGGCCTCGGCAGTGGGCTGATTGGTGGGCACCCGGAGGACTTCTGCGTCAAATTCATATTTCTCGTTGGTCTCGTCGTACTCTGGGTAGGTCTCCTCTGGGTAACCTGCAAAAACATTAACAACAAACCTGTGGGCCAGCAACAACAACGGGGTTTGAGAGCATGTCAAGGTCCGACACGTACCCTCCCAGTCCACGCCGTAAGGGACTTCCTCCGCCTCCATCTCTGGGGAGGCCCCCTCCAGCCGGCCCTCTTGCATCAGCTGTGTGATTTGTCGAAGTTGCCGGAGTAGTTTCTCTTCCCGCTTCGATGTTGACGTTTTGCTCTTCCTCCGTCTGCCACTGGGGAGCAGAGCAGGAGTGTTTTTCTGCTTTCAGCCGTAGAACATTAATAGTCACATAGCTGCAATATATTCTTATCCAGGACTGGATTTAGAGTTTTTAATATCTATTTGTCAGAATGTGATATTAACATTTTCAACAGCCTCGGAGCCACTGCACTTTTTTTTCTCAGTTTCATATTGTCTTGAAAAATCTGCCTTTTCTCAGTGTGGCCTTTTGTAAGGCCTGCGGACATTTGCAAATTCAGCAAAAACATTTCAAAAGTATCCTTCTGACTCCTTTCAATTTCCATGGAGGATTCTTTCTGTGGCATTCCTTTTATCACCGGTGGTAAAAAGTATCAAGATTTTTTTGAATTAATCAATTAATTTTGAATTCATATTAGTCTATTCATCAAAAAACTATTAAAAAAAACAATAATTGTATCTATATGACCACCACGATGACTTGCACTGCAGGATGGTTCCTGGTTGGATTCTGACAGGGGGCTTTTCTTTGTGAAAGGAAGTTAACATTTGAAGGTCTATATATGACATATGAATGAATGAGTGAATGGTCGTATGACTCTTCATGGGGCTCTGTGATGGACCCAGTCAAGGGATTCCCTGCCTTTCACCTAATGACAGTTGGGATAGGCTCCAGCCACCCTGCAACCCTGTGTGCAGGTTAAGCAGTCCAGATAATGAATGAATTAATTAATATTCAATTTATTATTCTCTCCTTACCTCCCGGCGCCCAGGCGATTTCCGGAGCCAATCCTCTCAATCATTCTCTCTGTCTGAATCAGTCTCTCCTGGAGCCTTGCAACTTCCTCATCGGTTACTATGAAGAAAGTAAAACACAACAAAATGAACCCCCCTAAAAATAGCAACTAAAAGAAAAGCACTGAAAGAATATATAAATCCAAATATAATGCAGCTCATGCTGTTTTTTTTAAACATATTTTTTTTCTGTTTATATTGTACATAGTCTTGTTCAGTTGCATCTATATTCTTACCTGCATATTTTTAATCTATCATTGTTATATATTATTTTATTATAATATAATATAACGTAACGTAACGTAACGTAACGTAACGTAACGTAACGTAACGTAACGTAACGTAACGTAACGTAACGTAACGTAACGTAACGTAACGTAACGTAACATAACATAACATAACATAACATAACATAACATAACATAACATAACATAACATAACATAACATAACATAACATAACATAACATAACATAACATAACATAACATAACATCACATCACATCACATCACATCACGACTGGAGAAGACAAACATCGACATCAGGAATACGCGATCCCGGCAAACCCGTTACTCAAATGTAACGATAGTTCTTTGACAGTTGTCTCATTTCCTTATTTCAAGTCATAATGAATATATCGTCAGCTTCTGAAGATTAATGGCAGGTCTGTCCTTTTTATGGGGCGAAATCAACCTCTTATTCGACATGTAGTTAAATTTTTTGCGTTTTCTGAAAAAACTGAAAGAATGTGAGGATACACAGAAACTTATTTGATCAATAATCCAGCGTAGAAAATGCAAAATGGCCATCATGGGCTTGAGCTTTTGAGTGGTTTCGAATCAATAAAATACATTTATAATGAACCGTAAGTCAATATTTTTTGAAAACATGGCACAACATTTGACATGTCAGTGGTAGTCCGACTGAGATTCAATCGGATTTGAACCCATTTAAAATGACGTTGGTACAGGCTCGTCACCATGGGAACTTCAGAGGAATTTCAGCCAAGAAGTCAAAGAGTAGGGGATTGTATATATCCATATATGGTTTATATGTACATACAGTACATATTGTGACAGGAAATTGTAGAGAAGGCAACAGCAACACATTTTCATTCAGAGAGAATTCAATAAATTCATAAAATACAGAACACATGCCAGATGTTGCATGCGTATTACAATTAGTGCCGATATGGTTGAAGCCATGCAAGTATTCAATTCACCGCTCTTTAATTTACTCCTTGTTATCTGCGTAACACGTAACACGGTGCCGTGATGGGGCCTCTGAACCTGGTGCACCATTTCAGGGCAACATCTGGCGACGACAACAACAGCAGCAGCAGTGAAAACACACTAATGACGGAGCGCGGTTGAGATAGTGGACGGATGATGAGCGGATAAATCCCCTTACCCTTAGGCGGCCCCATCTCCTTTTTCCCTCTGGGTAATAGCATTTTGGGCAAGAACAGAGAAACGCAGAGAACAGAGCAGGATATGAGAGTAACCTTCTGGCAAGTGGTGATCGACATTTTGTCTCGCAGAACCGACAGCGGTGCGTTAATTCAAACGAACGGCGCAGCTCGCAGCCACAGATGTCATCTCTCATCTTGTGACGTGCCTTTTCAGATTAGATGGGATTAGATGGGCCGGCTTCAGGGGCTGGATGAAATATTCTGACAAATCCCATCGGGGAGAATCAGCTGCTTGAATGGGGAATGGTTCAAATTCGGACAGATGACCTCTGATGCGGTGAATTAAGTGACCAATTCAATAAATAGATAAATAACAAAGCGAGGCTGAATTTACATATGTTGAAATAATGAAGATGTATCTTTGGTTATGCTGATGAGGCACCTTTTTTATCGAGGTTAGAACTCCAATTTACTTAATAACCTTAGTACAACAGCTATTACAGTGTTACATACCCCAACTGTTAGTCATGGAAGTGAATTTACATCAGAAGTCGGAGTTCCATTCGCAGTTTCACATGTGATCTCCACAGTGAACAAGAGTCAAAGAGATAAACAAAAACAATCCAAAGAAAGGGTCTTCTATGAGTAATCATTTTCAGGTTACTGATTTACATGAGAGCACTTAAATGCAGCAAATGACCTCTCAACCCCCGTTATACAACCATGGCCTGTACTTAACATTCGCTGCCAGGAGATGGCAATGCACAATCAGGTATAATGACTGTGCACGGCCACGAGAGGAAGTCCTTACTCAGCTACCCAAAGAGGAAATAACGCCGTTTGGTGATTAACAGGATTTATTGGCTGGTCATAAACAAACAAGAAGAATTTCCAAAGGACTCTTAGCTATGATCGGCTATTAACTCCTTGTCTTCCAAGCCTCTCCCTGAACAACCATTGTGAACGTACTCGCTGGGAGGTAAAAGTTACTGGCAATATTGAGAAGTGCATCTTATTTGGATATTGTTGCAAACTCTATTTCACGAAAGTCACAAAGTCAGTGTTGGATATTGGATGTGCTGCTTGGATTGCCCTGTTTGGGGATTCTTCAATCACACATTCTGTCTGGTAGTAAATGTTGAAAATTAGAGCATTAGTATTAACCAGCAGAATGAATTGAAATGTTTTTGGATTTAATCTTCGATGAGTTCTTTTCTTATTTTTCCGTTTTAAGGATGCGGCTGTCAGGTTTCGAGCATTCACTCAAGCGAACGTCCACGAAGGTCTAAAAGGCGGGACCCAGGGGATTTATTAGTGAAACCGCGGTAGACATGTTAACTCCACCTGTATCTTTCACAGAATACTTATCGAGGGCCTGGAGCCTTTTTTCTTTTGAAATACTGATCAGTGAAGTAAACCTTCACAAAGAGAGAAGGGGTCGGGATACAGAATTAATAGTATATGAACGAGGATCATCCAGTTGCGGCTTGAAATAAAAAACACCGACGTCGAGAATGGGTCAAGTGATTGGTTCATTACTGCAAAAAAAAAAAAAAAAAAAAAAAACATCATC
>CAAKHD010013882.1:333178-353122 GCA_901007705.1 Fistularia tabacaria
AAAACCCGGGGGGAAAACTTGCGGGGGGGGGGGGCCCCCCCCCCCCCCCCCCCCCCCCCGCCCGCCCCGCTGGACGCACGCTGGACTTTGCCTCACTGTACCATCATCGATTTGATGTTTCAATTCAAAAGCCTGAAGTCGCGGCTGACACACATTAAAAAAGTTTGCATCCTGGTTTGATTGTCAAGATTAAATAATCCTGACTTCAATAAGATATTCAATCGGTCGTCACAAAATGTGATATGTCGGACGTTCACGGCTTATTAATGTTACTTTTACTTTCCATGCTAACAGATTCCATGTTGGCTGTTGGGATCAAAAAAGCTCTTTAGTTGATTGCCAGGAAATATAATACCTTTTGCAAGGGGTTTTAAAAGGATTGATTGCACCGTGTTTGTTGTCATCAGTTTTAATTTAATCGAGTTGATATAAATGTTAACTATCTAATTCTAATCTGATCAAAAGTTTTCAAAATAAAATGGTTTAACACCACAAAAATTACCATCTTTGTTGACAGACATCACAGTTACGTTTGGCAACTTCGTTTAGTCATTGTTTTATTAATTCACATCTTTTTGCCAAGAGAAAATGCTCAAATATAGAGACAATAGATCAGGTAATCGCTAATATTTTCATTCACACTGTTTACCCTGGGTTGAGGGGAACTGGGGACCTCTCCCTTCAGTCATTGTGTGATAGGCGGCGTGATCGTTTTGTAACTGCAAAAAACTGACCCACAAATGCGATTGTTTTATCAAAGTCCCGATCAAAAAAGAGCCTCCAGCGTGCAAACACCCTCACAAGACAATGCTGCGTCGCTATAAACAAACACACGGTGCGATGCAAATGTCAAATATTAATATTAAACGTCAACAGTTTGAATTTTTTATCTCGATGCTTCCTTCAAAACTACATGTCAGTTTAGGCAGGAATTAAATACAGCCAAATATAAGAATTGATGAATGCTAAAATGATCAACCAACAATGATAATATCATGATAACTGTCACCTGCTAACTTTTTTTCATATTTTCATTACTAACATTAACATTGCCCAATGATGAGTGGTCTGCCAGTACTTACCAACATGACAATATTTGTATTTAATTGATGTAATTTTCTGTATTTTAATATGGGAAATGTACCTGGTGCAATCAGACAATCTTTCTCTCTCTGCAACAGTGTCGTCCGTCTGTAAAGGGATATAAATACACTGGTCCACAGATGTTGGGAGATAATCGACCACAGAGAATTCGGACATATTTTGAGTAGAAGAATTAAAAAATAGGTGATAGAGTGGCCGAAGTTTTCAAGATAATTCACGACAATTATCTTCGCACAGGAGAGTAAACTTGCCTGGAAGGGAGGGGGGGTGCCGGCTGTTCACAGTCCTGTAGATACATGAGAATGGTAGAAAGTTCATAAATGTGTCTCCACTTTGAGACTAAAAATTTTTGACCTAACAGTAATTTCATTGGTCTTTGGTTACAGAGTACGTCAGTCTTGGTTACACCGCCAAATATATTTTGGAGGAAAGTAATGGAGAATAATTGCACACCCTCCTTATTCTGAATCATTTTCATGCCATTGTGACTGAGCCAATTAACACCCAAGGCTTATTTTTCCTTTATTAGTGCTGCGATTCCAACAAAATCCGGCATTTGCGAGGCGTTTGCCTTGTAAATGGGAATTGGTCTCCACTTGTATAGTGCTTTTGCACCTTGCGGTTGAAAAAGTGCTTTGACATTAGACCGTATTCACACAAACACGCATACACATGCACACACACACACACACACACACACACACACACACACACACACACACACACACATGCACACACACCACGCAAGGCAATAACCAGACCATCGGGAGCAACTTGGGTTGTCTTTGCCCGAAGACGGCACGTAGGCGGGAGGAACCAGCGATCAAACTGCCACAAGTCTGAGCAAGATAAATTGAATAGGCTGTTTGTACACAACAGCGTTGGTCATTATTTTTCACAATTACCAAGAGCTTTCATAGGATGGAGCTCTGGAAAGCATGGACATGTAAAACCCAATCTGATCAAGTTAGCCAAATGTGTGTGCTCATGCTACCAATCTGTAAAGTTGGTGCTCAGATGAACCCTCCATGCAATTCCTCGATTAGAATTTGAATACAGAATTAGAATGCATTTTAGAAATGCAGTGAGTGAATGAACACCCGACTATTCTTCGCTGTTTATCCGCTTGGAAAACAACATCACAGCAAGGCTACCGATGCAGCGCCGACAGAGGGAAGAGATGTGTTGTCAGATCATGCAGGACGGTTACTTCTGAAGAGGATATTGTTCTCTGGCAAAATGCTTTTTGTGGCTTGTCGGTCGGAAAAGGATATTTTGCTATCCCAGTATTCTAAAGATAAGTGGCCCGTAGAGAAAAAGGTCAAATGTTTACATTAATGACTATGGGGGTAAAACACAAAGCTTTAATCTCTCTCTCAACCCCTCACTGTACTGTCTCATTTCACATGGTCAAACAGTGAGATATTAAATACAAGTCAAATTATATCAGAAGTCAACACTAAAACTTATCAAAGAGTGTGTTTGCACACCAAGGAATATTCAGTGCTTTGCTCATGCGCATGCCGATAGAAGGTCACAGGAAGGTCTTTTGGTACAAAAAAACTCGGAATCCCAGTGTTGCAGATTCTCCTGAACGACGAACTGGAATAGAGCGATAAGACATGAGAACAGCTGTTGCTTACTTCTTACCCCTTTCCAAAAAAGACTCTTCTCCAGGTCTTCCTGCTTGACAGTTTCTCCAAATTGTGGGGCAGCTTGGTGTGTCATTTCACTCCCTCGGGGTCGGAGGAAGGTTTTCGATGATGCCATTTGGTTCTGCGTTTGAGCTGAATGCTAGTATTGGATTTAACCGGCTCTGTTTGAATCTTCTTGATCAACGCTGTTTAGATTCTTTAGATCGTCCTTCCGAGTCAGCTGCTGTGATTTCTCCTAACTGGGTGAAAAAGTACGACACAATGGCTGAATTCCCAAAGAACGATTACATGGGTCAACACACGAGGAAGGCGGCAAGCTCTTTTTTTTTTAATCTGCGGAAATGAAAATCCCCAAAACGATCAGCTCCCTAACACCTCTGAAGACCCCTATGTGCAGGAGACCTCCGTAAGCGCGCCCACCGCTCATGGAAGCAAGTGACCGATGATTCAGCCAGGATGCACAGACTTTTGGACAAGTTCTCCTTGTTTTCCCGAAGACATTGAGCTCTGGCGGACTCGGTTTGTTCAAAGGACTGAAAATGTTTCCACCTCTCAACGTCAGGGCTGCATATATTTGTCTTCACCAGGTTCTGTATGTTCCTCCTGAGCTCTCTTCACGGTTCATCCGAAGGCTCACGCCTCCAGACTCCCTGGCCAGGCTGAGAGCCACATATGACGCTATCCATGGTAACACTCACCTTCACTGATGCCCACACTGAAACGCAGGTCACGGAGCATTCCCTCATTCGGGGTTGTTTCTAGGTCTCGGCGCCTGAAACTGATTACCCCAGACTCCCTGGACCGCTAGGTGGATTTAGAGGAGGTCCTCAGCAAGGCCAAAGCCAGAGCAGTTTCTCCTCATTGGCCCTGAAACTCTCTTATTAACCTGCTATGCAGCTCCTCTCTCCTCAGGGGTGCCTGGAAGTCCTCAGCATCTGAGCTGTGAGTGAAGAAGAACTATTTGGACTTGGGCTTGACAGTTAATGTCATCCGATCTCCATCCCTTAAACAGCTCAAAAGCTAGTGAGAATAAAGTATGGGGATAAGGGGACCCCCCACCCCCCGCCTCGCTAATAGCCATTTCGAACACCCGGTAGTGCCAACTGAAACGGCAAACACCATTAGGGCTTTGTGAAAGTTGTTAAATATTATATGTTAAATATATGATGTTTCATGTACCTTTATGATATAATAGAATACAAAAAGTCATGTAAGAGAACTTATGTGAACAGTTTATATTTAAAAGCAGAGACGGTTTAATGACTACACCACTTCCATATCAGTAAGACCCTGATAGGGTTCATACAGTGGTAAGATGTCTGATACCCCCACAAGAAAATCATTTCAATATATTCTGGGGTTTACAAACTTTTTAAAGTTTGTGTGTGACTTCATTTTTTTTTGTTTTTTTTTTCCCCTGCCCCATTGCCTGCCCTGCAATGTCAGTTCTCCTGGAATCCTCAGGCTGAGGCAGCCTTTCCAAGGCTTAAACAGAGCTTTACCCCCGATACCTCGCTCATCCTGCCGGATCCCCTTCTACATCTCGTGGTTACAATGAATGCCTCTGACATCGGTATTGGTGCGATCCTCTCCCACAGTTCGCTTTGAGATCAAGAATTGCAGCCTTGTTCCACGCAAAAGAAGCGGTATCTCAGATCAGCTGAAAGACTCGGTGGCAGACAAGCTAAGTGGGATCCATTCACTGCAATGTTTATTTTTCCCATTTCCTATTATCTAGGCTCAGAGAATCCTTAATGCTCTTCAAAGACAGTTTTCACTCGTCTCGAAACCCCAAATCCTGTCACCTGTATTGTTGTCCTCTCGATTAGCAGGAGGCTGACAGATAAAGTAAATAATGCTTTACCAAACCTGTCAGATTATGGACGGGGTTCCCCCAAACTATCTGTGCATTCCTCCTGAGCTCTGTCAGTACAGCGGGTCATCTCATTGGCTTGCTTCTCCAAACTTGGGCCCAAAGGATGTCCTCTTCTGGCCTCCTCCCACACCCGTCAGTGTCCATGCAGTTTTTCACTCATTACATACTCACTGATGACTTGTGCGCCTTTGCCTGTCCTTCCCAATCCCTCCTCTGCCTCCATCACTCTTGCGTTCTGTCTCTCTGTCCGCCTCTCTCTCTCTTTTCACCCTGGCCGGTCGAGACAGATGGCCGACCTCTCTGAGCCAGACCTGTCCAAGGTTTCTACCCGGCGGTGGCGGTTTTTTTCCCGCCGACCCCAAGTGCTTTCTCATGGGACAACGTTGGGTCTCTGTTGGTAACTTTAAAGAGTGCGGTCTTACTCCATATGTTAAGCGTCATGAGATACTCTGTTGGGATTTGGCACTCTATAAATAAGATTTGACTTGCCCTAGCTTGATGTCGTTGACAGATTCCCCCAAATTCATCCTGCAGCACAAACTCCCCTGTACCACAAAAACTGCAGAAGCGGCTTTGCACTGCGGTTTCGACTTTATCTTCCCCCTTGGAAATGTTCTGTCTGACAAAGGGCAGCACTTTGTGCCATAGCTAACGCAGCCTTCCCACCGGCCCCCCACCGATGGACAAACTGAAGTGATCGATCACCAGTCATCTCGACTGTAATATCTCACTCTTCGAAATTCCTTCTCTCAGACTGTAAAATTCTTATATGAGGTGATGCGCGCAAAAGACCCTGAAATCTCCTTCCCTCTGCGACTGCTTTTCAATACGCTCGTGGTTACCGACTTCCCACTTTCCGTGCCCTTGAGAAGGACGTCATCGCTGATGGTCGGATGAATCCCGCCCCCGTTCTGACATGTTGGTGCAGACAGATGTCCGACACCAGGTCCTACCGGGGTGTCAAGAGGTCTGGTCGTCAACCCCCATTTAATCTCAAGAGTCAAGTCTTACATGCTAGCCTCGTGTTTAATAGGACATCTCCCGGAGGCTTGAGCCATTACCTCGGTCTCTGTGAGATTTAAATGCCAAAGGCATGCATAAGTGAACCACACTTTTCATGTTGATTGTCTCAACGCTCCTCGGGAAGGCCCACTGGTATCAGCGCTAAAGTCCCCATCGACAGAACCCCCTTTTTCATTCATGGAGGCTAAAACCATCTGAACAATAATCTAAAACCAAGTCTTTCAAGGTTTTCAACATCTCATTGACAGTAGTGGCTAATTATCTTTCATCCATCCATCAGCTTACTGTTTTGGATATTTCACCTTGGTGAAGTTATCTACATTATGCATTGACACTGTTCTGATTAAATACCTTGAACTTTTCTTTGATTATGATTCTTTTTTTTTTCCACAGCTCCCGGCAACCTGACACATTCAAAATACAGATCTGGCTGTGTCTTCAATATCACTGTGAAGCTTTTATTACTGTGAATGCTAGAATGAATGAATGAATGAATGAATGTGAAAAGGACATTTGTCTATTTAGTTAAATATTGCAGTTTCAACATCGCTTGTGCCTTCAGTGAGAAAAATATTATTCTTGCTTTTCATTTTCACCGTTAGAAATCAAGTATGAATGCATCCCTTGCTTGATAAATTCACCACATTACATCCTAAGTGCTCGCAAAACATCCTTGGGACTGTTAGCATGTAAGGGTTTTAGCTGAATGATTTTTGTGTGCATGCACATAGAGCCTGGCCGCCCAGCGTGGAGTGACTCCATGAAACCTTCGCACCAACACTCGACGGGGTCTGTTGCGTAAATATTAAAAACTCGTGTGTTTTTCCTGATATCGTATTGCTCCAAAATGGTGGACGGCACTTAAGGAACCCAGGTGTTAAAGTGTCACACCAACCTTTATTATGAAAAATAACACATTTATTCATTCATTTAGTCATTCATTCATTTGCCGCTTATCCTGTAGTCAATTCTTCGGGGGGTCGGAGTCTAACCCAGCTGTCATTGGGCGAAAGGCGGGGCTCACCATGGACTGGTTGCCAGTCGATCACAGGGCCACGTGCAGAGACCATTCACTCTTTCATTCAGACATCGTATGGAGTCGTACAACCGTTCACTTTCACATTCATAGTCATATAGAGACATACAACCATTCCATCTGTCATCCATACGTTGAGCCCATGTGGGGACGCCAACGGACCTACTACATGTTTTGGAACTATGGGAGGAGACCGGAGAACCTGGAGGAAGCCCACGGAGACATGGGGGGGGACCATGGAAACGCCACACAGAAAGGCCCGCTGTTGGAATAGAATCACAAACCTTATTTCTGTGAGGAGCTAACCACCGGGCCCCCATGCTGCCCCATGTTTATCTTTTATTGTGAAAATTCTTTGGGAAGCAAAGTGACACAGAAACCCATGATACTGACAAAGTCTGTCATCGCAGGCGTGGATGAATATTATTGGCCATGCCATACATCTTCTATAAGCTTTTAATCCCAGGAAACAAATATGCATTTGTGTACCCTCTCTGAGAGAATGGATTATAGATTACCACTGCCAACTGGTATATGATGCCAACAGAGATTATGGCTGCAGTATGCTGAATAAAGAAGATGCCACTGTTTGGGGATAAAAAAATGGCAACAAGAATGGTTTCCAAGAAATATGGTCGAACTACAGCTTTTGACACACACATCGAGGATTTAGTTTGAGAGGATTCCTAACTTTAAATGTGAAAGTTGTGTTTTCAATAGCTGTTCTATCCCTGCTCCCGTAGTCTGCTTTCTATTTGCTGTTATTCCAGTCAACCCGACTGTGAACTGCCCAGAAACATATTTCCATATTTCCCAATAAATGCGACATTATTACAATAAGACTTTCATAGTTCTCATGGAAACCCCCTAAATACACATCAAGGAGTGCAATTACTTAAAAAAAAAAGAACAACTAATGCCACTGCGGTGAAAATATCAAAGAACACTCCCCTTCCCCAATATCCAGCTGGGAAGTATTACATATTCAGTCCGACCATGTGCATAGTCATAGCCTCGCGCTGTCTTTTAAAAATGGCACCCAGGCTTTCGGCCCGATTCAGGTTGTGCCTTTGACACTTTGTCTCGCTTCGACGACGCTATCGTGGGTGCGTATTGAGCTCACCTTGTGGCGTTGTGCATTGTGAACGCCGGCACTCGTTTGTTATCAGTTTACCGCCTCTCCTATCGGGGCCTTTAATTACTTAATTATTCTTCATCGGTCTCAATTAAAACACAACAGACTCTGCGGCTTCCAAAGTCAACCGCTCCTTCCCCATAGTTCACAAAGGACCGGAGACACAAACCATTATGGCTGGGGCTTCTGTTATTCATTCGTTCGTTCGTTCATTCATTCATTCAGGCCGAGTTGACCCCGGATTGGTCGACAGTCGATCGATGTGTCACATCATATAGAAACATACCCTCTCGTTCGCCGACAGGGCAATTGAGGCTCACCAATTAACCTTTTGCATGTTTTGGACAGTGGGAGGAACCCGGAGGAAACCCACGCAGACGCGGGGAGAGCATTGAGACTGCGCACAGAGAGGTCTCGAGTCGGATTCGAACCGGGGACCCGCTTGCTGTAAGGCATGACGGCCCTGCCTTCCATTATATGCCAGTAGTAAATTAGGTTCAGCTTGTCTTTGGACGAAAGTGTGGCCTTTCTGATTATTATGCTAACAGCAAATACATAGCACGAACCTTTTTTTCTAAAATGTTTGCGCTCTTGGAATACTAGGGGGAGGGCGGAATGGATTCACATACATGGCAATCAGAGCACCTTCCCCAAACAAAATTACTTTCCACAACTCGAAAAATCATTTTCTTTCTCTATTCATGCGAGTGATTTGTTGCGCAATGTCACCTTACTCAACAGTAGCGGGACCGGGTTTACATCAGCCCCCCCACCATCCCCCAATCCCCAGCCGCTCACTCTTCCCCCGCGCCTCCATCTATATCAGTCAATTTATTTCCAAATTGTGTGTCGAGTGTCGGTGCAAGGGCTTATGGCACTATATTAAATCAAGGTACGACTATATATTTTGAAGAGGTTGAATTTCACTTCCCTCTTTTCTGTTGATACCGAGCATCATGATGGGACACACCGTCGCAAATCTGAGCCCAGCGTGCGTGTGTGTTGCGCGAAGGTGGATTAAGGGGACCGGAACAACCTTTTTTTTTAAAAAAAAAAAAAAATTCAGACAGTGTTTTAGGTTTTTTAGCTTGCTGGTCTGCCCGACGCAGTTTACCGGTGTCGGGCTGTCGTCGGGGGGGATTTCCTCTGAATTCGCCTTCGGCGAAGGCCGCGAAGGACAGCGCGTGCTGAAAACGCGTCCTAGATGTGAAAACTCTGGATGGAAAAATGTCTCTGAGTACACAGGTGGCGCTAAACGCATCCCTCGACACACCATCTGGGTAGATTCGATTGTGACACGCACTGACATGGTTTTCCAATAGTTGACGAAAAAGAACTTTAGAGAACGTTACAGTTTTGAAAAGATTCAGATATCTGTCTCTCTCTCTCACACACATGATTGTTCACAATCTCTCGAGGCCACCTTTCAGGCGTTCGAGTGGCACCGACCGATCTTGCAGGATATATTCCTAAAATCACGTTCCTGTGAACGTGATGTTTTACAATATTTTTCTGCACTTAGGCATTTCCTCTGCTTCCAAAATGGGGCCCTCTTACCTTTAAATGTACCATTAAATTTTCCTTTCCCCTTTTTATACTGATTTATAATTGTGCAAACTGTAGCCCCCCCCCCCCCCGTGTGTGTTTGTGGCACCTTGAATGCCCTTAACCAGCACTAATAGGAGATAATGATTGGTGCTCAGGCAAAAAGAGAGATTCATTTTTTAAATTATTAACAAGTTAACTTTGTAGTGGCGGCACTTTATCCCAGAGGACAAACAGCCCAAATGTTTGCAAAATATAATTAAGCCGAGGCATCTTTAAATGTCATTGCCGCCTGTGCCATGTTTCAAATTGTTCTGCATCAACAGAATTTAACGAGATGGCTAAGGAATCCATTTCCTGCAAGCATGTGATAAGCCACACATACAGTGGAGCACTTTCATTGATTGCCAAAATAAAGCATTTTGTATGCAAATGGGGGAATGGAGTGGCTAAGCTGATTCAGCCTCATGGACACCAAATAATGGTCTTTACAATTAATACTTTTACATGCTATCCATTGAAAATTTCATCTTTCATTTAATGGCTCTAAAACATTTACACGTGCCCAAAAAAAAATACGAAGGGGGGGGTACGCTGTGTTCCAATGGATTAATATGAAAGCCAACAAACAAATAAAGCCATGCACCCCCCCGCCCCCTCCATGCCTCCCTCCCTCCCCCGGAGTATTGGTCCTTTTCCCGTCGTCTCATGCCCCTGCACATTTTGGATTAACAGATAATCTTTGAACATGAAGGAAGGTCTGCTAGCCCCGAGGGGTTCGGGATGTAGCGAGTGAAAGGGAGCGCGGGATTGGGGGCGGCGTTGCATTGTTTGAACGTAATGTGCTCGTGTTGTTCTTGTAAACACGCCGCTGTTTTCAGCGGCGGCGACGCGGCCTTAAATAACCTTCCCTCGCCCTCGCAGGGGTGTGCCACGGGGAGGGGGGCTATAGGTCTCGGACGATAAAGAGCACCGGGTCAGGGATCTAATAGCTGGCCCCTTTTTGAGCTTGACACTACCTCTATTTATTCAGCTTTGACAATCCGTAACTTAATTCGGCCTTTATTAGAAAATAAGCACTGGGTTTCAATTATCCAGTTCACAATTGACTTTTCAAATTAACGCTTGACTCTCTGTCCACTGTCATGTTAGCACACCACCACAGCGCCGTAAAGAGTGGCGAACAATCGCTAACACCGAGGAAACACCCCTGTCTGAGACAAAGTGCATGTACGACAAAGAAATACAACAAAGGGGATAAAATCACTCCCCGTCTTTCATTTCCGAAAAAAAGAAGGAAAGGAATTCTGCTCCGGCGGTCATGGTAGCGAGAGGGAGGCAGTTGGACAATCTGTGTCCTCGCTGCAGTCCTTTAGTTACTGATCAAGTGACTTAGTAAAGTACCATTATCTAAGTCTTCATGCATCCGTTTGGCTTCAGATCCCAGCCGTTTATTAAGTGACGCCAATCGGAAAGTTCTCGGCTCAATCCCGCGGCTTCTCCCGTCCTTGGGCAAAGGCGGCGAACTCCCCCGGTGGTCTGTCTGGTGAACGGCTAGCAGTTCTGGGCTGAGCGGGTGAATGCAGTCGAGTTTTCAAACCCGCAAGGTGTGAAGGCTCGACTCGAGCGGAGAACTCATTCCTTCCCTCGTGGAAGAGCGACGCTTCACTCGATGGCGTCTACTAACACGCCTCCGGAGGGCCGTCCTCGTCACGTGTGTGCGACTTTGTTTACATCCCGATAAATCTCCGAACGACGCCAAAAGCCTCGTAAAAACTCCAAAGTCATGAATCATACTATTCCTACACAGAATGTTTTTACGTGTTAATTGTCATTTAACAGATGTTACTAGTAAAAACCCATATGGGAGACTGCAATGTAATCCTGTATAGGCAGTTGAGTTTTGCACCATCATATAAAATAAAATGAATATAGAATTGAAATAAAAATTGTTAAAATTGAATCAGATGCTCTGCAACCGTTCTCATCTGCAGGAGGAAGATTAATGCACAGCCGAGCAAGTGACATCTGCCTTGTCCTGATTTACTCGATTTCTTTGAATTTATCTTCACTTTGGAGACCAATCACCTGAAGGTCTGCACAGGTTATGGTGATGAAAATTAGTTATAGCGGTCCTTACAATGTCATAATCTAGTAAGAGAAAACATTAGTTATTAATTAGTTATTGATTTTGGCTTCTGCTACTGCTCCATCGCTGGAATAATAGCGCTTCAAAATTAAATGTACCTTTCAATGTGTGTCTAAAACCCTTGTACCAGTGTGTATTGAAATTGTGGCGAATAACATTGTTCAATCTGTACATTTTTGCGCAGTGATGACAGAGAGGAGGCGCCACTCTCACGCCTGTCATCCGTTTTTATCCGATATTCTTGACATCACTCAGCACCCCTCTTTTAACCTTTGACCCCCAGCGGCGCGACAGACCCCCCCCCCCCTTCTCCAAATACGAGCCCCGCATCCTGTCCGGGAAGTCAAGGAGAGAGGCGAAAATCTGTCGACAGCGGCGTTTGAAGTGAGCGCCGAGAAAGCTGAGCTTTTCCCGGAGCAAGTAAAAGGTGTCAAGGGTGCACGGCGGGCACGGGGGAACGGCGACGGCAAGAGCGACCTTCTGATCAGGTGAGCGGGAGGCGGCCGCGGGGACCGAATCCCCTCTTTGCTGCCCAGGCTGGAATTTTGTGCTTGAGAAGTATTTAACTTTGTCAAATCCCAATTGCGCTCAGTGGGGAGCGTCCTCTCTCTCAATGCCCGCCGGTTTTAGTGACTGCCCCGATGCCTTTGGCCCGGTGAGGGGAGGGAGGGGGGTCGGACATTTGAAGATCGGGAGTGGGGGGGGGGGGATCAATATGACGGCAGCCTTGCCTGTTAGACAAAGGTGAAGCTAAGCTAGAAGAGAGAGAGCCATAGATATCTGAGAGGGGAATTATCCATGACACCCGGGCTCCCAAGCTACAACTTTAAGCACATGATTGAAGATCACCTCTATTTGCCGGATAGCCGCGGCACATTCTGCACATTCAACGTTTTTTTTTTTTTTTTTGCCGTGGCAACCGGGCTTTCATCGTCAAAGCCCCCTTTCCCCGCGTCGTTCCAGGTGAATTCAGTTCCATTTCATTCCTTCTCAAGGAGCCGGAGAATTATTGTCGGGAGGGGGCGGGGGGGGGATCGCTTCGGGACCGATCGTCCTGAGACAAAAACGTTCAAGCAACGGCGAAAGCGGTGTCAATAAAATAAATAGTGCGGGGAAGGAAACGCAAAAAAAGCTGTCATCTGGACAAAATCCAACTCTTCTGTGAAAACAGAGAGAAAAAGCGAACCGATTTTAATCTCCTCTCCCCGTGATCGTGGGTGAAACTGAACACGCCAGCTTTTAAAACGTTGACATTTATTTATTGTTAACCTGATTTGGAACACCGGAGATGTTATTGGGAAATGACGATGGCGCAGTCCCATGACACATTAATCCAGAGCGTTATGGGAAATGATGATAAAAATACGTAGATTGAATATTCGTGACAAGTGGCATCAATTTCCCTCTGATTTTCCAAACAGATCATGTTATTTAATCTTATTGTAAAATAAAAGAGCTGTAAAATCCTTGTTGTGAGTACGCGCTGTTGTTTGTGAAAGATTCTAGAGATGCCTTAGAGATTATTTAAGGTCTCATGTTACCTCCGTTAACTAAACTCGACTTTACGTACCCGTGAGTCTCCGAGGGTCTCAATGAGCGCGGAGCGCAGGCGCAGCTCGGTCAGAACATCTTCACCTGGTCCGGACTTTTGCAGCATCACACCCAGGGATTTGAATGCGTCATGTGACTTCAGTGATGTAAGGTGAGTGAAGATGACGGTGCATTGACGGAAAGCAATTATGCAAAATAGAAGGATTGGAGGGCGGCACGGCGTTGCGGTTGTCAGCGCTCCCGCCTCACAGCAACTAGGCGCCTGGTTGGATTCCGATGGGGGGCCTTTTTCTGCGTGGAGTATCGTGTCTGCACGGGCTTCCTCTGGGTTCTCCGGTTTCCGCCCACAGCCCAAAAACAGTAATGAGGTTAAATGGGAATAAATTGGAAAAATTGCCGGGATGCGTGAATGAGAGGGTGAAAAGTAGTTCGTCTTTAGATGTAGCCCGGCGATGGACTGGCGACCGGTCCAGGGGGAACCCTGCCTCTCACCCAATCACAGCTGGGGTAGGCTCCCCCCCGTGACCCTAAGCGCAGGATAAGCGGTTCATAGTGGATGGATGGATGGATGAATGGGAGAGTGATCAGTTGTTTTTCTGCGTATGACCTGGGAATGACAGGGAGGGTGAATGGTTGTCTGTCTCTATTTGACGTGTGAACGAGAGAGTGAAGGATTGCATGTCTCTATATGTTGACGGACATCCGGTCCAGGGTGAGCCCCGCCTCTTGCCCAATGACAACCGGGATCGGCTCCGCCCCCCGCGACCACGGGTGCTGGATAAGCGTTATAGAAGAGAAACGAATGAATGATCTCTTTTGAAGCCCAATTTTCAACAAGGCTTTTGGCAAACCGGCAGCACTTGTATTATTTGTAAGTGTTCTCATAAGAGCTGGTCTTAACATCATCAGGAAGCACTCACTTCATTTACGCATGTGTAATAAATATGGCCGCGCCGCAGTCCAACAAAAGGACCTACTTAAGCCGTGGCCATATACATATTGGATACTTGAAAGACTGCCGCCATTAAAAGCAAGATTTTTTTTTATTTTTATTTTTTCAAATAAGATCTCTTAATCAGAATTCTTTCGTCGCAGATGCGAGCAGACGCCGCCGGGACGTCTCCCCGTCTCGCGTACTTGTTGAATAAAACATCCGTCTCACAGCATAAGGTAACGGCAACAAGAGGTTTGTTTGCCGAGATGAAACTCCCACTTCTCCTCGACGCCGGAGAGTGTTTAGCCTTGATGCATTTTACACCGCCCCAAAAAACCTGCTTTGACAAGTTATCTGTGACCCGCGGTGAGAGCGGGAATGGCTGCGGCGAAAATCAATCTTCGCCTGTCCTCTCGCCTTGAATACCAGCAGAGCAAACAAACAAGCCTAAACAATACGATGTATACCACATATCAATTACACTAAATGCCTCGGTATCTATACTTCACTGTCCCAGGCACACACCGGCAACAAGGCACACACGCTGCTGTAAGGCGATAATGGCGCCGCATTGTTCCTCGCCATCTGGCGGACTGATAAGGCCCGCCTGTGCATAGTTGATAATGAGAACAGGCAGAGAAGAAACTGAGTGTTAAACATTTCCGTGGCCCATGAAAAAGGTTCCATTAAGTCCACTGACCCCAATTGAATATTAATGAGCTAATTAACGGATTTATTGTTATGCGTAATTCCTGGAGGGGCAATTTTTTTTTTTCAAGTGCCATTATTTTTTCTAATTATTTTCTGTACTTTTTTATAATTGAATCTTTGTAGCTGCCAGCATTCTGTTTGTGTCCTGGCAACAAGAAAAACAGCAGTTGGCTTCTTATTTATTTATTAATTTATTTATTTTAGTTTTGCTGTGACACAAAAACACATACAAAACAAAAAAAAAAAAATTAAAAGAAAGAAATATGTGAAAAAAAAAAAAAAAATCTGGATCGTGGCTATATTTGTCATCAAGAATACTCCCCGCGTAACCCCATCAATGCAGAGCAAGAAGCAAAATATTGCTCCCAAAATGCCTCATCTGGCTTATCAGCTCAAGAAATAATGATGTTTAGGTGTTGGATTACAAAAGTGCAATTACTTGGGTTACCGCCGGCTGCATTGCAGGGAGGGCTTGACCAAGGTTTAAATGGGCAGTGACAGCTGGGCTTGATAGATAGCATAATCAGCTGATGTGGAGGATGTGCGACAGCCACGGTAGACAGTCGGTGGAAAGTACAGCCGGCTACCGACAACCTTGGGCCAGGCAACTACTACTCCACTTAATAGATACATAAGATATGTATTTAGTTTCTGATAGCACCCAAAGTGGATCACACACTAATGATTCCCCTCTCCTCATGTGCCCTTTACTGTAATATTTAAAAGCATTCTTTTCCCCAGGTAAGTTCGATCCTTGAGTACGGCCGAAAAGACACAGCCAACGCACAATTAGAGGAAAATACATTTGGGACTTGATATTCTTCTGTGACTATTTCACAGGAATGTGCGGCATCGTCTATAAAATCTCACCTTCAGTAAGAAACCCCAGTAGTGATGAGCAATGAGTTCATGTCGCCGAAAAACATTAAGTCGTCATTTTTTGGGGGGGTTGCTGCTCCTGCTGTCTCCTCCCTCCAGGTTTAAAATACTATTATTGTTTGTGATTATCATTTTTGAATAATAATAATAATAATAATATATTTTTTTTATTATTGTTTTTATGGTGATTATAATCATTAGTTATAGTGTTATTGTTAGCAGGGGTAGTAGTAGTAGCAGTTGCATTGCATAGCTTAATCATCATCTATTTATATTATGGTCATAATAATACTAATAATAATACTAATGATACCACTACTAAGAATAAAAGTAATTCAAGAAATAATGATGATGATGGTATCAGCATTTTTCTTCTTCTTCTTCTTCTTATCGTTGTTATTTTTATTATCATTAGTAAGTGATTTAACATGAGAAATATCTGATTTTAACAATGAAGTAATTCTCTGACCCTCGGCGAGTAAAAACATATTTTTAAAGAAGCTCCAGCCGGCCAAGAATGACCGAAGGAAGTCGTGAAGAACAGGGGATGACACCTTCTGGTGGCCGAATGGAGAGAGATCCAAGTAACCTGGCTTGTTACCTGGCTAGTTTTTGTGACACTGCGCACTTGCTTCCACAACACACACACACACAGACACACACACACACACAGACACACACAGACACACACACACACACACACACACACACACACACACTCAGACACACACACACAAATGCACTAAAACAAGAGCTGTGCTAAAGCTAAACGGATACCTCTGTGTGAAAGTAGCAAAAATAACCCTGGGCATCCTTTAGTTTGATGCCCCTGTTTTTTGCAAACAAAAATGTAATTATTAGATTTTGCTGTCTGCGTGTTTGGCTAGTTTGCTTTCTACTTAAAATTCAATTCCGGTTTAATAAAACCATCAATTCTTTTGGTCACCGAACCAATATAACTTGGAGTAATGAACTCATTTCGCTGTTGTATGGAAATTTTGACTCATTACAATAATTTTGCCCCAAACACTCAGCAGTCAATATCAAGATCAAGAGCAAAGCCCTACAGTCATAGTGTTATTATGCTATATATCACAAAGTGCATTAGGCTAATAAAAGCTGTCAACAATAGGATTGGGAAGTTTGTGCACATGGCCCAGTAGGTTAATATATACCCTCCTAAACACTGACGAGACTTGTCCACACGATATTGCCTCCATAGACAGAAACCAATTTTCTGCTAGTTTGGGATTCCAGATTCAATACGCCCTCCAAGGCCCTTCAGCCCCCCGCCCCCGATCACACACACACACACACACACACACACACACACACACACACACACACACACACACATCGCTTACCCTAATTGACACAGATGTGTTTTCCATCAGATCATCTATTTGAGTCTGTCATCGTTCCTTTGCGGCAGAGAGCGGGGGAGCCAACGTGGGCGTCTTTCGTGAATGCTGGAATACACAGAGCGCTTCGATTCATCGGGCGAAACGGCACGACAAAGAAGCAACCCCGGTAACTGGAGATATTTTCCTAAACATAAGGGGGGGGGGGGGGGTAAATCACTTCCAGACACAGCTCGCCTTCGTAAAATTAAATCTACGCTTTGCTCGACCCCACAGACAGAAAATGCTCTTGAATGTTGTATTTGGGCAGTTCGAATGTCCATTTCAATTGTATTTTTGTTTAGCATAACTGATCATCGGTACATTACGACCAGTATATTATGTCCCTGTTCCTGTCTATAGTCTACTCCATTTAATGCACATATCCATCTGTATAATATGTTCGTGGTACCCTATCTGCAAATCACTTGTAAATTATTGACATAAAATGCCATGTACATATTGTTAATTTATTTATCATATCTGCACCTGCTGCTTTTTTGCGCTCTTGGTTAGATGCTTAACTGTATTTCATTGATCTGCACTTATACATGTGTAATGACAATAAGGATGAATCTAACCTAATCTAAGGTCGATCCTTTCCAGCACCCAAACCCCATGCACGTGTTTTGGGGCACTCGGCAATGTGGCGGAGACAGTTTCACTGAACCAACTGCGTCAGTGCAACTCTCGAAAAAGCAATTCATTATAATTTTATAATGCAATTTTAGTGGGCTTATTGTTCTCGGGACATGTGGGGGAATACGCGTCCCAGTTTTCTATTTCGCTGACCTCCCTCGACGGAAACTGCGATCGCCGCAGGACCAGTGCGCTCGGAGCCAAAATGGGGGACGAAGCTCAAGCAATGCGCGGTAATAGTCAAGTCAAACCTGCACATCGGCTATATATGTTGAAGATCTTGGCGAGAGGTCGTCCAAAGTAGCTCGCTACGCTCTGTGGAATCTTTTGTAACAATCAATTACAATGCCTTGCCCTGTTGTCGAGGCACTAATAGCGCCTGTCTATGCGCGCGTCGAGACAAGTCTTGTAAATATACACTGTTTTCCTTTTAAATGTCTTATAATATGCATGGGGAACACAGAAATACACTATGATGGGGTGGGGGTGGGGGTGGGGGGTTGCGTCAAAGCCGAAGAGGCAATTCAGCTGAGTTTCTCAGTCAAAGAAAAGAGAACGGAGCAGTTTGTGGCTTTTCCTTCCATTAGCCAGATTGGATTACTGTGTTTTACTTTTAAGGGCCATCTGTTCTGGTTTAAGTCATATTTCTGAATCTGTCATGTCGCGGGCGTGTGTGTGTTTGTGCGTGCGCGTCTGTGTGTGCGCAGAGCACTTCGTGGGATGGATTGGAGCAGTTTTGTTTGTCATAAAAGTCTGCACAAGAGGCGATTTTGACATCTGTAATTTGCATGTAAATATGGCGACTTGTAGACGGGGGTCTGTCCTCGGCTGCTCAGTGTTGGAGGTATGAAGACCCTGCGCTGACAGCGACAGTTAGTTAAGAAACCAAACCGTCCTTTTGGACTTCAATCGTGCAACATCTCATTCTGATCTGAACAGCTGACGCGAAAGCGATTGAATAAAATCGCTCATCTTTGCGAGGAGCACGAGGCACGGTTCTTTTTCTTTTCTAGGTCTGAAAACATACATACGATAGATGAGTAGACGGCGAGAGGAGAGAAGGCGTGGAGTGTCGTGAGACAGTTAAAGGAGGGACAGGTGATGTGTCTCCCTCAAAGGATGGAGCGGAAGCCTCAGTGAATGGCACCACGAAGAGATAATAGTGACGTTAAACTTGAAATTTAAGGAATGATCTGACGCGGTCCTCATTAATAGCGGCGTGGACGTGCTTGGCTTGATGACTGCCGAATTTCAATGGCTTTTCAATAACAAAGTACTTGTACGTGTGGCGATTGGGTGGTGCAGTCGTTAGCGCTTCCGCCTCACAGCAAGAAGGTCCCTGGTCTGTGCGGGTTTCCGCTGGTTTCGCCGCTCACTTTCCACAGTCCCAAAACACCCTGAATTGCCCAGATGTGTGAATGAGCGAGTGAACGTCATAGTGCATGTCTCTATGTGTAGCTGATGACCAGGCCAGAGTGAACCCGACTTCTTGCCCAATGACAGCAGGGAAAGGCTCCGGCCTCCTGCGGTCTTGACCGATGGATAAGCGGTGTAGACGATGAATGAATTAATACATTTTTCGCAAAGACCGACCGCACAATTCTTAAAACCGACCCCTTTCGTATGCGCATTCTGCTCATCTCTCGGTAAGCGTCGGAAATAAAGCAACTTAGACGCAGAGATACACTGTGAAAAAAAGAAAAAAAGAAAATGTGTGTGTTTTACAGACAATCTCTTCTGTGTCGGGGATAGATTGAAATACCACGATGGCAAAAGGCGTGCCTTTTTTTTTTGTAATGTTCTTCGTGTTCTTGTCCTCCTGTCTTCCGACAGTTGAAATCACAATGCCATGCTTTTACAATTTAGCCTTGGAAGAGGCTCCGAAATGTCATTGGCCCGCCGTGCTATCGCCAAGTTAGAGGTGCACGGACTTTAAGGGACAAACCATTTCCCTGCCTGCAGAATGACTCCAGGACAACCTCTTTGAGCTCAGCAGGCCCTGCACTGTCACTGAGTCCCACAAATGAATTGAATGGTCCACAGATTACTCAATTATTTCTATATACCAGTCTTCCATGGCAGACTAAAGGCCTATTATTGGAAGGACTGAGACTATAGGAACTTATTACATGTGTGACCTTTTAAAGCCTTTCACCGAGATGGATCTCAGGTGAGAATTTACTGAAATCAATTTTTATCTGAGAGCCCGGCGCTTGGTTACTGGCCCAGCATTGTGTGAAATGTTCACATTAAAAAAAAAAAAAAAAGTGGTTGTGGCGGGGGGGGGGGGGGAAAACAACCCCCACC
>CAAKHD010013882.1:353142-370380 GCA_901007705.1 Fistularia tabacaria
TCTCAGGGGAAAATTTACTGAAAAAAATTTTTATTTGAGAGCCCCGCCCTTGGTTAACGGCCCACCATTGTGTGAAATTTTCAAATTAAAAAAAAAAAAAAAAGTGGTTGGGGGGGGGGGGGGGGAGAAAACCCCATCGCTATTGGAAACGGGCAGCGTTTTAAAGCCCCCCCCCCCCAAAAAAAAAACGCCCACCCACCCTGCGCCTTTGTGTTTCTTTCCTCCTAAATTAAAAGAGACTTTGAAATAGAGGGCTGGAGGAAGCGCCGGAGTATTGTGCTTAATCAAGGTAGAAATACAAAGACAAAGGTTCACATCAAAAGGTGCATCCCACTTTGTGAGCTATTTAATCAGTTAAAACACAGATGGCAGGCTGCCGCAATTAATTAATCATATATGAGGCATCCTGTACCTGCTAGCAGGGAGAAAGTGTGTCAGTGCAACAGAGATCTCATTGTAGCCATGGTGTGTATATGTGTGTGTGTGTGTGTGTGTGTGTGTGTGTGTGTGTGTGTGTGTGTGTGTGTGTGTGTGTGTGCGTGCCTGCAGAATAATTGGCGAATATGAACAGGATCTCTGTCTGACGTGAAGCGCTGAACTACATGGCTGTTTTTCCCCGTCAGGTGAATCTTAAATTCAAATCCAGCGACTGTGGGGAGATGCATTTTTACGACCTCGACGGTCTTTCGTGATGCGGATGCTGCTGTTGCGGCCAGCACCTGGCCCTCCCTCCCCCTTTCTGTGTTTCTCAAACTGTCATACAAGTGTTCTGTGTTGTCAATCACAGCACCTGAAGTCAATGCACCGCGGCCAATCACAGTGTGCTGACTTCTTACAAGTCGACGACAAATTTTCGACGGGGAGGCTGATGGGCAGCACGCCGGGGGGAACTTTTGAGCCCAACTACCGTTTGGGTGTTGAGGCTAAATCAGCTGAGGCTGCCGAGGGTGCTGACTCCAATGTGTTTGTTTTCAGGTCGCGCGGATTTTGTTTCCCCGTTTCTTTTGTTCTCACTGCGCATTCCTAGGTAGTGTTAAGTTCTCCTTTTGGGGGCTCTTTGTGTTTTATGACTCTCTTTGGTTTAAGCAGCATCACCCCGCACCCCCCCCCCCCTTTCCATCAGTTTGGTCTCTGTTTTGCGCTTTTATAAACTTTATTATTCATGTTTTTATGTTGCTTCCCTTTGCCCCTCTCCGATGGGATCCCTCTCGGACCCCGGGAATAGATCTGTTTGTTAGGTGAGCTTTAAAAAAGGAAGGTGTAAATTCAGTGCTGTTGGGTTCAACTGAGTGGCAACCATGTTTGACCTGGAGTTTATTTTCGGCCATGCCCACCCTCGACCAGGTTGGACAGCTGCAGGAAGGCTGAGTTGGTGAAAAGAGGTGACCACTTTCTCCCCTTTATTTTACCCCAGTTCGATCCTAAAGCCTGATCTCGGGGCACTTGCTGTGAGTCAGTCGGTGGAGATGGGGGCTCTGTCGCTGCCAGGGGTGCCTGAACAGTCGGGGGTTGGAAAGTATGGATTCAGTGATGGTAGCAGGTGGCTACGATGTGGAGTGTGAGCCTCAAGCTGATGAAATGACTGAAGGCTGCGTGAACCGCACCTAAGGAATATTCATTAATTTGTTATCTTTACAGCTTATCCTGCACACAGGGTTGTGGAGAGGCGAGAGCCTGTCCCGGCTGTCGTTGGCCGAAAGGCGCGGCTCACCCTGGACCGGTCACCAGTTCATCACAAGGCCACGGATGGAGACCATCTCATTCTCATGTCATACAGTGACATGGAGCCATTCACTTTTTCATCCACACAGAATGACCCAGAGTGCCTAGACCTGCATCTACTCACATGTTTTCATGGAGACAATCTTGAATACAAACATTCACTGGTCATATCGAGATATTCTCTCATTTGCTAACCGCTGTGCTGCCAGGGAAGGAATATATGCAATGAAAATTAAAAATCAATAATGAAGTCGTCCAAAAAGAGAGTTATGAATAATGGTCGAACTGGGCTCTTTTTGTGACCTTATTAGATGCAGTTAATCTCTGCTAATGCCAGCGGTCGTCATTTTAGATAGAATGCCATATCCCAAATATCAAACCTTCCTTTAGTTTACAGCTGATTAGATCTATTACATGCAGCTATAAGTTGAGTGTAAATTAATCCTGTGCCCGAGTGTAAAAGGGAATTATCCCGTTCATAGAATCATGACAGTGTAATATCTTAGTGATGCAGTTTCAACCTCCACCTTTCTTTTCTCACACCCTGTAACTTAGTAACACACTGTTGAGACAAAGATGTGCACGCAGACATTTTGTGGTCCACTGACCTTTTTCTGGACATTTTATGCAGGCACGCAAGCACACGTGTTATGTACTCGTACAAAGGAGACCGAAGAAAAATAAGAAACGACAACAACAAACAACAACAAAGAGTGCACGAGCCCCCTGGGGATCACCCACGTCTAACAGGGTGCCTGATCTCTCTGTGTTCATTAAGAGAGGAGAAAATTGCACATTTAATAAAATCAATTTCTGCAATTCGATGCCGAGAACCACAATGGACGCCAAAGCGCCGGTAAATAAGCTTTCCCAAAAGCTGATTACCCAAAGCAATTTATTGTCAGGCCCAGGTGTGCGTTAGAAATATAAGGGGGTTCGCGTTGGAAATCTTCTCTCACCCACCCCCGCTTTCACGTTTAATAGCCGGGACTGCTCAGCGGGGGTGGGTGGGTGGGGTCTGATCAACTTGGTCCATTTACTACAAAGCGCCTGCCGCGGCGATTCTGTCCGAGGTCATCCTTGGGAGGGTTAATGCCGCCAATGATATTCCCCGGAGCTTCTTTCTGTCCCCAGATTGGCAATCCGACGCACATTTTAAAGTCAAATAGGATACTTTAGGAAAACGCTTTATGCATGATAATATGTCACCAGACACGTATATAATCAGACGGATTGTGCTCACGTCGCTATGGTTACAACTTCCCCACCCCCGTCGTCTTTTTGTTTATTGTTGATAAAACACAGCAATAATTAAATCATAATTAAACTATTGTAGCGTCCACATCTGAAACTCGCTCTGACTTAAGCGAGGCATTGAAGGATAAGCGAAAAAGTAAAAAGTCTCCATAATATTTTCGAATATAAATTGAGCCGGCGGTGACGGCACAGGAGAAAATGCTATGTTGGGATTATTCACAGTTATATAATGTTGGGAAAAAAAACCAGGCGCTTCTCATTTTGGTCACTTATCCCTCATTGTAAAGGTCTGTATATTTCACTGCTGGTGCAGCAGCTTAGGGGATACATTTCAAAGCGGCAAATAAAAAAAAAAAAAAAAAAAAAAAATTGGCTAAACTTCCAAAATTAGCACTTCAAAGTCAAACATGATTTGCAGCGAGGGAGAAGGGGCGGAAGCAGTGTGACTGTGAAAGTGTGTTTAAAAGCTAACTGTGTGTGTGAGTGTGTGTGAGTGTGTGTGAGTGTGGGTGGGTGGGCGGGTGTGGATGTGTGCGGTGGAGCTGATGTACAGAGTTCAGTATTAGGCCTTAGAACCAATTTCTAGGCAAATTGGTTTCATTTAAGAATGAGATCACAGAGTAAGCAAACCTCTTTCAGGGCAAGTTCATGCATCTGCAGCCATTTATTTCAGTTTTATATGCATTGCTAGGCTCCGGCTGTTTGTAGGTAGAATATGCATAATCTTAGCTATGGGCAGCATTCTATAGTTAATGTGTTCACATTTACCCACTATTGAGCGCAGAGTTAAATGGGCTCTGCTGTTTGATTTCCTCTCTGTCGCAAAGTGCTCCGACAGAACTCGCCACGTTGTCTCCTCGCAGTCTCTGTCTCGTGACAGCGGCAATATGAAAAAATCGCCCTCGCCAACGCACAGAAAGGTCCCCGGCTCGATTCCAACAGGGGGGGCCGGAGTCTACCTGTGTCCATGTGGGTTTCCTCCAGGTTCTCCGGTTTCCTCCCACAGTCCAATAACACGCCGAAGGTTCATTGGAGAGCCTAAAGCGCCCAGACATGTGAATGAGAGGCTGAATGGTTGTATGTCTCTAAATGTAACGTGTGAATAAGTGAATGTTCTCTATATCAGGGGTCCCCAACCACCGGTCCGTGGATCATTTGGTAGCGATCCGCAAAGAAAATCTTTCTCGGTACAAATTATATATTTTTTCATTTTTCAGATCTTCCGCATCATATTTTGAAACACGACTGTTTCCGCCTTCGCCTTCCTCTGTCGCGCCATTTCACACATCAGCTACCACAAGCTAGCCCTTGAAAAAAATGAGCCAGAAACAAAAGTCGCTGCAGAGCTTTTTCGGGAGGAAATCAGTAATGATGAGACCGCAGAGGCGTCGCAGACAGCCAGCAAAGAGACAGCTTCATTTCAAAGAAAATATCAAGATTCCTACCTAAGTTACGGGTTAATCGCAACAGGTGATACACAAGCTCCCCACCTGCTATGCATTATCTATCTTCCATCACCCCCAGATGGGTTAGGGTTAGGGTTAGTAGCACGGAAACAAGCCCAGGGCTCCCACTGACTCTACATTGTGGTGAATTGATGTTATAGTACAAAATTATTGCCAAATATAAAGTGTAATCGCTGTATTCAGATTAAATACTGTGAATTGACAGAAGTTGTTTTTTTTTATCATTTGAACCCCCCGCCCCTCTAACCGATCCGCAGAAACATTTTCATGCATAAAACTGGTCCCTGGTCCAAAAAAGGTTGGGGACCGCTGCTCTATATGACGTGAATGAGAGTGTGAGCGTTATTTGTCTCCATATTGTGTGTGAACAGGAGAACGGATTGTTTTATGTATCCATATGGCGCTTGAATGAGAGAGTGAATGGTTGTAATTCTCTCGATGTGTCGACCGGCGACCGGTTCATGGTGAGCCCTGCCTCTCGCCCAATGACAGCTGGGATCAGCTGTTTCCCACACAGGAAAAGCGGTAAGGCTAATTACTGAATGAATATTTAAAGAGGCAATTTGCAATCTCAGGATGACCAAGGTCCCCTTTTTTGAAAAAAGAAACAACAACTCTAAAACCAATGCAAAAGTCGAAGCCAAACCACGGTTTATTACACAAGAATAACAATAAGTTAAGGTATTACCAAATATACTCTGTGTGTAGTGCAAAGAGTGTTTCTTTGACGCCTTAGGTTTATGGATACATGTACATTTAAAAATAAACCAAAATTGGAATGCATTCAACGCAACTAATTACCACAGGTTGACAGAAGGGAGTAAAACCCAAACACATGATCTCCCCACAATATCAACACGGCTTTTACTTCTTTGAAACACATGAATACTCCCGTGATGGACTGTAAAGTGCTTCAGGGTGAAAACTGCGCGAACCCCTAGTTATTCTATAGGCTTAATCCGCTGAGGGATATTCCATGATGCACTTTTCTCCAGCTCAGCCTTTCCTGTCTCCACTCATGTCCCTTCTTCAGTGCATGATAGCAACCTCACCGTATCTTCTCCTGAGTCCTTGGGCTCTCTCATCCCGCAGGTACCCAGGGGCGTGACTTGATGCTGCAGCGTCTCACCAGGCGTCCACCATTTTTATTTCTTATAAGAATAGAATAGAGGATATTATAGCATAATTTTACTTCTGGTATTAGTAGTAATAAATCACTTGTGGCTGTTCCTCCCAGCCCTTGTAAACCCTTATGTCTCTATCACACCCTTTCTTTCTATCCGTCCGTTCCTCTCTCTCGCTCTCTCTCTTCCTACCCCGACCGGTTGAGGCAGAAGGCCGACTGCATTGAGCTGGGATCTGTCCGAGGTTTCTGCGCCAGTAAAAGGCAGCATTAGCCAATAGGTTACAAGACACTTTATTCTGAATATACTGTATTGGAGGCCAACAGCAGAAAAATTAGATATACTTTACCCTTGCGCCTTTTTCGTCTTTGTCGTTTTTATAATATTGGCACGACTTCATTCCAAATTCAGCGCAGCATGAGAAATGATCATGTTATAGCAGTGGGAATGTTCTTCCTCTGGTATTTACTCTTTTGACGTCAGAGACGACTACATCCTATGTGGGTTTCACTCTGATACATTTCCGTCGAGGGATATAGAATTGACATAAGTAGTTTTGCAGCTCTCTTTGGCATTCCGTCTATATTTTGGCAGCTCGAAGCTACATTAATGGCGAGCTAATGCAAAGAAACGTACTGGATGACTGTGCACATTTCGTAATAAGATTCTTTTTCCTGGATTCATCCAGAAAATTACATCCGGCTCCAGCTTCTCGATCCCCAAGATTTGACAGCGTACTTTTATGACCGAGGTATAACATATATCACATACGTGTCCTTGAACGTGGCGTAAACAAAAGCGCAGTTGAACTTGAGGCGCCACGTTTTCAGATTATCTGATTACGGACGAAGTTCTCGCCGTGATTTGGACGGCGCGACACGGCAAAACGGGCAGCCACATTAACCAGCGGTCAAATTGGACAGCCCGGCATCAGTCGGCCAGTCCTTGAGACTTAACAAAATCAAATGATGGTTGTAGCTGCGCTGCTGAAGCACCCGGAGACAAAGAATCGCCCAGAACGTCGGCTTCCTTTTTACGTTCTCCGCCCTCCCTGTCATTTCTTTGCTTACGTTCACCCCTTCTAACCGGGCTCGGCTGACATCTGCCCCTATTCCACCACGGATGTCTGTCAAGAGAGATTATACGTCACGTGAATCGAGGCAGATAATGAGCAAGAGGGAAGGGCACTTTTTAACACCCCCTTGTGTGCAACACATGACACGAGCCAAGCTCATTAAGCAGATGCCATAATGCAGTAATCAGGAAACACAGAGGAGGCTGGAGAATTCACAAACTTGAGTCATAAAAGGCTCAACATTTGGTGCTTAAGAACTTCTCCACCGACACAAGCAGATGGGAATGCCAAGTTGCGGTGCGAGTGAATTTATGTGTCCTTCTACGCGCGCTTGTTTGTGTCTCGGTGGTGTTTCCGTTGTCGTTTTTCGCTGATACGCTCGCTCTTAACCGTGTGTTAAAGTCCTTGCGGATGAAAATTCGGCACCTATTTGGATTTCTGTTTTCTTTTTCTATTTTTTTGACACAAATTTTCAGCCAAGAACACTGTCACCTGGTGATGTGTTTTGCTCATTATTTGATTTTTTTTTCCCCCAGAAAATGAGTAATCAGCTGTACTGCACGCTGGCTGATTGTTTCCCCTTTGTAAATCAATTCAAGAATTGCAATTAAAACGTTCTCTTATGTGGTATAATGGATGACTACATAATCCTTTATTTGAACACCTGCCTGTGAGTCTGAATTTTTAATGAATTTCTAATTAATGCTCTTCGCGCACTTGATTTATGTGTTAACAAATTATATTGCTTTTTGTGTGTGTGTGTGTGTGTGTGTGTGTGTGTGTGTGTGTGTGTGTGTCTGTGTGTGTGTGTCTGCCTGTGTGTTTGTGTGCTTGTGTGTTTGTGTGTGTGTGTGTGAGTGTGTGTGTGTGTGTATGTGTGTGTGTGTGTGTGTGTTTGTGTGTGTGTCCTGTTGCCATGGAATTCACACCAGATTATGAATATGGCATTTGCCAACTTTTCCCTGGTTGAATGAGGTCAAAATATGTCAGCATGCTGAAAGTTAACCAGTATTTCTGAATTGTATTCTATTTATTCTACAGTCTATTTATATTTCCACGCATTCATTTAAACTGTGACGCCTCAAAAGCCCCTCCTTTATGTTATCATTGTAGTGCAAACGCAAATGTTTCTCATTCCCTCTGATATGACACACGATGATCTACGCGGCCCGACGTGTCAAACGAGAATCGAAAATATACAACTTCAGAGGAAAAAAAATGGCTGACATTATCTCTCAAGGGACCTCAAGCGAATATCTGGCGGCACTGCCAGTCTCCCAGTGTTTCCAGCATTCACAGTTTTTTATTGTATATAAACAGACAGCACCAATGGCTTCATTATGGGCCAGATAAAGTTGGAATTTAAGATTCGATAAAGCTGCGTTGTGGTTGTTAAGTCTGAATCAGCTGTGATGAAACATTTGCCTTCTCTGATGCCAAGAGAAGAGCAACCCCAGGAATCCAGTGGAAATTTTTAAGCCGTTAGGCGAAAAGCGAAGCTCTGTTTCGAAACCTCCCTTCCACCAAACCTGCTTCATGGCAACACTGCTTGGATCGGCGGGTCCTCATATCCGAGTGACTTTCCAAAGGGGTTAACGAATCTCTCATGAATTTGAAAACTCAAGTGGTTGCTCGGCGAACTCTCCAGCTTATGTCCGATCAAATTCCTAGGTATCGAGTGCTTGTTTGGAACTGAGCTGTCAGTCAAACAGTTTGCATCAGCCATGACTGCGGGAGGTTCTCATACCGATAAGAGGCTAAAAACATATGTTTTTCCCAAAGAGTTAGAGTCGGGATTTGGTTTCACAGATGTGTGCGTTTGTGTTATCCTGGGTGCTAGCATGCAGGTCGGTAAAAGGTGTCATGTGGAGCGCCAGTTCAGCAAAGTCCACAGGAACTTTTCAGCCGAAGTTTTCGATTTAACAAAGCGCAAAAAGCTATTCACTGACGTTGGGATTGTAAAGGAGGCCTGTGTCGCAGTGGCTGAAATGTTATTCATGGACCGAAAAAAAGTATCTCGGCTATTGCCGAAGTACAACTCAGCGCTGAGGAGAGTGTGCCCGCTGTCTGCAGACACGGTAAAAAAGTTGGAATTGCACATTAACAGGTGCAAATGGACACAGACATTTTGTAAATGCTCAGGCAAAACAAACTTATTGAGTTTGTTTGGGTTGAAATCAAGGATGAGAGTAAATGTTAGAAATCAAAAGTGGCTCCCGGCCATTTTTATTCTGTTAAAGTAGCTCTGAGAGGAAAAAAGGTTGGAGACCTCTGCTTTACAGAGACTTCTTTTTATTCGAAAAAATCCAAAGTGCGCATCGCCGGAGTGGTTAGCACTTCCGCTTTACAGCAGTAAGATCCCCGGTTCTATTACAACAGGGAGCCTTTCTGCATCTCCATGTTCTCCCGTGTCTGCGTTGGTTTCCTCCCACAGTCCAAAAACACGCAGGAGGGTCATTGGAGACCTTAAATTGCACAGATGTTTGAATGAGTGAATGGTTATATCTCTCTCTATTTGGCCCTGTGATTGACTGATGCTAAGCGGTATAGGTACTGGATGAGCCAATAAAATCCTAATTCGTTCATTAAAACAATGTTTTCTCAAAGAAACTCGTTCTGTGGGGTCATGCGTTAAAGGGGGAATAAACAGATCTTCTCTAACAAGACCTGCAATGGCATTGATGTCCAACGGACCACGCTCTCCAACCGCTCTGCCATTGGCACAAGAGAAATGGAAAAAAACAAAAAAAACTCAGGAACATTTAAGAATCTTTAATTCACACTAGTAATAAAATTGCATTACATTTCATAAAATAAATGTTCCAGTTTATATATACAGAAAACAGACTGTACATACCCTCCAATGAAATCATTTCTGAAATTAGAAGAAACCAAACCCGAAACAAATCTCACAAAAAACATACAAGCAATACGGTGCTCAGCTAAGCAGGCACAACTGTACATCGAATTTTGTAACTGCTCAGTGTTGGGGTGTGGGAGGGGCAAAAAGTTGAACATGTACAATAGAGTCCCTGGGGACTGATAAAGGGGTCTTAAAAAGTATTGCAGGCAAGCAGACAGATGCTTGTCTTTTCCAAGTGCAGCAGAACATCCATCTTTTGTGTGTATAGTGTGGAGCTGATTGTTGCTGCCACAAGGTCTCGACTATTGAACCTGCGTCTCGAAGCTCCCATTCAGCTGACCCTCTTCATAGTCCATTTGACACAAAATCATGTTGTTCTTTAGGAAAAACTTGTCTCCCACGCAAAACCTGTTGACAGAGAAGAAGAAGAAGAAGAAAAAGAAGAAGAAGAAGAAGAAGAAGAAAAAGAGAAAGAAATGATAAAGGCCGTTATGAGAGTGCTGTTTCTGATGACTGGCTGTACGGTTGTTGCGCCGTAAGAGATAATGACGTTTTGTTTGATCGCACACTATTACGGTAATGCGGTCGAGATGACCGGGGGTAGGGGCGCCTTGAGAGGAAGGGTCAGTGCCGATATCACACTCTGGGACTGGAAAACACCCATGAGAGATCTGGGCTATGACCTAGATTTGCGCACACAGGAGGCCGAGCTTTTACGACGAAACACAGAGGACTCTTGGCTCTTTACGGGTACTGCTGAGCACAGCTCTTGAAGGACCCTTGAAAAGAAAAAAATCACAGCATGGTTGAGGGGACCAATGAATCAGACCCAAGAAGAACTGGAAGTAATAGCCTGGTGGCGACTAACCCACACACACAGCTGCCCTTTTGGCAAGGGGCGTTCAGACTTCATCTAGGGATGTCTCGGTTACATCGATGTGTCGAATGTAGCTTTGTTAAATGGTACGAATGCAAGAAATGTGATTCAGCAGAGCGCTGTTGCAAACCAGTAAGGTCAAGATGCTTTACTTAACGCACGCTGACATTGTTCCTTGTCACACTCGCCCATCACTTGGTTGTTAAAAAGTAATGGAAACACTGACCGTCACCGGAAGACTGGTGGGTCAGCCGCCGCTCACAACCGCAAAAAGAAAGGCACTTGTGCCGAACGGGTTTCCAAGGGAACTCTGCCACAGGGTTAGTTTTCACACTGGTTTGGTTTCTTTCTTTTTTGTCCTTTTAAGTCCCCATAGATGGAAAATAACACGTTACAGCCTTTCAACCGATGGCCTTCTCTGTGATTTGCACTTTGTAAAAGCAAAAAACGAGTACAAGAAGTGCGAAGGCGGAACTACAGTCCGCCAAATGAGCACAGAAGGTGCAATCGTAATTCCTATGGCACGTGGTCGGCGCGGTAGCTAAATGCAGGCTGCAGGGCATTGATGGGCTTGCGCGGTGCGGACGAGGAGGATCACAGCCCCTGGACAAGCACGGAGCAGGACATCTGGCTCACATGCCGGCGCCATTGCTAAGTCTATTGATAATAATAGCACCAATATTCGTGGATGTCACATCCTCTTTGTCGCCGTTTCATAACACTTACCGCTTCGGAAGCTACCGTCTCACACGTGTGTTCGGACTCCAATGCAGCCACTTATGTCGCGCCACCCTTCTTAATTTTATATCCCCCTGACGCTTTTAAAGATTTACATTTCCGAGCACAAACTGTAGGTAGCGTGTCACGACAAGAAATAAATAGCTAAGCAACACGGCAACTTTTATATTTACAACACAGTGATCCACTTTTTTTTCTCCCCCGACTTAAAGTCGGGTGGCCTTCGATGACGGAGCGCAACAGAACGACTTACGAGAGCTATTCCCGCGGCTCCCGGTATTTAAGCTATTCTCACCCTCGATTTATGTGTGCATTTTCACTGTAATATCGCCGGGCAGGTATGATGTGCGCTCTTACCTCTGGTTGCAGAGCTGACAGGCGAAACAGTCCAAATGGTAAACATTATCTCTGGCTCTCATCACCATTTCAAAGGCTGGGATCAGTTTACTGCAGGCTGCGCAGTTCCCTGTAGTACCAAAGAGCCTGGGAGACAGAGAACGCAGAGAAGGATTAACCAACCTCCCCTTTACCTTGATACAATAATAGTGTAAACAAAAATGTATTGACAGCGAAGATAATAGCAGGGAAAAAAGAGTAACGCAGCAAAATGGTTGACTGGGCAAAACTGAAAATGCTGTATATAATGCAGAAAAATTCTCTCCTGGCTCTGATTCGGTATTTTGATGAATGGGGGAAACCAACATGATCTTAATTCCCGCCTAATGGTGCAAATAAAATGATCCCACACTTTTAATCTCCTTCAAAGAATGTCGCCCTTGCACAATGCAAAAATCCCAAACAAGTCTGAACCATTTGCGCTTATTGAAAAACCCAATGCGTCTGTCTCCAACTGAAACTGGGGGGATTTTGCACGAAAAGTTGTGTATTTTTTAACGAAGTCACAAGTTCAAACGGCCTCCATTACCAGGGTTCCTTCTCCAGCTTCCCTTTTTCCAGACAGGAGACTGAGATACTATGGAATATGTAACCTTGTAGAGTTAACTAAATGTTTCTCTGTAAACAGTGGAGACCCGTCGCTCTCTCCTTGCCGCTGCTTGTTTACTCGACAAGAGCCAAACGAAAAGGATCCCAAACAGAGCAAAGAGTCGTCGGCAAAAGGACCTTGATATTTTCATCAACCAAGAACCACGATGTTTAGTTAAATGGGATTCTGAGGCACAGATTCATCAATATATGTTGCAGAGGAGAAGGACAGTCGACCGGAGGGGATAAGGCAATGACAGAGCTGTTCCAACAAATGGTTCAACACTCGTTACCCAAACTTGTAGTGCTGAGGCGCAACGCTCACAGAGGCAATATCCCTTCTCTTTTCAGTATTCCTATTCTGCTGGCCTCGGCTTGTTAAAGGAAACAGCTACCTAATCAGAGGAAATCGTCTGTGAGGAGTCAGAGAATCAAAATCTCGGAGGGACGAAACGTGACATTCTACGAGAGGGATTCAGAAGCAGCGCATCAGCTGTGTGCTGCTTCTATGCAACTCGACAGTTGCCAAAACTCTACTGCTGTAAGAAAAACTCTTGAAATGTTACCTTAAAACTGCAGTTCTACCAGTTTAGCTGCTGCTCAGTTGAATCACCTGTTGGAAGGTTGGCAGTTCATTTGCCCACTCCTCCTGTCCGTATGTGGAAGTGTTCTCAGACTGAGACACTCAGTTGCTCCAGATGACCCGGTTAGTGTCGTGGACCTCTGGCCAAAATGTCTGATATCATTTATATTGAATGATATATCATTTATTGTTACTGTGAAAAAGTTAAAAACAAGATTTCTTTTTATTCCAATTAAAAGTCAAGAATAAATATCGGTTTCCCTTGTTTCATTGATACGTCGTTACGATGGTTGCACTCCAACCATACCTAGCTCCAACCATAGCTCCTCGTTGTTCGTTGTTTTCTGTGAGAAATGATTTTTTGTACTCTTGCACCGTGGGTCGAAGAGTAGCGCTATTTCAGTGCTCTGTACGTGTAGACATATGGCAGCATTGACAATAAGTTGACATTGACAATTTTTTACTTTGACAAGGGGAGGAAATTAAAATAACACTATTAAGCTCAGAATGTACAATCTAATACAAAATATGGCAAGTTCTTGGTTCTTTAAATTGCACATGTAATTAAGTGATTTGGCAAAAAGATAATTGGGAAACATTAATTTGGTAAACATATTTTGCATATATGTTTGTAGACGTCATTGTGTGATGGGAAACATTACGATTTAGCGACTTTTCAATATTTGGCCCCGCCCCCAGTCAGAGAACACTTTTGCATTTATACCCACAGAAGACAGGATTAAGCTAAAGAGGAAAAAAAGGGGTTTTGATTATTTTTAATGGCAATAAATCCCCTCGAAGACATACAGGACTTTCCCCGACTGCCCTTTGGAACCTGTGTTACCGTGGCGATGACAGAGATTGCACCATACCTGAGCTCTACAGTAATGAGGGATCACACACCAAAGTGATGTCTTTCTCTCGGCCCTTAGTGAAGCTAAGCTATTGAAGAGGAAAGCGAGTTTTGGGCCACATATATTCCGATAGGCCAGAAGCCATAACAGCAATTGTGCCTATTTTGATCCATTATTGAAACGCCGTACCGGACTTTTGGTTTCTTCATCTGCAAAGATGGCAGAAGCCAGGTCGGGCAGACCCGCCTTGCTGCTCATATTCAAAGCAGCGAATGAGCACCTGTGGGTAGATGTGACCTACGTATCCAAGACCGCCATCATACTCCTGTTAGCCCATTATTTAGGGGACGTTAAGCTTATTTCTTGTCTTTATATTCTCCAAACACACAAACGTGCACATACACACCAGCACACACACGCACAATTAATAGCAGTTCTGTCAGTTGGACTGCATAACAAACAATTTAGTCAAATCCAGTTTAGTGAATGGCGGAGGATCCTACGCGACTGGTGGTGTTTTCAGAGTGTCATATAAGATGCTTGTAGGTATATCATGCAAATTTGATGATATTCAAGGTATAGTGACTTACGTAGGGGTGAAATGTGTGTTGGAGGTAGAGTGGTGTGATGGAGGGATACTGGTATCATATGGGTTTCCTGGTACGATTGAGGAACATTGCTGTAATGGGGATGTATTGTTATCATGGGTAAATAGTGGCGTTACCCGGGACTCCTGGTATACTGGGGGTATGCTAGTATGGTGGACGCATAGTGTATAATTGAGAAAAACTGCTGTAATGGGGGTATGCTGGTGTGATGTGGGTATCCAGGGAAAAATTGGGGTACCTGTATACTGGTATAGTGGTATGATGGGGACAAACTGATATGACTGAGGAATATTGGTGTATAATGGAGGTATACTGGTATGATGGTTTGGTGGTATTATGGTGATACTGTGGCTCCCCTAAAATGTGTACATTCCTCAATCCATGTTTACCCTTTCAGGGAGACAGGGAACAAATGCACGCAGTCGGTCTGTGTTTGCCAGAAGCTGATGTGTCTCGGTTATAATGTGGCATTTGCATTCAGCCTAATTGGGCTTTCCCTGCTCAATGGAGATAAGAGCCTGGGAGAAATGTTCAAACATGCTATATTTTTTTTCTGATCCTAGTTAAGTTGAACCATCGCTGCCACCGTCCCACGAGTACCCTGACGGGAAGCTACATGTATAACCCACAACCTGAGGATCTGCCAAATGATTAGGGTTTTGGTGTCAGCTCTAACTCTGTGAAGAATTAGCACTCAATGAAGATTTGAGCAGCATCATTAAGGTAGTCAAGGGAACAAGAAGGGTTTTTCTGGCCTGCGAGGGAAAGGTAACTGTTGTTTTATATCTAGAAAAAAACATGAACAACATTCTATGTAGATGAGGAACAGCAAACTTTTAGGCATATAATTTACTAGTTGACATTGTGTTGATACCTTATACTATAAAACCACGTGCAGATTATCTTATCTTATCTTATCTTATCTTATTCAAAAGTTCACTTGATGCCAAAGTCTCAATGAGGTTGATTCATTTCTTTCCATGATATTCTTCATACACGGCAAAGAAACACTGCCTCAAAAGGGACGACCTTGGAAACATTTGCGTTTATCTATGATACAAAAGCGCTTTTATTTTCTGCGTATGCGCCGGCTTATTGTTCCAACGCATACTGCGTGTTGCAAGAGAGCCTGAATTTTCCTGGTTATTTGAATTGAATAAATCGATATTCTCAAAGGAGGGGTTGGGCAAGAATCAACATCAACAAAGTCATATTGAATTTCTACTTAAATAGAGTAACAGGGACGTCTTTCGGAAAAATACAAGAATTTTTGTTCATCGCTTCTATTCACATTGACCTGTAAGGGCTTACACAACAGTCTTCTTTATTGCAATAAGTTTGATAGTGTAGTTGTACGAAAGATGCTTTGGTGGGAATGTTATACATACTTTATAACGCAGGTGATGTCTGTATTACACCTAATAACAAACGGGAATTACATTGTATAACGAAAAGAGTATACCAGGTTAAACTAGCAAGCTGTGATGATACCATGTAAAATCAACAAACTTTAAATGACAGTTGTCACACTTAAAGATAGTTGTTTTTTGCAACAACGATGAAAATCAAACACAAACATACTGATCTGAACCATAGTCTAATTTTTTTTTAGCTAACACCTAATAGCCATGTGCCTTGTCACCTCATCTGTGGATAAAAATGAAATAATCAACAGTCAAACGCTCTCGATGTAATTATGTTAATATTGTTTGCTTTGGAATTAAATCAAGAACTATTCTATCAAATATTGAATTATTCTTTTAAAGTAGTCAGTCTTTAATTGTATAATTAACTGTATGACGTTCATTGCCATACGGTCGTCACAACATGAAAACTTTCCTGTTTTTGAAATGCGATTGCCGTATTCAGTAATGCCTAGCAGGTAGAGTGCTTGACAAAATCAAGTGATCTCGTAAAACCCACAGCGCACACCCCTCTCGATGATTTGAGTGATTGCACGCTGCGTTTAGAACAAACAAATTTCCGATGTCAACGCGGCTAGTTGCGGCCTTATTCAGTCAACTGCCGCTGCCACTCAAGCCTTCCGCTCGTCAGGCCTCCCCGGTAATATCGGCCGTTTCAGGTTTCCGGTGCGACGTTGCATCATCGCTCCTTTCGCGCGAAGACAAGATTCCGGTAAATTCATAGAACGACACAGAGATTACATCTATAAATCTCTCGTGTCGCTTGATCATCCGGGCAGATAAATCAGAACAAACTCCACCTCTGGTGCTGTGGCAGCGAGTACTCAAGTACTTTGTTTACAAATGTCGGGAGAAGAGTGAGCAGCGGTAAAGGATCTAGGAGACTGAGCACTTGTTCCTCTATTAACTTATTTCAGCCGCCTTGAGTGAGGCTCTTTTGTTCCTTCAACCTGCTGCTCAGCTAACTTCAAACCCTCGAAGCTCCTACGGTGCGTCATCAGCGTATCGGCATTGCTTCTCTGCAGCTGATGATGTCTTCTACCTGCTCTTTGAGACTTCCAAGCCCACTCAGATTTTGTCAGACTTCATAAAAAAGCAAGCCTGTTAATGGATGCGCCGCATGTTCTGCCCTTCCCCGGCAGTTGCGCCTGCAAAGTGCAAACCTTTGCATGGGGAAGGATAGCAACTGTTCTACCCGTATTCATGCAGCAACCGCAGGACAGATTTGAAAGAGCCACATCCAGATGGTGCCACAGTTATGAGTTTTTTCGATCGCTAAAACGTTCATTATCTCGAAAACATTTTCCTCTTAAAGTTAATTATGCCCCCATTTTGATAAGTGGCTGACTATCATGTCTTCCTTATATTTCCGTGCCGATGATCACACGGTGATTAGACTGTCAACCCTCAGGTGAAGTCATACTGTCTGAGTCCCGAGACATGGAGCAAATGTCTAATTAATATGAGACCAAATGGCTGAAAAACACTCACCGCCGGGAAGTGAATGTCAGGGAGATTATAAATTCTGATCCTTTTGTAAATGTGGTAGATTGCGGAGCGCGGGGGGGGGGGGGTTCGCGGTCCGGTGGGTTTTCATGTTAGCGTTGCGGGTGGGGGGGGGGGGGGGGACGTGGAGGCAAAAGACAATTCTAAGTGGGGGGAG
>CAAKHD010013882.1:374868-385647 GCA_901007705.1 Fistularia tabacaria
AACCTTTTAAAAAATCTCTGACCACAAAAACGCCGCTACCAGACCCCGGTGAGATATGTTATGGCCTAAGTGCCTTTTACCGCGCACTCACTCGATGTGTTTCATGCGTACCCGTGTAGGATAGGAACACACACACACGGGCGGGGCGGGCGAATTACGCACACATACACACACACACACACAAGCGCGTGCCAACCACACACGCGCAGCATTTCCCCGCTCAGTGCGTTACAACCTCTCCTTCTTTACACTTATCTGTACTCATGCGTCTGCAATGAGGGAGCCTAAGTTACCAAACTCACAAATTGCCCTGCTGTCACGCAGGTCCCCTTTAAGTGTGCCTTTTAGCCTCCTAAAGGACAAATAAAGTCCATTTAATAACTGCACCAAACACTAATAGTCTATGTGTGGTTGACATTTGTGTTTGTACTAAAAGCCCCCCTCAGGCCACTGCTGGTACAGAGGCAGGGGAGCGCGGCTCCCCTTTGTAGCACTAACAGGTCTGCCACAGCTGAAAGCACAAGACAACAGCTCTTAAGACACTCTCTCACACACTGAGCTATTGATCCATCCAAAGAACACACAGTGGACGCCACTTGCCACTCCTTTCAAATCGCGTTTCTCTCTCCCTCTCTCGGTCCAAAAAAAGGAAAAATAAAAAAGGACACTGCATCACGGGGGCTTTTTGTATATGCAGTTATCTATGAAGAACTAGAAGTGGCGCATTGAGTTTGACGACAAACGCGATTGCTTCGTCGCTTCACCGGCAGATGTTGTCCTTTCCAGGTGCAAAAGTCTGTTCCCCGTGTGATTTCCCAGATCTATTACTCAAACAGCCTCTCCTGGAACAAGTCTAGCGACCAATTCGTCTTGAGCCAGTGAAAAAGAGACGTTAGAGACGTTGCGTTATCTGCGTTTTAAATCTGCTGTTCAGCTTCTCTGCGTAACTTAAAAAATATATCTATTTGCAGAAAACGAGCGCTTCTAATTTCTTATTTGTTAAGCTGAAAAGGTGTATGAATAAGATGAGCAGGCTCCTGAATGTGTGTCATCAATAGACATTAATGAGTCACCGTAGCATGAAGAAGTCGTGCCTGCAGCAGAGCAGAGGGCTGCACCTCCGATCAAGGAGTTTCTTCTCACTGTAGCTCTTCGTCCAACCACAGCACAGACGCCCAGTGCCTGGCGCACTATAGCAGCACAATGCTATCGGTACATAGCATGGAGCGGCTGCGGCTCAGTTGGTAGAGTGAGCATCGCTCCAGACAGAGGGTTGGCGGTTCCAATCCTTGCCCCTCTTTCCGCATCCCGACGTGTCCTTTTGGCAAAGACAACGAAGCCCAAGTTGCCCCCGATGGCCCGGTGAGCGGCTTGCGTGGCCGCTCTGTCGCCATCGGCGTACGAATGGGTGAATGCCGCGTATTGTGGAACGCTCTATAGGTTGTGACCATTCGTAGCATCTGTTGCAAAAAACCCTAACACGATTCTTCCAGGTGGTGACCAAAACAGAGTCAGGAATGTTGACCGGTTCTGTTTGTAGCTCAGGAAGCTGGTGTTTGCAACTCGCTGCTCCTTTGCCACCATTCCTGATAGCGAAATGTGAATATTTCCCAGGTCAATAACGTGTGCCTTTACACCACCCCTGCCTTTTTAGCGCTTGAGGATGGTACCGGGCCTTTTGTCGCCGTTTGCTTTCAACACCAGGCAAACACAACCGACGGCAGAGGAACTTACAGAGCACCTTATTAGATCCATATTTGCTCTGCGATTTTTGGCCATCCACACATCACTTATTCTATAAATGCAACATAATTAGCATTTCTTGCACTCTCTAAAAAGGTGAAAGAATTGGGAGAGCTTGTTAGTCAAATTTATGGCTTTGGTTTGTGTGTTAGTAAGTGCTTTGGTGGTGTTGAGCTGTCTTACTTCTTTATCAGAAGTGGAAAAGAGAGGCTAATTGGTCCGGTTCTGGTGATGGGAGCCATCAATTAGTGTTCAGTCTGCCCTCCAGCTCCCTCACCTCTCTCTCTCCCCAAAACAGACCCCTTGAAGTTGGCACATTAGGATCACAAAACCCGCTATAAATACCAATGTTCCGTGCAAATGAAGCTAGAGGGCTTCGAATTCAAACCGCCCCAGCTAAGGGCGGACTCTTCTACCTGGATTTCACGGCTTGTTAAGGAAGCTCTCTGCAGGTATGCCGGCAGTCTTCGCCTGACAGGCTGCTACAGATCTACAGAACAATCATAATGAGGAGAGGGAAAACGTCTGCATGTCTATGCACACGTGCATGTGTTTCAGAGCTTGCGCGAAGAAAAAGAAAAGCATTGCTTCTAAGTCCCCCGGGGATCACAAAAATCTTTAATTTGCCTTTTCATGACACCTAATTAGGTATTCTACTCAAAATCTTTGCTTTAAATAAGGTAACTAATTATACAGAAAGGTCGCTCCTCCACCTCCAGAGAACCACTCCTAATTGGTTAAGACCACCACACACTCCTGAAACATATCACGTGTGTGTTTTACATCATGCTTGAAAAGGCCAAAGCTTCCAAAGATTAACCTATCCTTGAATTACTGTATGCTGCACAGCCCCCTTACCCCTGTAGGGTGTGTGCTTTGTTTAAAAACCCTGCTCGGCTCATCAAAGAGAAAAACAGCCGCCGACTTCTGTTTGCCGTGAAGACCCACAGCCATTCCTCTTTCACGTGTCCTCCTCCTTCAGGCCTGACTGCGGGAGCAAGACGTCTCAATAGCAACACGCCTGATGTCTACCAGGAAATGAGCGCGCGTTTCGCCGAGGCCGCTCTCTCTCTCTCTCTCTCTCTCTCTCTCTCTCTCTCTCTCTCTCTCTCTCTCTCTCTCTCTCTCTCTCTCTCGACGCTCTCGCGGAGAACAAACAGGAGTTTGATGTCTTACAAAAGCAGCCGCGGCGAAACGCCTTCAATATTAGTTTGGCAAACATCGCTCCGACAAGCTAAACAAATAGCAGCAACGACGAAAAAACAAAAAAACAAGCGTCAGGTAAACATCTTCTCCGTTCCCTTGATGATATCCTAGGAAAATGTCTGCCGTCTGGCTTTGCTCTCGGCGAGCCCGGCAAAGAGTAGTAGCTCCCATGCATGTCGTCCTCTAGCAATCGAACCTGCGTAGTGAAAGGAAGTACAGGACGAGAACAGCTAACAAATGCCACTGACCTTCCCGTGTCATTTGACATCATCTCTACGTCACAGCCCACTCGGCAAGGAGGGTCGGGTTTTACCCCTCGGACTGGAGAGGCAGCACTTACCCCGCCGCCGCTAATTCCAGGGTAAGAAATTCACTTTGCCATTAGCGCCACGCGCTGAGGCCTGTCATCCTATTCTTTTTTTCCCCATCCATCTACTTCAAGATGGTATCTTTCAAGAATATGTACAGTAACTTTTTCTTAGCCCAGGCAATCTGTCACACCGTGTATTTTCAATTATAGAGATAGCATCCGATTTCTAAGTTACCCTATTTGGACCTCCGTCTTTACAGATATCGCGAAAAGAATCACATCAGTCGGCTAACCTTTCTTTTTTCGTATGTTTAAGGTTTCAAAGGGAAACGCACTGTTCGGCACGCCCGATCGATTGTCAGAAATATAATAATTACACCTTCGTGCCACAACTGGCATCTCCCCTGGCTTGCTCGGCATTCCCCTTCTTTATCATCTCCTCTCCATTTTGACCGAGACAACTGCGGAGATGTGAATATGTATGCTCTGAGGCTTCCCTTCAATCGCCGCGTTAATGAGTCCACGCACAGGGCGATGGATTCTTATTAGCGATAGTGTATTATGTGTTATGAATGTCGACTTAATGACTTAAAATAATTCTGAACATGCAGGAGATTAAGATCTTCCCAAATGTTTTTACGTTTTAAGAGCACTCAAGGTGCCGAAAGCCCCGTGTCAATAAAGACGGAAGCGTACCGCGTGCGGTTTCGAGAGGATCTCCAAAAGTCCTCAGGACAAAGCAATAAAGGCAACATGAATGTATAACAATAGGACTTAAAAAAGGCAGAACCTGGAAGGTCAACATGGAATTCAAACCCCAAAACACAATGGTTTAATCAAGAGCTTTTCAGGGAAAATGATTCTCCCCTTATCAAAGTCACATGGCTGATTGTCCGACCATGTGAAGAGCATCCAGGAAGCGCGATCCGGGAAACAATAAACACACAAAGAATCCTCCGTGTCTGACATTCGCGACTGGGGGTTTTCACTCGGGTATAGCGTAAGATAAGCAAGTTGCCGCGTGTAGAAATAATTCAGCTTAATGAACCGCGTATGGGTATATTGTCAAAAGCAGTACAGAACGGCTTTATTGTCAATTGGCCGACCGCTAACCGATTGTGTGTGTGTTTCAAAGAGCACAGCAAGGAGATGGGAAGAAAAAGGGAAAAGAAATTGATGCATTCGCTGTATCTTTCTGGAACACATGGTCCAATTGGAGCAGCTGCTCTCATCGCCATCTCCCCCTAATAGCAAATCGGACTGTTGCCTCTTATTCTGTTTTGCTAAACGCTTCTTTTTGATCAATTAAAAGCCTCGGTGCCGTGGGGGTGATTCAGACGCTCCCGGTTCGCGCGGGAGGCAAAAAGATCTCGATGAGAATCATTCATTCTTCCCGACACATGGGGAGGGAGAATGCCTTTCGAGGGGGTGGAAGTTGGCCTTGGGTGGGCCTGCTCTCAGGGGGCCCCCTTTAATTCCCTCTCCCAGCTGCAACGAATGAGTTCTAAGTCCTCGGTGTGTTTGTGAGCTCAGACACCAGATCACACATTTACCAAATGAGTGTGCGGAGCTTAAGAAAACCATCTTTATCATCATCATCATCATCATCATCGTCGTATCTTGCATCCCTGTAGTGGCCTGCTTGATATCATCACAATCATTCATCAAAACATGACTGATAGAATCATACATCTCAGGGTCTATATCATCACAGATGTATTATTATATTATATTATATCATATTATATTATATTATATTATATTATATTATATTATATTATATTATATTATATTATATTATATTATATTATATTATATTATATTATATTATTTTGTCAATTGCACCATTCGATAATCACATAATCACAGGGGGTTTTACAAAAGTGCTGTGTTTTGATATTTTCTAGAGAAACGCACTTTACATTTCGAAATCACAAAAGCTGATTCAGACCTCCTACTTTTGTTTCCGTGACGGCTGTGACGGCACGGCCGAGGGTAAGAACTGTTACCATGCCAAAGTGCCGCTGAGGTCAATAGAGATCTCGTGCAGATGTCTCACCGTTGCGCGAATGAACCGACCCCTTTCACTGCGCTCCTGTCATTGCAGTAATCGAGCCCGTAGACATGTAATGCCATTGACGGGACGAGACGCAACACATCTGTTCATAATAAAAACACCAAACGAAAACACCGGCTAACCGGTAACTGTATTCTGTATGATAAGCAAAATAAAGACCACCGATTCGTTGTTTGACTCCCTCGTCCTCGGCCGGAACGTGTGCGCAGTACAACGGAATAGATAGGCATGCACACACACTGACGAACACACTCTCAAATTAGATAGTTTCTTACACCGCCCGAGTCAATATTGCATTTCATACCGAATCTGTTTTTTTTCTAGCAGCGCTCTGTAAAAGCTGTCTATGTGACTGTGCGGTGTGTTACATTTCCAGATGGCCGTGTATGAATGCCGGGGTCTGTGAGGTGATTTCTGGGACTGTATGCGTGCTATGATTACAACATAATTAACACCCACAGTAAGTGAGAGAGCGCAGACAGGGCTGGTGCAGATGAGGAGGGGACTATTCATTAACAAGATGCACTCTCTCAAACTTTGCAGCTTGCTGTGGCTAATAAGCCCCAGTGAAACGGAGCCCAGCCGTCCCTTGCATTGACCCTGGCACTGCCTGGGATAAGGGAGGGTTTTGTCTCTCGGAATAATTGCTCTTTTCACATGTTACAAGTGTCCTGACCCCCATGGTCTGCAGCCACTTTCCCTACCATAATTACTCCTGATCCGCTCCAAATGAGTCAGCCGCATTAGGGCTGCAATAACACTGGCCCGGCTTCAAGCGCGGCACGGGGAGTCTCAGTAGAGCAGCCTGGAACAGGACTGCCTTTTCTCCCAGCCCGCGGTCATTTCCATCACGTCAGAGGTACATTTCTTACACTTGAAGTCAGCATGAAGACCCCAGGCCGTTTTTTTTTTTTTTTTTTTCTTTTTCTGAAAGCTTTACAGAAGGCATTGTTAGCTCCCGGTGCTCACAACTCACTGCGGTTTGGCTGCAAACTCCATCCCAATTAACGCAAAACTTCATTAGGGTGTGTTTTTTTTCCACACTTTTCAGCCCCCCTATTATTTTTAATTTATTCACATGGGGTTAATTAAAAGAAATGTATCACAGAGATATGCAATGGCTTTAATTTTTTTTTTTTTTTTTTTTGCAACACATTAAACTGGCAGTTTCCAAATGATTACAGAAGGTGACTTGTTCCAACATTTAGCAGCTTAGCAGTAGGGTGAGATTAGAGCTCTGCAAGGTAAGCTGTCAACAGTGAAAGGGAAGGAGAGACAGAGCGAGTGGGTGGGGGGATGACAGTGAAGGAGTACAATGAATGAGGAATGGATGCAAAACCGCTCCGGTTTTTATGGCTTGCGGAAGCCCGAGTAAACTCCGCGAGAACTTTTGAGGATGAAGAACTGTCACGGGAGGGAGATCGGGCGTTACACCTTATCGTGTCAAACCTGAATAGCACACGCCGGGAGCTTTACATGTCTTTAAAAAACTAAACAAGATGCACTTGTGTTTTCGTCATTAAAAATGCATTCGCGGAGGGATAAAAAATGTAGCCCTCCGAAGTTTATGTCACACGGGAGGTCAGGAAGTGATGTGCCAAATCCCACACCAACCCCTCCCCGCTCCCCGGCAATTACCGCACATTTATTATTTCAAAGGAAATGCAAAGAGACAGGTGTGCCATTCAGGGTCCTCAGTATGCCGAAAATGGTGGTGGTGTTGGGGGGGTTCCGCTGCTCCGTGTGAGGCTCCCCAAGCGGCATAAGGCCTCTACCGTCATCCAGGCTGCCGCACCTACGCCCGCACCCCGACGCGGTAAATAAGAAGCAAGGTTGATTCGGGGAACATTTAGTAGCCGGGGGCTTCATTAAGGGCTCAGACGTCGCGACGGGAAGGCAAGTGGAGTTTAAAGACGGCAAGAGAATGAAAAATGATATGACCTTGGTTGATTTCTGTGTTAACTTTCCTCGAGGAGCAATTCACGTGGCTTGATCGAATCAAATGGCAATTCAACGAGAGACGACCGGTTAAATGAAGTGAAATAAAATGGAGTGAAATGAAGTGAGAGAGGTGCGATGGGCAGGCGGGGCTGGGGGTTTACATCTTGAATCAGTGCTAATTTCAGGGGGAACGCGAGTGTGATTTATGGTCATTTGTATTTGAATTTGTAGGTGCAACTGATTAAATCAGCAACTTGTACACATCCACACACACACACACGCACACACACACACACACACACACACAAACACACACACCCAACTGCAAACCCGAATTAGATGTTTAAGAACTGATTTATTGAATGTCATCCAATGAGAAATTAGAGAAATATATCCCTTTAATATATTTACCAACTCCAGTGCATAGTCGTGATATATAGTCGGAAACTCCGGTCCATCATGAATTCTTTTACTCAAGACCAGCACTGAGGAAACTTTTGCACTTGCCGTGTGTGAGCTACGCACAAACACACCTCTACTTATGTACATGTGTATTTATAATACATATTACCATCTTTTGGGATTTACATACATTTCGGTTTTTGACGCAGCATTGGATCAATATGTTCGCTCCGGAGCTGCTGCCATGCTGAAGCTGCAGGAGAGAGTGGGAAATAAAACAAGATATTCACAGTCACGGTCTGAAAGCCTTGCTAGCGGCCCCTAGAGGCCGCTCTGAGTTTTACATCCCGCCAGAACAAAGTGTCTTTCACTGAGCGACTCCGTCACGCTCGGAGCCAAACACTTACACAAGCACAGCTCGAAATCGTGGGAAAGTCTTGGCGACAAAATGACATGGAAAACGTGACGCATTTCTCCCGCCACCGAGTCACACGCAACATTAGTGAGACACGTCGAGTCCGTTTGAGCGACTGGCTTCTCGTCAACAGCGACAGAATCCTATCTTCGGGTGTGCCGTGACCCGAGTGCGGCAGCCAAACCCCTAAAAATCCCCATCTGCGTGTCTTACGGGATCGGTGGAAGTGTCATGAACAGTGATCCAACAGGAACTGTGGAATCACATGTTGAACAAAACCACATGAAAATGAAATATTCCATTTTTTCTTCTTCTTAAACTCTTACAGTGTCACAGATAGATATGCCCTTTGGTTTTGACATCCCCCGATGTCACCAGAACTCGGCTGCTTGTCACTCTTGCTTTCTGTCACTCGGATCTCTTAACTAAAGCTTGAGAGAAGGAGACTTTTCTGGAGAGCATGAATAAAAACTTAACACGGTCCTTCATCACTGAATGTGAGGAAGGGGTTAAAAAGGTTAGAAAGAAAAATCAAAATGGATGTCATTTATATGAAGTTTCAAAGACAGCCTTGCTTAAGGTAAAGTAAATAGAGCTGGGAGGATAAACTGCATTTACACTGCATATTGAGACTATTTAGAGTTTAATACTGATCACTGGCAAAAGGAAAATATCATATTTAATATTCCATGAATATATCTAAACACACACACGCACACATGCACAAACTCAAACACAAACATTTCTTAAAGGTTGACATAGCCTTCCTACGACAAAGTACAAAGAGCGAGTTTAATAGTGATGCACAGCGAAAATAGAGCTAGACACAGACAGACAGACAGACAGACAGATAGATAGATCTGAGCATTCCCTCCACGCTCTCCTCTTCAGATAGATAGATAGATAGATAGATAGATAGATAGATAGAGGGAGAGAGAGAGAGAGAGAGAGAGAGAGAGAAATATATATATCAATAAAAATTGAACAAATAAAATAAATGAATGAACAAAATTAAAAATAATTAAATTTCAGAAAATATAAAATACTCTAAAAGAAGTGCAAAATAGCCAAATTATGGGCTGATAAAATCCAGGGCCGACGGTGACACATCTGACGCATCTGTTACAGACCTGCCATCAATGTATCACAGTGTAACAGGGGGCAGTTCTTTGACGATTGGAAAAAGAATTTTGCAGGGAGAGAAACAGCGTGCCGGATGGCGACAGATGAACTCGCATCACGGGATCATCTCTGCCCGGTAAATACATGGGGCGGTGTGGCCGGGGCTTTGCGGCGAGAATATTGATGGGGACATTGTTAAACGCACGGCCTCTGGCTATGACGTGGACGGGATGCTCTGGCAGCTCAAGAGTGCATAATTGAGTTCCAAGCCACTGAGTGCGGCCTCTTACATCCAAAGCCTCCTCTGCGTGCTGACGAGCGTCTCCTGAGTTACTAATTCCTCTACGATTACGATCATTATCATTATTATTTCTTTGTTTGGATTTTGAATTGTTTTTCCATCCCTTTTCCCTGCACTTCCACCCATCTTGGACGGGCAATCATAGGCTAAAAGTCGGGCGGTTGAGCATCTTGCTCAGCGGCACATCAGCGGGCTGGGGTGTGGAACTTGGACCACTCTCGCCGCCGGAGTCATGCCGCCAAGAGGTGCCATGGTGACAGAGAAAGTTGTTTTAAGGGAGAACTCTGCACTTTCAAAACAAAATCAGTCACTTAAAAAGGTTATTACAACATCTACACCTCTTTGGATGAATCTAGAATATATCTATATTCAATAATCCTTCTATATTCGAGACAGGTTTGGGAAAGTACCACAGATGCAATACAGGTGCCGGTAATAATGCGTTATTAAAAAAAAAAAAAAAAAAAGAAAGAAAAAAAACAAACTCCAGTGAGTTAAATAAACATCAAATGAAGCAACGTGTTTGTAATATTATTCACGGCCCACAGCACAAAAACCAGACGTAATTTCAATATCTGAAATTGGAAAGTTTAATTTTGAGGTGAGCGCAAAACCAATAAGCGGAGAAAATGGCAAATACAAGGGAGCGGAATGTGTTCCTTCGGAAAAAGGGGGGAAAGACTTAAGGAACACATAAAAGTAATCTCCAGCTGGAAATTAGAAATCAAACCCTCTGAAACCAAATAACAGAAAAGAAATATTACTGTCCACTTTCAAAATCAATATAGCATTGCTACAAGACAGTATTACCATGGTAACGGCGGTAAAGAATGAAGCAATTCTTATTATTTCAAAATAAAAATCGGAGCCCGGAGCCCAACTTTTATTACAGCGGCCGACAGATCACCATCCCGTATTTATCTGAAGGATTGCTTTTCAGTCAGATGCTTTATTAGGGAACCCTGGACAGTATGATAAGGGGGTGGGGTGGGTGGGTGGGGGTTAAATTAACAAGATGGGGTGACCAGGACCACATAGATGGAGGATTGAGAACACCGTCGTGTTAATTCTCGGACCGGATCGTGATCCCCGGCGCAGGCCCTGTTTCTCGCTCTCACTCCCCCGTGGAATTTAGATGCGGAATACCCCCCCCCCACCCCCCCGCCCCCCCCGCCCCCCCTGTCAGGGACCCTATGTTTCCCCCACAAAAGCAGGGTTTTTTCCTTCCCCCGGTTTCCTCCCCCCCCCCCCCTTTTGCTTTT
>CAAKHD010013885.1:1133-26123 GCA_901007705.1 Fistularia tabacaria
AAAAAACATATCTAAAAACAAATTAACATAAAATCAGAAAAATACACACACACACACACACACACAAACACACACACACACACACACACACACACACACACACACACATGTTTGGAGGTTAAAAAAAACGTGCAGAAAACCCTCCGGGGTTCGACACACACACACACACACACACACACACACACACACACACACACATATAAATAAAAGGTATCAAGGAGCGACATAGTGAGGGATGGGCTTCAAGGAGGAAGATGATTTCATCTCATCAAATCACAACAAGGGCCGCGGCTCGGGGTCACCCGGCCGGGGAGGAGGGGGAGGGAGGTCAGTGTGCGAACGGTGTCACCGACTGATCCCCTTTTTGGATATTAATGACTGACAGCGAAATATGGATTTGGGCAGAGGCGGGATGTTGCAAATTAAGACATGATCGAAATGGGATTTTTAAAGAGACTTGCACACATGAGATGGGAGCTTTTATTGAGGGAATCCTTGCAGTCTGTATTGGTTAGGTTTTTTTGTTTTTTTGTTTGTTTGTTTTTTTTGGGGGGGGGGATGCATTCGGACCCCCATCCCCACCCACGCCTCTCACGCCGGTTCACTTCACTTCTCGTTTCCAACCGTGTGCAGCACTTTCACTTTCTATTCTAACCTACAGATCGGACGGCGACACGTACATCTGCTTTATTTGCCCCGGCCTTCGCTCTTTGTCAGTCTGGTGGACCCCCACCCCGCTGCAGGATAGTCCAGCTGGGGGAGCACAGCGTGTCTGCGTGGGACTCGCCGTGGCGAGGCGTGCTCCGCGCCCAGGCTGCGGCGCTCACACGCATGGATGTGTCGTCTTCCTGAACCTCCACCAGTTACCAAGGGGAGGAGCCTATGGCTACACTTGAGTGTTTTCTACATGTGACTTGCTGCCACCCTTGGAACATTACTGCCACCCTACTGTAGAGGAGAGACTCTTCTCCTTGTTTACATCAGCGTGAACAGAGGAATGTCCAAGCTGTGGCCTATTTACCAAACATTTACTTTCCTAATGACATGCTGATACAGTTTTTCACTGGCCCCCATTGTGACTAATTTCACATAGCATGCCCGGGCGTTGAAGATGCAGATCTAACCACACCTTACGAGCATTTCTAAATTCTTGCAAACAATCAACATTGCATTCCGACACAGCCGTCGCCACTCTGTTTTTTGTCCGTTTGGAAGTGGATAAGCACAAGGGCAAATCGTGGCACAACTGACTCTCGGGTGTGTTTACATCCTTTTCTGTAACATGTTGTGTCTGATTTTGGTCAACGTGCTGACAAATCATGCGAACAAACAAGAAAAAAAAAGGAGTGATTTCCTCCAAGAAGAGCAGAGTTGGGAGGTAGGTGGCAAGTGACATCTGGGGAACAGTGAGAGAACTGCTGACCAAAACAAAACACACGCACGCACACACACACACACACACACCCACAGTCATAACAGCCGGGGTAAGAGAAATAAATGCGTCATTTCTAAGATGTGGTCAGCTGTGTGGTCAGTGTCTTTTCATTGGCCTGATGTGAGCAATGTGAAAACGGCCTGCTGTGAATGTCACATGCACTATCACTCAGTACGTGGACACGCTTGGATTATGCTACCCTCTTTTTGATGTCCTTCATTTTCATCGAATACATTTTCGAGACCACCTTAAAATGTTTTGAAAATATAAAAACCATTGATGAGGATTTTCCCGAAGCTGAAGACCAGGTCCGTGAACGCCCAAAATTCAGAGTTATTCTTTTCACTGTTAGTGGAACCAAAGCTGAAAATAGTTTTGTAAAATAAGACTTCCAACTTGTGATTGGTGTTCGGTCTCTGTAGCAGCACTCACAAATATAGGAAGCCATCATTTTCATCCCTAAAGGTAGCTTCTGCCATGTAAAGAAAAAAGGACACACTACACAATGAGAAACACACAAAGCGTGCTGGACAGAGATAAATGTGGCAAAGGTTCAGGGATTATCATTTAAAATAATAATAAATGAGCAAACAATCAAAAGCCCCACAATGCATTTGAATGGGATAAACTTCACTAGCCATCTACAGGGCCATCATGGTGAATCCTTATCCTCTTTGCTAACACCATGCAGTGTTTTCTTTTTAATATTAGCTTTAGAAAACACGTCACCATTGTCTTCTTTTGGCCATAAGCAGTACATGTGAATAAACATGGCAAATGCTTTTAAAAGACAATAAATATAAAGTTACAAAAAACATATTCCTAAAGTGGAAATAAGAATTCGTCTAACAGCAAGTCTAAGATATGACTGCTGATCTTGTTACGCTTACGGTTGGTTAAACTTACATGTGAAAATGAATGTCTAAATATTACAAACACTCTACAAAGTCACTTCCATTCCCTGCCTTCACATTGAGAGAAATGGAAAAAAAGGTGTTGCAAAACCCAAATGAATCCAATCTCCATATCTGGATACCAATTAAGATACGGGAGAATGCCTGCCCTCCACCCCCGTCCCTCCCCATTTGGGTGCAGAGATCCATGACAGAATCAGCCTATTTTTGAAGCTTTAGTCTGAATGTTGGTAAATACTGATAACAAACGAGGTATCTGTTAAGTCACAAGATATGTGCATTTGCGGAGGTATATGAGAACCCTGGACGCTGGAGCTAGCCGAGACTTGATGTGGCCAGTAGGGGTAGATGTTGGGCTAAAGTGGTCAGGCTTCACCTCATGGAGGGTTTTGACAGTGTACTTAGTGGGATTAACTTCATTTGCTGAATTTACTCAAGGATTAGTTACCCTAATCAATCTCCTCCTGCAGTAGAAAGCTTGTCAACCAACATCAACTTTTTATCATATTGTGTGATAGGGAGTGGAATTTAAATCAGAGGGTTCTCTACCCTAATGTCCAAAGACATGGCATTAAATTCCACAGTATTATTATCTGAATCGATGACAAAAACCAAAGTGAGATATGTGGAGATTCAGCGGTCTGGAGGCAGGGGAAGAAACTTCTGGAACATATCCCCTTTGAAAATCAGATAAGCCTGGTCTTTGCAAATGGATGTAGTCGTTTTAAGTCAGCCTTGAATATTTAGATAAATGGTGTTAAAATTCACGTTAACCCATTATTAAGAAATCTAATTTGGTGGAGGGCAATGCAGAAAAATGAGCAAGATGATATTCAACGGCCAACTCCATTTCTGATCAGGTATGGGGAATGATTTGACAGATACACAACACAGATACGATAAATAGGCTGCTTGGCAAATAATCAGGACTAATTTAATTCCATTTTTGGCAGGTAATTCCTTTTTTTAAAATAATTTCTCACATATCAAGTGTACTACATGCATGTTTTAGATGATAGCTTATAATTTCTCATTTTCTAAGGGTGACTAAAATATCCCAATGGAATTGCAGTTCCACAACATTTGATTTGTGTTGATATATTTGGCCAGTGAAAGTTTTTAAATCTCTGGAGAAACTCACAGTACATAGAAATTACAGTCATTTGTCGTGGGTTTTGCCTCTCACTGGAACCATGCAATATGGAGGGATTGCGTCAACATTTTGATTTTGTTTGTAGGAATCAGTATCACTAAAAAATTCAATGTTAGCCGTCCTCCATACTAATTATTTAAGTGTTGCATGACATACACTATGCTCAAAGACTGAAAATTAACCAGCGTAAAGACAAAGGATTAAGTGGATCCTTGTGTGAGGCGTAACTGTCAAACCACAAGTAACAGTTTGAGAACACATAAATACTCATCAGGAAGGACATGAGTCACAGTGAAAAAAGGAAACTCCTTTTAATTTGTTCCAAAATTAATTCCACTTACTTATTTATACAAAAGAGATAGATTATTGTAACATTAATGGCAAATGTCACCTGTTCTTTTAAAAACATTGGGGGACAGTTTGTGCTGTTTCAAATTAATCAACTGACCTCAGAATAAAGATATACATCTTGGTCATGGACATGAGCAGACAGTGTGACAGTCACGTAAAGAGCTATACTGAAATCAATCCGTTACCACTCAGGAACATTTCCTTCGTGTACTTGAGAACAGATAGGTATGCTTTCACCTGACAGCTCTCTTCAATAGCGACCTGTAAAAAACAAAAGCAGTTAGACAAAGTCCAGTAGAAATTGAAGGCCTTTATTTAAAAAAAGCTTGTTGTTGATGAAAAGGGACTTACGGGGAGAGTACGAGCGTGATCTTGATCGAGATCTATAAGCCCCTCTGTAGTATGGTGAAGGAGATCGCCCCCTGAGACAACAGAGTTTAATTATTTTCATGTTTACGACAACATTTCCTTTTTTTAAGTATCGCAGATAAAGTGTATCACCTGTATGATCTGTAGTAGTCCCTGTCGTCATAGCGTTCATAGCCGCCTCTGTCATATCCACGATCATATCCACGCTCATAATCCCTTGAGTATCGCCGAGGCGCGCTAGAACTGACACCACTACAAGACACACAATTCATGGTTTCATTTGTCATACGGATATGGCAAAGTTAAAGTTAAAAATGTTTCATTTAAAAATGAGTCAGTCACCTAATACGGAAAATTGAACGAAAATGAAATTATCCCAGGGTTTGGAGAAGCAAGCCTCACTGTGTCCAATGTTAAATTTCAGTATTAGCTCAGAATTTTTAATAAAGTACTAATTATTAATGGATTTTGTTCACCTCAAAACAATTGACGAACATGTTTCATTCTGTTAGCACAACTAATCAATCCAAAAATTCACAATACTTCACAGAACGCACTATGTTGGCCGCCCCATGTAGATTCCTGGGGTGGGAGTGTGAGGCCTTTTTGTGATGGAGAAGTCCACCCGAATCCGACGACCGTCTAGCTCCATGCCGTTGGCCCGCTCCTTCGCCTGACCAAAAACGAACATTTCAACATTTTAACCACTCAAGGTAGTTTGGCACACAAATTCTATAGACAAATTCTCATACCTCTTCAGCATCATCTGTGTTCTCAAAGTAAACAAAGGCAAAACCCCTTGAGCGCCTGGACTGCTGGTCACACACAATGCACACATCCGCCAGAGGGCCATATTTAGAGAAGACATCCCTCAGATCCCTTTCGGTGGTGTACAAGCTTAAGCCGAACACTCCCAGGCAGCAGTTAGGATTTGGGTTGGCCTGCAATTTTGAATATGGGGAGATTTTGATTATTATTTTATTGGGTATAATCGACTAAACGGTTGAGTCGATCTATACACAAATGAACAGTTGGATTTCTGCAGAGTAAACTAGCTGATGTGAAATTCCAAGTCTGCAGACAGTAGAGCTCCAGCTGCTCACAAACAAATTTGAAACACACTAATTCCCTCCACCATCCTTATTTGAATTCAAGGCAGGAACAGGATAGTAAAATTGCAAGATAGATAATGATTTTTCAGATTAGCTTTTGATGTTTCTTATTTTCATACTGTTTCCAGTTTTTTATGAATCAATCTATTTAAGAGATGATTTGCAATGTTAGTCACTGTGCTCACAAAAAGAAGAACAAACTTCAAGTGGGGAATGCTTCCGAGCAATTTATTTTCAATGACAATCAACTAAACAAAGTCTAGATTTTTATGCAGAATAGACTTGATCATACAAAATCACAACCTTTGGGGGTCAAATTTGCAACCTATGACCTGTTGAAAATTATTTATTGATTATGTCCTTAAAAAAGTAAAACATTTCAATGCAATGCACCTAAAAAGTGGAGCTATTGAGCACTTACGCGGTTTCCAATATGCCTGCGACGATTAGACATAGGTGAGCGGCTGTGGGTTCTGCGTCGGCGCTCTCCACTGTAAGACCTACTGCGGGAACGATGACGATATGATCTTGAGCGAGAACGAGATTGGCTGTAGCGCCTGCATGAGCCAGAATAGTACCCATTCAGGGAGAATGAAAAAAACAGTTTTACGCACATGTGGTTTGTTTGTGATGTTTTTGAAAATGTTTTCTCCGTTCAACTCCACACAGAAATGGACACTTACTCAGATTTTGACCTGGGCCTGGATCGAGATTTGGAGCGGGAATGCTGCGAGCCTTCTTTGGAGTGAGTGGATGAACAGGCTGGTGAATGGCTCGCAGACTTCCCTGAGGCGGGTCGACTGGGGCTCCTTGAGGCAGAGCGAGACTCCTGAACAAACCACACCAACACACTTCTTGTTAGCTTCAGTGCAAAGACAGGAGGAGGTATTTGCCTGCATTCTGTGTATCAAGGAATTAAGAGTAATATGTGAAGATTACAAAAAGTAATGTTGATTGATAAGGAACCAGTTATGATTTTTAGCCATGAATATAAAATGAACAATGTTATACTTAAATTGTAAACATGATGCATAGTGTCAGTGTTGTAAAAGACCAGGAATTTACTTAGCAGTGGCCTTATCCCGATTACTTCCTTAACTTCATTTCTGTAACTTCACATTATTCTTCTTTCTTCAATTTTCAATTTTCTTCTTACTTCCCCCAACTCATACTGCCCACACTTCTTCCCTCCTCATGATTTAGCATGCATTCACAAATTCAGCTTCACACATCTGAGCTTCATATCACTGAAAATAAAGTGGACAAGAGACTTCTTCCGCATTTTCTTCTTCCAACCTTAACCTTAATGAAAAAGAAAAGGGTCAAGAATACATGACTTGCAATTAAAACTGCACCCTCATACAGACTTAATGTTATGATAACATGATCCCGTGACATGCAAGTTTAAAACCAAATCACACAAGTTTTGTTTTCAAAGTGAGACTTGCAAATATTTCATTTTCAGCTGTTCTACATCTACTTTTATGCACATCAGCCACATGCAAATCCACACAGAAGTGGACGATACAGAATGTGCACCGGGAAAGCTGAATGAAAAAAAATGTCCTACACAAATATTAAGATGAATCACGCTACGAATTTTGAGACGGTCCAATACAATTAAGTCATTTCATTCCTTACATAATCACCGCTAGGGTCTATTAATATCTGGCTTTCTGGCAAGTGGCATCTGTAGCATATCAGTCTATGTTGAACCACTGAACATGAAAGCATTTAAAAAAAAACACCAATAGGTGTTTTTCTTCCATCCTTTTCAATTTCAAACGACCCCAAGACTGCCCGGACACTCATTTGCATTGACCTGCATCAGCATGATTAAGGAGACAAAACAAAAAACGTTCAAAAACAGGAACTGCAGCAATGGCAATAAAGTCACATCAAAATATATATGATTTAGACTGTGACTGACAATTTATTTACTGGGATATATGGCAGAAAATTATTATTATTTTGTCAAATTATCAACATTGCTACTCTGAAAAAATTGACATATGACAAAATCAATTGTTTTCACAATAGGTAAGATAACCATAAGACCAGTTTCAGATCATTCCACCGTACAGTTCGGTATCTAAAGGGTTTCTTTCTCCAAAAAAGTGATGACAAAAATCTGCATTTTTTTTTTTAGCAAAATGCATTATTTACAACTCATGATTACATCTGCACGAAGGAAGAAAAATAGCCTCCCAAAACAGAATACAAAAACTGGATACATCGTTTGTTGTATGATAATTATGATGATTATCTCAAAAGTGGACAAAATCAATATGTCAAAATCCCTTTTGTTCAGCTAAATACAAATGCTGTATAAGATGGACACTCTGTACTTGTCATATCAAATTATGAAGTCTTTTTAATATCATGAATTACTATACACTGGCACTGTGATAAAATGCTATGCGTAAGTAATATTTTACACAAAATAAACTTAAATGTTAACTTTCAGTTTAATAACTTCATTATCTTAATGTTACAAAATTACTATCCTACCACCTTACTAGCTGATGTAATTTACACGTGAGATATACAGATATTGAAAATTATTTACTATATTTGATAGTATTCATTTTAATTCTTTCACTGTGATGGCCTTGATCATTTCCAAGAGGGAAATACCCTTAATAAAAGGCATTTGGACAGGAAACAATAACCGTACACATTCCGGTTACAGCTGGCGCGCTGCATAAAATGTCCGATGTCCAAATGTATGTATGTGTGTGTGTGTGTGTGTGTTTTACGTGAAAGGTATTTTACGATAAAGCACATGAACAATTGCACAGATAGTTGTCACGGATCAAACCTGTTTTCTGACTAACTATTAGTTATCCGGTCTCGCCATTTTACAGTTAATGGATGAGAGAATGCAAGAGAATGCAAATGGATAACAGGGAGCTCTTCAGGCCGTTTGTTTCGCATTGTAACACAAGAATTTGTCATACAGCCCATGGAACACATTCGGCTTTTAAAAACGACTGCAATCAAAGGTATTGGAAGTTGAAGAAAATGACTGTGGCACACCAAAGACAATCTACAATACAATACAAATGTAACTAATCCGGTTATAGACACCAGCAGGTCAACGCAAACCAGTAGACACAGTCTCTAACATTATTCGTTATTTCTGTGTACGGACTTGCTAAGTAAAGTCAAACAATAAAACATTCATAATATCGCCAAGCTATGTGTGTCCTTTTTGTCTCTGATGGAAAACCTAATAAAAATAATTACCGACGATATTTTACTTTGGCTATTTCTTCGTTGGGTTCGTGATGCTAGCTAACATTAGCATACTAGCATGAAGCGGTTAGCTAGCTATTTTAGCGGCATAATAGCAACACGAAATACACCCTTCGAAATCCAGTAAAGCGACGAACAATAACGACGTATAAGATGCGATATACGACGCTATTTCATTTTTACTTCCAAGAGGAGCGTTGAACTACCAAGCTAGCTTACATGAGCTAACCCCCACCAACGTTAGCTAAAACAACGTGAGCCGCGGCTACTTCGGTTGTTACCCAACGGAGTTACGAGCGCTTTGTCTTCAACATTGCGATTAAAGGTCAAGACTAAAGAACATACCCGCTCGTTGAATTGTTTCTCGTTGTCGCTCATGTTCTGTTGGGTTGAATTTTAAGTTAAAAAAAACACAACAACAGATCGTTACGTTGCCTGCTCGCCAGCGATCGGCTACAAACTACTCTACGCGCGCGCGTTTGTGTATGTGTGTGTGTGTATGTTTGTGTGTGTTTGTGTGTCTGTTTCCGTGCGCCCGTGCGGATGCGAGCTCGAGCCGTCCGGCGGAAACCAAAACAAACATTTCTTAGTGTAAATCTAACGAAGTCGTTGATTTAAATAAATCTAAACGTAGTTTGGCAGACGGGGAATAATACTATCTATTGAAAAAACAAATCCAATAGGCCACGATTTTCTTTATCTTCATAATGCGACCTCGATAAAAAATGACGATGACACACCTCCCTGAACTGAAGTATAAATACACAACATGTTTATTAAATGCAGTAAACGATAGTTTCTTAACGAATTGTTTGTTCGTGATATTACCACTTCCCTTCAATGTCGAGTAACTGCTTAAAATAGCTGGTAATTCCATTGGAGAAAATAAAATCACCTGAAAAACAGTAAGGAAATTAGTTTGCAGCGAGAACAATCTGAAACAAAATCTACCGTTTTTTAGACCATGTGGAGCAACACTATATAATGAGCCCACGTTTTCAATCCCCTATCAGTTTACATGGGCTTCATCTGGATTCCTTGTGTTTCTTCAAAAAAGGGGTTTAATGTACCTTCACAATTACATACATGTATTTTCTTATTATTTCCTATTTCAACAATTGTCTGTTCTCTGCCCCCTCAAATCTAGTAAAATTTAAAAACTAAAAAAACTAACCTGTGATTGAAATTCATCTCAACTGCAATCAGTGAAATCAGTTACCATTATGCATCTAATAGTGCCATCTTTTTAATTAGATACAAGAAACCAAACAGTGGAGACTGACCAGTCGGGTAAAATGTGGCTCAAAGGCCACATTGATTTAATACAGCTTCATGTGACCGGGCACTCCAAAATGTTATAGCCAGATAACCTTTTCAGGATCTACAAAAAACACACTTTTAGATGTGGGTAATTGTTTGTGTACTTGTGGAATTTCTTCCAAGTTAATCTTTAATCATCAAAATTACCTTTAAAAATTTTGCAGAATCATTCCGTATTGGACCATTGCTTTACCTGTGTTAAATAATTACAGAATGACACGTTTGTGTTTTTATTGGTTTTATTATCGGTCTAATGGTAGAATCTGACGATATCATGGGAAAGCATAAAAATAAAGGCCTCAAAATACTTTTTGCACTCTATAATTGAAATCTGTACAGCAATGCAGCCATATTTCGTATAAATATATGTTTTATGTTAAAAACTGGATTTACATGGATGAAGTGGAGAGTTCACTGAATCCTTTCCTTATCATACCCTTTGTAGAACTTATTACCTCTGGTTATTCTTTCAGTTTAGTCACAGCCATAATAAAACTATAGCCAAAGAAACCAATTTTCTTGAATCCACGCTAAAGTGCCACAACTATTTGATTTTGAAAATAATGTTTTCAAAAAATTATAATGCCTTTTTCTGAATATCTTATTGTATCGATTAAGGTTCCAGAGGCCCAGCGTGGCACCATCATCAGTCACATTTACTCACACTGGATATATTCCAGCTGAAAAAGGGTCATGTAATCAGAAGTGAATAAATATATGAAAATAAAAATAATCACAACCTATCACTGTAGGGCATGGGCCTTGATTAAACACGTAAAACACAGATTAACACCTCTTTTGTGATTGTTTTTTATTTAAAAAGCGAACAACGAAGCAAAAAAATAAAGAAACAATTCAGAATTAGTAGGCCTGTGAGTGGCAGCTACAGTTCTGAAACCGCCTCATCTGGGCGACTTTACTTACATTAATTAAGTACATTTTGAAATCAGTACTTGTTCCTTAATATGATTGTATGGTAGACTCATTTGCTCTCAAACCATGTCAATTAGATATATTTGACGAAAGAGCAAATGGCCAATCTTTGTGTCATATTCTTGGAGTGTGGTTCTTCTTCATTTGGGCACAATATTTTTAGACAAATAGTAAATGTTCAAACAGGAGAGAAAATCACACAGATTTCATTTTTTTCTTTTTTACTCAGCACCTGTAGTGGAGTGTAGAAAGAAAATAAGGTCTCAGTCTCTGTGAATAAAAAAAACAACAACAGAATTTTGTCTTCGATACGTCAGTTCAACCCACCACAGTTATATAGGATATTTATTTTATGGAGATCTAAAGCACTGGGTCCATCTCGCTGGCCAATGGGAACATAAGGATCCGGTTTAGGAATTATTGTTGGTCCACCATCTTGGGAGAAGGCATACCTGAAGCCCAAATACACAATGCATTCATTCGAGAATGTCTCTTGCAGAACAGCATTTACACTGCGTATGTCTCAGAACCACCAACCAGCTCACCTTCCATAATGCATAACAGAGCTGTAGTCATATTGGCTGTTGAGATTGTTTGTTAACTGTCTCCTGAAGTTGTGTACATGGTCTGCAAATGCACAAAGCAGGCTGATATCATTAGGCTATTAAATTGCAGTTTTAAAAAAAATAGACAAATAGCTATTTGCCAGTAAATGATAATGTGGATCATTCATCCTTACCTGACATGATGTTTTTCCATACAACTGTGACATAGCGGTCCCTGTCTGAGCGAGACTGTTCATGTACAAAGCCAAGAGCGTGCATGAACTCGTGGGCAGCAACCCCAGACCACATGCACCCAGGGGTCTGCAGGGACAGAGTCTGGCTTCCTCCAGTCTGCCCAAGGAAGGACCAGCAGCTGAAGGTCCGACATAATTGCATTACTTTTTTTATGCTGAAACCCATCACACAAGTTCCTGAAAAGCGGAATTTTACGATGTACATTGCTCACCTATCCCCGGATAAACATCTGCGCTATCTGTATACACTCATTTGTGAGGTTTTTGATTTCTCTCTTCAAGCTTTTTCTTCTAAATTCAATGTCAATTTAAATAGTTTTGAAGGGTATTCCAGATGATTCAGACAGCATCACCAACGTTACCTTTGAATATATATATAAATACATATTTGAGAATATATATATACATATATATACATATATATATATATATATATATATATTCTTTCATGGAAATGTCTTGATCATTTGGGCCACCCATTAGTTGGATCCCTTTGACACCCACCTCACGGCATGTATGGATAATGCGGGCCCAGTGCTTACCCGTATCTGGGCTGCACATCGAGGAAGCTGCCTTCGTGAGTGCGTGGAATAAATCTGATGCATGTTCCAGAGGAAATATCTTGCATTCCAGTTTCTATGGTGATCCTGTCCATGTCATCTTTTGAATAAAGCAGGCGAAAAGGGTAATTTAACAAAACATACATACATCTTGTGGGTGGTTGTATTTGTAATTGCAAGTCTGTATCTTCCTACCGTATAATGGGGAAATGATGTAGGGAACATAAACAAACCCATCAACTGACTTTGGCCACAGACAAGTATTGCCGGGGCATGTTATGGCACTCCTCACGTACGATTCAGCGATATCACCGTCTCTGAATGACAGTCCTCGAGGTGTTTGCAATCCTGATGAGAATTTTTTTTTTCATGTCATTCATTAATTCATTTTCTACACAGTTTAATATCAGCCGAGATCTGACAAGAGTTGGTCACATGGTGGAGATATGGAGGCGCCGGGGTATTATTCCAAAGCAAAAGTCAATTTGGACTTTCCAACCGACTGAACTCTGCACACTGCAACAGGATGCTACAAGCAAATGCATAGAGATAATACACGGCCCTGGAACAGAAATTGAGGTGGGGACCATTTAATTTCAGTTCCCACTAGTGATTTCAAGCAAGAACTGTTTTACACAATATACATCTTACTTACTGCTGTTAATTTCCAGGATTTGGTCCATTGCATTCATTTCATCACGGTCTGTAATTTCATCTGAATGCAAATCAAAAGCAGAAAAATGTATGATGTTGCAGTCGTCCTCTGGTCCCCACCATCAGGCAGTGCATCAGCATGTAATGAATGGAGCCTACCTGAGTATTTCCTTTTCATCCTTACTTTCCCTTCGTGTGGAAAAGTAGAGTTCTGTAATAGAAAATGTGCATTGTTGTATCTTGTTGGGTGCGAAGCGTGATAAGAATCCAGCTGCAAGCCTCTCACAAGAATTTAAATACAAGAAATATGTCACATCACTGATCTGGTACTTAAATACAATGCTGGTAATAATGAACAAAATTGTTTACTTTCTGATGTTTTCCTTGATTTTTCATGGATAATAATTCTATGAATCTGAGTTCATTTCTTGCTTATAATTCAAGTGCATTCCAGCTATTTTGGCTCATTGTTGGGAATGCCTAAATGAGCTCCGGCAAATCACCTGATAAATAGGATTGCTTGTTGTTCTTTGAATCCTTGGTATATTTCAGGTCTTTTTATTTTTAAGATGAAAAGGACCCAATCCATTCAAGGCATTTTTTTTTTTTAAGAAATCAAATGCAGTTTAAGAAAAACACAGGGGATTGTCAAATTTCAAGTCCATTCGAGGAATGCAGTTATTAGTCTTCAATAAATATCTTGTAAAACATCACAATTAGACGATATTTGCCATATATCAAAGTATTGCTCTGACCTTGAAAACAGCACCGACCTCAAGAGGTAGAGAGTGTGCACAAGTCAGCAACCCAAACACAATACCCAGCAGGATCATGACAGGATGCATGGCTGGGTTTCAGGTTGCCGTCCTCTGGTCATCCGATCCAGGAGTCTGCAATCTCCATCCTATCTATATACTATCTACTCCTCCTCCTTCTCCGCTCTGTCCTGATTGGACGCGTTTTGTGATTAAGACCCTTCATCATCCCATGTAGGTAATTAACTCGAGTCCACCGCTGATCCATAACAGGTGGTCCTGATGCTGACCTTGGCTCGTGCCCTGCACTTATCGCTTGCAAGATTCAGCACTTTCAGAGGGCACGCACTTAAAGGTGTTTTGCTGCTGGAGCTGCTGGAAAGCGGCAGCTGGTCTCGGGACAATAACTGTCCACGCTGACAGACTGACAATTTGTGCTTGACTGAGAGGGCAACCGGTGATTTGTGATAAACCCTCATCTGATCACCGTGTTGAGAACAATCATTTCGTCACAAGGATATATATATGAAAACAAAAATCTCATCCTTCGCCAAACAATATTTCTACTTTATTGTATCTCATTGCCGTTCAAAGTGTGATGACGGAGAATCAAATGTTAGAGCGGTCGAAAGCCCATCACATTTACAACCACAGCGAAACTAGTAAAATAAAATCGGTGTCTGCAATGTGTAATTTTATCCTTATAGTCAATGAAGTCATGTTTCATTAGTCCCTCTCCACCTTCGCCATGTCTACAGTCAATATGCAATCGATTTCATCATCGTGTATGCATTCAGCCACACAATCATTACATTTTCTTCTGGTTCAGGTCTTGTCTCATTGATGTATCGAGAGACAAGTACAATTATACATCTTGCTGAAAGTGTACACATTTCTCTGGAAACACATCACACAACTGAATTCACACAAAGGAGATAATGGTAGAAGTCTTGAATTGAGCTTTATTAAAAGAGTTTCAATGATCTTACAGTACGTTATTTTTGGCTCGCTCCTATTTCATCTCAGCTTAGTTCAGTCAGTATTCATCCTCATCACCTGGGGCAGCAGACAATGGAGTGTTATTTGCTTATTCAAGATCGTATTTAGTCATCTAATATAGTAAATTACAGTTGTCATCACAAGAAAAACAACAGCTGCACGGGCTTCTTAAATAATGACTGAATGATAATATGGGCCGTTACCCACCACATTTATAAAGCCTGTTGATTTTCAACTTGTCAATGTGACTGAGGGTTGACGTTTGGCCCAGCTTCATGTCCCTGCCGTTTTTTGGGATGATGGTTGGCTCCCCGTCCTGGGAGTAGGCGTACCTGCACATATCAATAACTTATGATGTAATTCAGTCACTTCTAACTTTCAAACACATCTGGCAATTTAAAGCCAAGTATGACTTACATCCCAAAGTGCATGATTGAGCCATAGTCATATGGTAGGTCCAGGGTGTCAGTCTTAAATTTCTCAAAGTTCCTCAAACGATCTTTTCCGAAAACAGAAACATATTCTATATTACTGATTGTTTTTGTTTTGATATCGGTAAAGCATGCATTTGTGAAAAGTGCTGTGCAAATGGACTTTGTGGAGAACTCAATCCAAAACGTCTCCCCCTAAACTCCCCCCGCTCTATTGACATTACCTCTCCAAATGTTTGGCCACATGACGGTAATATAGTCGTCCCGGTCTAAACGGGACTGCTCGTGCACAAATCCCAAAGCGTGCATGAATTCATGGGATACCACGCCAGCTCTGAAGCAGTTTGGACTCTGAAGGGATATGGTCTGTCTCCCGCCACGAGCTCCAAGGTAGGACCAACACCTGGATTTAGACACGCACACTATGAGGTTGTCGGATAAAACATGAAGTTGATGGCAAAAACGAATTTTCATGTCCTAGAATATACTGCAGCTAAAGCTCTTCATCTTTTGCATGAAAAAGAAATTTCATCCAACCCCACAGAGACAATCAAGCAAGGTCGCTTTGATGTTTTTACAGATCGTTTTCCTGCACAGTTTGAGCCAGAATACAGCTTTTTGACAGACAAAAGCAAACCCAACTCTTCGGTTTGTGAAGGATGTTGCACCTAAAGGTTGTTTTGGAGCCGATTGTTAATGGTTATTCCATTAAAATCAAAAAAAAGTTTTATTTCTTTAGGAAGTTTTGAAAATTCACACAACAGAATATGAAACTAAAATATGAATATTAACATCCTCTATTTAGTTTAACATCAACAAAAGAATTACTTCTTTTTTTTTTTTTTTTACTTTTTTCTCTCGTTTAGCTGGTGTTACCATGAATGGAAAATTAGTCAGCTGATTTCCAGGGTGTCTGGAAGCGTAGGAATACATTTAACATTGAACCTCCCGCCCTCCCAATAACATTAAATAAAATAAAACTCCAAGCAACAACTCTCACCCAGACTTGGGCTGAATGTCAAGGTAGTCTCTCTGGTGAGTCTGGGGAACAAACCGCACACAGGTTCCTTTCTCTATGTTCTCCATACCTTCCTTAATCAGCCTTTCCTCCATCTCGGCTGTGTTTTTAACAGAGCGGACGGGGAACACAGACTTTATGAATAACTGAAAACATAATGATGTGTCTCAGACAGTATGAGGTCGTGAAATATCATATCCCTTTTCACGTGACATATGAAGAACTCACTGTATTCAGGTGAGAGCCTGTAAGCGATGTAAACTTGTCCGTCCACAGACTTGGACCACAGGCAGCTCCGAGCAAAACAGACCTTGGAGCGCCTTCCAGAGGAAACTGCAATGTCTCCCTCCCTGAGACTCGTAGTACCATCTATAATTCTTGAGGCTAAAATAGGACCCGGTTTAATAAAATGTACTCAAACCAAATGGATGCTAAAAGGAGAAGAGCTAGAGAGCAATATCTGCCACATACCTTGGAATTCATTGGTTTTAATTATTTCATCCATTGCTGTCCCGTCGCTATGTTCTTCACCCTCTTCACACACATGGGACTAGATTAGAATTAAATCATTTATCATTTGAAAAGTAAGGCCACATTGATTTTTACCTTTATAGCCTCTGGGGCCCCATTTTGGCATGTATAAAAATGTCTGTAGAGAAAATAAAAACAGAAGCATCTATGAGTTGTTTTCTTTTGTTCCAAAAGCAGCTGCATTCTCCTTTCATCCACATTTACCTGAGCACGCAGGACCGAGAAGCACACGGAAAGCGTGCATATGAGGTTAATCCGCTTCATTCTTGCCAGTTGGACGAATCGTCACTTCTTTGCCGTTGCCATTTTCCTTTAATGCCCAACCACCTTTATACGTGCCCTCCATCTCTGACCCGAGATCCTACCCGGGATTATCTCAAGTCAATTGCAGGGCTGCTGTTATGTGTCTGAGTGCACGTCATCCCCTGAATTACTTTGACGCTTCCATAAACACTGTTTCCCACAATGAGATAATGCGACGTTTTGGAGTGTATAATAATAGCCCAAGTCCCGACAAGGGGCTCTGAATGAAACAGTGTAATGTTTGTCTCAAAGACAGCTAAAGGCTTTTCAGGTTTGACTCAAAATGTCATTGGTGATATTTGGATGGTGTTATTCCACTGAGGTGGCATCGGACCCAATAGCTATAATTTTCCAAGACGCTAAATATGACATAATTAAAATTCGCTTCATTATAATTATAAAATGTATTACATTTTTTGGTCAATAATGAGAGGGAAAAGACGAACGCCCGAACAGGGACTTGAACCCTGGACCCTCAGATTAAAAGTCTGATGCTCTACCGACTGAGCTATCCGGGCTCTGACAAAAGAGGGTAGGAGAGGTCTATATAAAGGGTTGCACACACGTAGTTCCCCTGCAAGCATGCTCACAATTTCAAGTTATGTTTCCGTTAAATTCAAGCTGTGAGAGCCTGGGAGCCTCGTTGAACGTAAGTTCGAGTCATTTCAAACCTAAATTCGCATACGACCTTGTCTTTGCTTACATTTGACCCGGAGTTTAAAAATCCACAAGTCCCGTCGGGAACCGTTTGCAGCCGAGGTCATGAGATACCGCGAGCATGGCGCCGCTCTTCTTCGGTGGTGGCGGTGTTGACGCCGGTCTCTTTCAGACAGGAGGGGCGCATGGAGGAGCTGCAGAAGGCTGTCGAGGAAAACACTCGGAAACTGGATGAAATCCGTCAAATGAGGATGAGTGCTGAGACGGAAATCCTTCAAATGTAACCCAGTTTTTTATTATTTCTTGTCAAACCTGCAGCAAATCCTCTCTGCATTGTCGCGTGTGTAGTTATACCCTTCAAATTTTCCACATCTGAAGTGAGTTTTGAGAATCGGGTTTTATCTCCCCTCTATTGTTGATGATTCATCACAAGTACCACACATGCAAAACCCCCTTTTTCAGTTTGATATGAATAAGATTTGCTTTTTCACACGGCCTTTGGTACAACCTCTGACAGGACCAAGGAAACAAAGGAGAGAGTGGATTTGATGATGGAGTTGAGCGAAGTTGTTGATGTGCTACCACAACTGGGCCTTCTACTTCAAGAGGAGAGGGCGCTCTCTGAGCAGCTGGATCTTCAAGCCTCAGCCGACAGGTAAAGGGGTCAGCTGTGGGCTGGAGAAAAAAAACACTCACACAAACCTTCAATCTGTCGTCTTTCAGAAAACAAAGGAACGATATACAAGGAAGGATTGAGAGTGTGATGAGCAGGACCAGAAGCCTTGCAGCTGAAATTTTGGAGGTGAAAACGCACCTGGCTGAAGCTCAGGCTCATTGTAAGGCTGGAAAGGGAACTCTGGGCTGTGTATGTTCTACTGAACATCATTTGAAATTGATACATGCTTCTTTAATCACAGCACAAGCCTCGAGCCATGCGCCAAGGACCAAATCATCTAAGTAAAGCTGGCATTTCACATTCGTTTGACATACATTACTGTTTTTTATTTGAAATATCTCATCAGTGTATACATTTTTACACTTAATAAAGGACTGGATCCAAACAATTGTAGAGCTTTACACAGTGTTTTGTGTACAAACAAAGATTTGCATCGTATTTCAAAGTACTATATGTATAGTATTTTTGTTTCATATTCCATATTTTTGCAGCTAAAAATGGTGAACCCACCCAGTACCTGCTCTTGTGGCAGATTGAGGAATAAAGCTTTGTGTCCAAAGAAAACCAAACAATTACATTTATGACCATCCCTGACATAAAACTCACAATTATATATTGATAAATGTAGTTTCTTTGCATAATTCTTTCCTTTAGAAGCTGTTCAACCAGTTAAGAAATGCAACCCTGCGTGTTTTACTGATGGTTGGGATTCGAACCAGCTGTGTCCGCGAACGCCACAGCGCCGGCTTGAGCGACTGCACTACCACTCCAAGCCAGCAGGTGGCGCCGATGCGCTTATATGCTGGTGTGCCAAACACACGACCAAAATTTAAAAAACGCGAAGAAGTAACAATCCCTCCGCAAATGGTTAGCTCAGATCCCAGTTGTTGACCCTTAGCCTTACCTCAGTGGTTACCTCATCGTAAGTTGATCGATAGTTTTAAGTTGTTGTTTTTTTTCCTGACGGTAAATGTAAATACGTGTAGAAATGTATTATCAGCGGTTTATTGAATCACGCCGGTTTCTTTACGCTTCTCTATGAGTAGCTTGCATATTGTCACGTTAACAACTTCGCCGATCACATGGACTTTCTTATTCTGGAGTATCTGGACCAAGTGGTCGCGCCTTTCTGACAGCCGATGGCCGTAGTATAAACACGTCACACACCAGAAAACAACAACAACAACAACACACACGATGTATTAAACAGGTCGTAAAGGCGATGACGTCGGTGGCTGAGCAGCGTTGCATCTTTGATTTTCGCCCGGACGACGAGGCTCTGGTGGGAGTGAGAGAGGTGAACCCTGAGCAGAAGCAGCGTGGAGACAGCCAGGCAGCCACAGACGGTGAGTGTGTGTATGTATGTATGTATGTATGTATGTATGTATGTGTGTATGTATGTGTGTGTGTGTGAGTGTGTGTTTGCTTTAACCTCCTCGTCATGTCTGCGAGGAAGATGCCAGTCATGTACCAACAAGATCATGTGTCTCTCACCCAGAGTATGAATCCAGGGGGGCCGAGGAGGGCAGCCTGGTTCGGGAGGTGTCTGACAGGATGGTCTGCTCGGCCTGCAGTTGCTCTTTCTCCAACCGTGAAGATCAGGTGATTCCAGAAACTTCTCTTGAACTCACAACGCTTTGCCATGTGTGCACGAGCCTGTTAAAGTAAAATAGGTGCTTTGCATTCAAACCTTTTTTTAGATGGAACACTACAAGCTGGACTGGCATCGGTTCAATTTGAAGCAAAAGATGTCAGGGATCCCGCCCGCCACAGCTGAGGAGTTTGAGAAGAAGAGCGGAGCTGGTGAGGAAACCCACGGACAGCAAATTACCCATTGAGTCTGATGCTGAGTATTGCATGTGGGAATTTAATGAATGAGACCAGCTAATTGATCCTTTGCTTTCGCGTTACAGGAGAAATGTCCAGTATCTCGGGTTCAGGGTCTGACTCGGAAGAGGACGACTTAGATAGAGAGGCTGGAGGAACAGATATCAATGCCGCTGGGGCAGATGATAACAACTCAGACGATACACGTGTATCTACCAGTCGGCTCTCCGGTAAAGTTTTTTTCCTGAACTCAGCAGGACAGTATCTCTCAGTCCTCCGCTGCATCCTCCAAGGAAAGGTGAGGCTTGGTCATAAGGGATGTCTTATACTTTGGACTTGAGGATTAGTCATTAGTGACCATTTCATTCCAGTCAGATGGAGATCAAGATCTGGGATCCTCCCTAAAGGCACTAAGTAAGACAACTTTGTGGATCATTCTCATGACGGGCGGCGGGCACTTTGCCGGTGCTGTATTCCAGGGGTCAGTGACGATATATTTTATTCCCTTGTTTACTTTTAGCATCCAGCAGGAGATTGAAATTCACAGCATTCCCTGCCAAAATGTATGTGTTTGACAGAAAAGAGATCCTTCAGCACAAGACCTTCCACCGGTACACTGTTCGTGCAAAACGAGGCACCGCTCAAGGACTGAGGGATTCGCAGAACCGCAGTCACGCACCCAAGTCTGCAGGGGCTGCTCTGAGGCGGCACAATGAGGCAGCACTAGTCAAGGCAAGACTCATCGGTTTTCACTAATCATTTACATCGCCATGATGACTTTCCACAGATCATATAGGCACATATATGTCAATAATAATAATGAGTGACAAAAAAATCTTGCTGATTTTGATGCAGGATAGTTGTCGGAGACATTGAGGTAATTCTCGGCAAATTTCTGCCTAATTCTTGCAATAGTTTGCTGATTTTCAGGAAATTAGTTGATCGTGTTTTGTTTTGTTTTTAAAACTGATAAAGTTGGCTGTCTCGCCATGGTAATAGTGAATTAGCAGAAAAATATGATGAGTGAAGTTCATGTCTGGATGTGGATACATTTGTCATATAAAATAAATTGATACAGGTAGAGTTGCTTAAGTTACTACAGTTTCACAAATTGCTGCTAGTTTTAATGGGTCAATAAACCCTCATGCAATTTGTCCGCAGGACATCCAGGATCTTTTGATGACCTGGGGTGAACATTTAAAGGAAGCATCTGCGATATTTATACGAGCCCCGAGCTACAACAAAACTATCTTCTTCGGTGGTCGCACAGCTCCAATCGATAAAAAAGATCCAAGGGTCTGCACTCTTCCTTTTGCCACACGCAGGGCAACATTTAGGGAAGTCCAGCGGGTCCACGGGGTGCTTTCTACGGTTCATATTTATGGTAAAATGAAACATGCACTGGAAATAAGAACATCTGCTCACTTTTGTGGAGACAACAGCGTAATCAATGTTGTGGGCATCTTCCATACAGGACGGGACACGGACCTGTCTGCGGTCTGCAGTGCATCGAAGAAGCCCTGGAAAAAAACTGTCAACTCACAACCAGAAATGGATCAAGAGAAAGGTGTGTTAGTAATTTTAATGTGAGAATTTGAAGTGTGTTTAACAGAAATAGTATAATCTAAAGTGTTTTTTGACAGACAAACTCCCTTATTCTTACGTTCTCTTAGATAAAGAGGACCCAAACAGCTCTGATGAGGAGCAGGAGGTGGAGTTGCAGCTGGATGTGGTGGAGCTGACATTAACAACCCTGGACCTCAAGGAATTTGAAGTCAAGCCCTCCAGACAAAAGAAGAGGAGGAGAAGAAAGAAGGACGACGAGAGAAAGCAAGATGAAGGTTGGTTTTGTGTCTGTGTCTCACGTGTGATGTTTGGGTACAACCAGTTACTATGACAAAAGGTGGAGGAAACCTAATTACATTTCTTTTTCAGACTCGGCAGAGCTGTATAACAAAGATACTGAAATTGAACATGAGGTGGAAGTTCCAGTGGCAGATGAAGCCTCACCTGAGAAGCAATCAAAGAACAAGAGTTGGAGGAAAGAGAAGAGCAAGAAACAAGCCAAAGGTGAGTCTTCTCAAAAGAAGTCAGAAGATTAGATCTAGTCCGAAATCGTGCAACTTTACCCATTGTAACCCGCAGAGACTGTGGATGAATCCTGGGAGTACGGGGTCAGGGATGAACTGTTCACGGCGTGCAAAGTCGGGGATGTGGATGGCTTAAATAGAGTCCTGCATCCAGCCGTAGAGAATCCGCTCTGCGCGACCAGTGACACCTCAGACACCCCCAGTCCTCGGACTCTTCTAAATGAACCCATAGATTTTTCCGGGTTCACCTTGCTGCACGTTGCCTCCGCAGCTGCACAAAGGGCAGTGGTGAGGTTGCTCCTGGACGCGGGTGCGGATCCGGCCATCAGGTACAAAACTATTCCAGCCGAGGTGACACGTATTACTGAATGATACTAAATCATCTTAATTATGATTTTGCTACATTACAGGGATAACAAAGGACAGACGCCGTATATTGTCGCCCCCGACAAAGACACAAGGAATGCTTTCCGTAAATACATGGGCGAAAACCCTGACCGGTACGACTATGGCAAAGCACTGGTGAGGAGCCTGCTGTCTACTTTTAGAGATGTTTCACATTCGGTATGAGCTCAACATATTTTATACTTCTGACACTCAAGGTCCCAGGTCCACTGACGGCAGAGATTGAGTCCAAAAAAATGGAGAAGAAAAAGGCGCAGAGGGCGTTGAAAAAACAGAGAGAAAAGACTCAAAAGGAGGAGAAGAAAAAAGAAGAGCTGGAAGCAGAGGAAAAGAGGAGGTTTGCTTCCCTCAGTGATCGTGAAAAGGTGAGTTAATGTCCAATTAAACCGTTTACGTTAGTCTTTTCTGTCTGATTACATTGTCCTATCTACAATTTGAGAGGGGTCATTACCAGTGGACTCCAGTGTTTTCTTTCAAATCGATATTAGATTGGGTGTGTCGTGATCTCATTATTTGGACATCCAATTACACTGATTTCTTTTGGCTCTGGTGGAGTTATTAACAGGAACGCAGTGTTTTCCAAGTGCGAACGTCCACATTACACAACATTTGATCATGTCTAAACACATTTAGTTGTTTTTTAAGTTTGATTTGGGATTACAGAGAGCCTTGGCTGCAGAGAGGAGACTAGCAGAGCAGGTAGCTGCAGCAGGAGAGAACCTCTCCAACATAAAGTAAGACAACCAAGGGCAGGTTTTCATGAAAAATTTAACATTTTCTACAGTAAAAAAAAAACAAAAAACAAACCCCGGGTTTTCTTTCTGTTTTTTTTTTTTTTTTTTCTAAACCTCAAGGCGTTGCTGGCAGTGTGGAGAGTCTCTGCTTGGAAGGACTCCATTTCACTACCTGGATTTTTCATTCTGCAGCCCCCGCTGCGTCCAAGCACACCGGAAAGCAAACGCTCCTGCAGGAAAGAGCTAACATCCATGTGACAAGTATTAAGGAGGAAGCACCTCCGAACCTATTAGTGCTGCCAGTGTGCTAATACCATTCTCATGCTGAACAAATTGCAGGATTTATTGACAAAAGGTTATCTTAGACATCTGCGTTCAAGACACTAGGCGCCAGAGACAAATTCTGTATAAAAACAAACGTTTGTATGTATGTGCAATAATTGCAGATAATAATACGGTCACAATTGCAGGAAAAACCAAATATAATCCAAAACTTAGGAGTATATTGATATGTCACTATTCGATAGTGAAGTTTACAGGCATTCATGAAATACAATACTGCAAAGTAATCACTCATGAAGGTTTGAGCTTGGCAACATGTAAACAAAATCATGTGAATACTTTTATCTCATTTGCAAAGTAAATCAACAAAAAAATACTTTTAAAATATTACTTAAAAAAAAAAGATCATGTGTGCATGAATGCAGAATTGTGTATCACAATTCTATTAATTGCAATATTTTTTTAAAAAAAGTTGATTATTTTGCATCAGTCAGTAATGATATCCTGAATAAAATCCTTTTAACAGTCAGCGTGATGAAGTTTTCCTGCAGCCATAAGTTTAGAATGTCGCCTGCCTTTGCAGTCTTTCAATAAAATCGCGATGCTGATGATCATAACTTGAAAGCGCCGAGCTGAGGGCGATCCATAAAGAGAACCTTTGAGTGTGCCGGTTCTCCTTCCAGCTCCAACACTGTGATGTTGTTGGGCTGGGTTGTGCTCAGCAGTGGTCCAGGAATGTAAAGTGTCACCTGTGGACCCTTGGCAGGCCAGTATCGTCCAAGATTCACACCATTAATCCACACCTGACCCTGCAACAACAAAATGCACACAATTGGTTGGTATGGCTACAGGATATGAGATAACATTACTAGCTTTACCTTTGTCCACCCAATGAGCTTAAGAAAGGTGTCCCGTGCAATGCCATTGGGTTCCAATGTTCCCATGTAGAAGGCTGGTCCTCCCGAAGTTCCATTTATGGGCACAGAGAAGGAACTGCCATCTGAATGAGGCCACCCACCAGTGATGGGCCCATCAATATCCAAGGGGTAAATGTTCCAGTTGGTCAGTATGTCTTTACCCAGGACCAAATCGCTCAAAAGGCCCTGCAGTACAAGCAGTGTTTACCAGTTAACAGGTATGCTTTGTTTCAATCTTATTTACAAAACATCAAACAAATTCATGATAATTTACTACGTTTATTTATATTGACAGTAAGGCTGGGTTGACTGTTGAGTTCAGGAAGCCCTGATAACCTATTAACGCAAATGGTTTAGAAATAATACCTGCCTACAATGGTATCTGCAGTAGTCAAGCTCTACGGATTAAATGCTGTGTGTGTGTGTTCTTGCCTTGTAGTCATTGATCTTGCTTCCAAAATTAACTCGGCCCATGTTCTCAACGAGGATGAGATCGGAAGAGCACCG
>CAAKHD010013885.1:26143-40360 GCA_901007705.1 Fistularia tabacaria
CGACGCTCTTCCGATCTGAAATAATACCTGCCTACAATGGTATCTGCAGTAGTCAAGCTCTACGGATTAAATGCTGTGTGTGTGTGTTCTTGCCTTGTAGTCATTGATCTTGCTTCCAAAATTAACTCGGCCCATGTTCTCAACGAGGATGTCCAGTGTGTCCCCCTGCTTTCCAGTGATGTTCATTACAAGCACAGTGTCTCTCTCCAGCACACCCTGGAAAACCTGTTCACACACACACACACATACTGAGTCTAAATACTGAAAATTAACAAGGATTTCAATTATCACATCATGACATTTAATGACCATTCAGATTTTTAACTTTTTTTTTTTTTTTTTTATTAACATCTGAGAAGTAAAACAATCATAGATTGTAGATTCTACTATTTTTGTTTGACAACAGAAGGTCACTCACCCCATTGACGGACACGTATCCACGGTCACGAACCCCATTCAGTGGAGATATCAGTGGCGTGGGCTCTAGCACGTCCCTAGGCAGTATGGTTTGGTACAGCATGTATCCGTAGTACTAAGCCCAACAGACAAGTTTAAGTCACATTTCTCCCATTTTTTTGGTGGATTGCAATCAATTCTGCACCTCAACTTGTACCGGCAGGCACTACCTGTTCAATTTCTTCGAACGTGAGAGGGTGCTCTGACTGAACGGGCCCCACAGGTGATAAAACATTCAACAAGCTGCTGACTTTGCCAACCTGGAGAAAAGGACTGCTTTATCAGACTGCTTTTACACAGTGGAATGTTCATGCAGTCTTGACTGCTTTTAAGTGGGGGTGAAAAATGATTGCATCGGCGCTACAAAGGGTAACGCCCTCTGCAACACACTGAGGACATACTGGAACTGCAAAACCTGCGGGTACCTCAGCTATGCGAAACAAGTTCCATGTAACAACCAATCAAAAAGCCAGTTACATGCCAGATGATGACAAAGTACTGTTGATGCTACGCTATTACTTGCTTTAATAGATTTCGACTCGGAAGATTCCAAATAAATTCCTGAAAAGTATGAAAAAGAAGATAATAGATAGATAGAAGATAATCTCCTGGTGGAGCATCCATGGGACCATCATAGAAATAATAGTTTTAGTAATTAGCAATATCAACATATAAGTAGGAGAAAGTTGGTTTACTTACAGTAACTTTGAAACATTTTTAGTAAAGGTCTTAAAAATTGTCAACAAGCAGTTTGCAATTGGCAACTAGGTAAATTCCAGTTTTACCATGCATAACCAGTTGCATGTGCTCCTTACCAAAGACTTCCCATCTGCTGAAATTATATTACCTGTCTTAGCTGCACAAACCCATAAGCAAATTTGGGCACTGCGGGCGGCATGGGTCCTGAGGGGATCTCTCGAAACTGTTGAGAAACAATGGGACATCCATCATATTTCAGCAGCAGGAGTCAGTGAGTCTGCACTTGGGCAGTTCAACCTTTGTTACCAGTCTGATGACATCTCTAATGGCCAGCAGCTTCTCAGTGGGGTCCCCCGCCTCGGACAGCGGTGCATTGTAATCATAACTTGTCACTATGGAGCGGAATCTTGTGTCATAGTCAGCACCTTTGGGAGAAAACCGCATTAACCATTTATCTTTGAAGCATTTGTAGAAGGAGCTTAAATTTGATATAGTAAAATCACATGAGCGCACCATTCCAGTAGCCAAAGTTAGTACCTCCTTGGAACATGTACCTGAGGAGAGAGACTGTACGAGTTGATGGAAAGCTTCTATTCATCAAACAAGGAGGTAACTCACAACCCTAGGACCATCTTTACTGAACGGGTGATTGATGACTCTCAAGGATAGGTCTTGTGATAGTCTGTATTTTCATGACTGAAGCCAAATATGATGAAACCATCCGCAATAAACCGTCCCTTGCGATCCTTTGCTTCAGATCAGTCGATTAGATACAGCTTGTCTAAGACTTTTCTGTACATATTGTTGTAGTTTTAACTCATGAAGTTGGTTAATGACATTTTAAACACTTTTTTTTAGTGAATGACGCAAATTTCTCAATATTTTTTGGCTGCACACCAGGCTCTTCCCTACACTTTAAGGCCAGTTAGTTGAACGCCATCTTTAACTCATGCGTCTGCTGAGTCTTAAAATGTGGCTGTATAAAAGTTAATTTGAATCAGAGCAATGGTGAGAATATCAGCTTTACAAAAAGACATAGGATTCAAATGGATTAATGGAGAACCCTCTGGGTTTGTGACATACATGTTGACGTTGGCGCCCAAGGCGAGCATTTCTCCCAGCATTCTGCTAACGTTCTGAGTGTCGACCACAGCATGCCGATCCCCCCAGTGGTCCAACCAGCCGGTGTAGAACTCAGAATTCACCTGTGACATAATTTCCCACGTATTTTATTGCCCACTTTCAGCTGGACGATTTAATGAAATAAATATTAACCCTAAAATGCATCACATGTACCAAAGGACCTCGGGGTTCGAACCGCCTTTGCCGTTCGAAGGCCTCAGTTATGTTGGTGTCTGGAAAAAAGGCCACAAGGCAAAAACAATTACTTTCATCATGACAGAACTGGAAGAAGCTCAGGCCTCATGTCATACACACCTGTGCCAAAGTCTATCGTGGCATGTAATCCTTGCAGAGTTCCACAAGTCATTTCTTTGTCCGTGTTTCCATCCGTGGTGAACAGGACAACATCGTTACCCAGAAATAATCGGAACAGAGACTGCAGTCCACGCATGTAGTTATAGTCGCAAGTGTAGTAACTCCCATATTCATTCTCAACCTACAGTTTGGAAAAGAACTTTAGTTGCTCACGTTTTGTTTATAATATTTCTTTCTCGAAACACTAAACACTTTACCTGGACGCTAATGATGTTACCCCCATTAATGTACAACCAGCGCTTCACTTTGGCGAGGAGGACAGCGAGCCAGTTGCTTGCTGCCTTCATATACTCTGGAGAAGCAGAAAAGGGATTAGGGGTCGATATTGACAAAAAAAAAAAAATGCTTGTAATACCTGTGTCAGCTGAGCGTAATATTATATTTGGAGTTTGAAGTAACCATGCAGGCAATCCACCCTGTGAGGGAGACAGTGGGTCATTATAACACAAAATCACACAACCCACTGTTATTGATATCTTGTTGTATTTGCTCTTTTTAACTCATTTGTTATCTGCTTATTGATATTTCTTGACAACAGTCATATTTGAACTTTATATAACACTAATTTTATTTTAGTATTAGTATTTTCTGATTCAGTGGTGAGTTTTTTTTTGTCAGCTCATTATAAGTATGTGATAATAAATACAGTTTGAATTTCTAATTAGAAATCAGAACAGACATACACACAGCAAAGGGGAGTCTCTCACCATTTCCCACTCAGCACAGATGTAAGGACCAGGGCGCAAGATGACCAGAAGACCTATCTGGTTTGCCAGGTCCAAGAAATGCTCCAAATCTCTGTCACCTGTGAAGTTCAGGACCCCTTGTACTGTTTCATGGAAGTTCCAGGGCACGTACCTGTGCAGAGTCAGATATTAGGACGGAAACACCACTGCCCAGTCACAGGAATATTTGGGTACTCCGGCTTACACTTGGATTGCATTGAGTCCAGTCATGTACATCTTGACCAGCCTATCCTTCCAGTAATACCGAGGTATTCTGGAGTAGTGAATACTGCCTGAGATGTATTGAAATGGCTTCCCATCTTTCAGGAAACAGTTGTTCTTGTAGTCGATGGAGAACGACCTCCCTTTGGACACCTGCATGACAACCGTGCTCTCAGAACAATTGTTTTCCATTCTTGGACTGTTAATAAGACTAAAAGTTGTAGATTATTACAGGCAAGAACATATTATTGATATACGATAATATATCTTAATATTGACATTAAGTGTTGCTTTTCTATAACAATGCACGATAGGTAGTTGGAAATCACATGTAAATAAAAGCGTAAAGGAAAATGAAAGAAATCTGAAAAAAAAATATATTAGTATGATCGTAAAATGTACGATTTCTCTTTTTTTTAACTTTAATTACAAGAGGACTTTTAAGTCAATGACCCTGTGTGTGACGAATTGATAGAAAAATGCATGAAACAAAGTCTTCACTTCAATAAATCAATAACAGCCCGGACCAGTTTTGCTTAGAAAACTATAATTCAGGTTTGATGTTCAAAATTCCGCCTTGCTTCTTCTTTATTTTACAGAGAGCAGGATGTGTGCATACCAACGTGTCTGGAAGCGTCCTGCTTCATCGTCACATGTTTGGGACTCAGGTTTGTGACGTCATGCAAAAAGGTTCAAAGGGAAACGCTACTTGTCAATAAAATAGAAAAAAAAAAAACCTGCGAAAGTCGTGTTTCGAAAGGGTGCAGCTTCAACAGTAAAAAAAAATAAAGAGAAAATAAATTAAAAAAAAAAAACAATTTGAAGGACTAGATTCTACATCTTCCTCAGTTTGAATAAGTTCAATAAACCCAGGGATGGGAGGGTTCTTACCACGGAGGCGGAACACGCGTGGGTCACCGCGGCCAGCAGGAAACATCTCACAAACATCTCCTCTCTGCTTCCGGTCGCCGTCGACTACGAGGTTTCCATCATTTACTTTGTTTATTTCAGTTTCAAATGCAAAAACATCGCACTCTTGGGAGTCTGTTCGGCCAGTCAAGTCATGTGACTCTCCTCGCTCCCTCCCTCTCGTTACGATCCGGGTCTACATCTGTCCAATCAGCGCTGCCCTTTTAGGACACTCCCACTTTCACCGGAAGGAGTAAGCGGAAGTAAACTTCCTGAATGGAAACGTTAGATAGGAATAGAACAGAGTACGTCCATTTAAACCTTCTTTTGCTTTCAGCTTTTCTCTTCAGGGGTCGGCACAGCGAATCGACATTCTCCATCTAACACTATTCTCCGTATCCTCCTCTCTCACACCAGCTATCTTCATATCCTTTCTCACTACGTCCATAAATCTTCTCTTCGGTCTTCCTCTAGACCTCCTGCCTGGCATCTCCAATTCCAGCATCCGTCTACCAATATAGTCCCCATCCCTCCTCTGTCCATGACTCAACCATCTCAGTCTGGCTTCTCTGAGCTTCTCTCCAAAACATCTAACATGTGCTGTCCCCCTGGTGGACTCATTCCTGATCCTATCCATCCCCGTCACTCCCAAAGAGAACATCAACAACTTCATCTCTGCAACCTCCAGCTCTGTCTCCTGTCTTTTCGTTATTGTCACTTTTTCTAGACTATACACCATCGCTGGTCTCACCACTGTTTTGTACACCGTTCCTTTCATCCTGGCTGATATTCTTCTATCTCATAGAACCCCTAACAGTTTTCTCCACTCATTCCAACCTGCTTGAACCCGTTTCTTAACCTCTTTTCCACACTCTCCGCTGCTCTGGACTGTTGACCCTAAGTACTTGAAATCCTCCAACTTCTTGATCTCCACTCCCTGTAGCCTCACCGTTCCACCCGGGTTCCTCTCATTGACACACATATATTCTGTCTTGCTGCGACTAACCTTCATTCCTCTCCTTTCCAGAGCAAACCTCCACCTCTCAAGATTTTCCTCAACCTGTTCCCTGCTCTGACTACAAATCACAATGTCACCTGCAAACATCATGGTCCATGGAGATTCCTGTCTAACCTCATCTGCTTTTTCTAGGTCTACAAAAACGTAATGTAGCCCCCTCTGACCCTCTCCGTACTTCTCTATCACCATTCTTAAAGCAAATGCTGCATCTGCAGTACTCTTTCTAGGCATGAAGTCATACTGCGGCTCACAAATGCTGACTTCTTGTCTCAGTCTAGTTTCCACTACTCTTTCCTATAACTTAATTGTATGGCTCATCAACTTTATCCCTCTATAGTTACCGCAATTCTGCACATCCCCCTTATTCCTGAAAATGGGCACCATCACACTTCTTCTCCTTTCCTCCGGCATCTTCTCACTCTCTAAGATCCTGTTGAATAATCTAGGCAGAAACATGCAACACAAAGAACAATTCAGTGTATTCTAACACTTCAGTTTTGAGAGTCTTTGTTTATCGGCTGCGCAGTTTACATGTATTAGGTAACTAGGTTACTGAAACAGATGATTAAAAAAAGATGCGCTCCTCTGCAGCACCACCGCTGACAACATACTCAGAGATGAAACCTATAGACTCGTTGCCTCTGTGAAAGTGTTAACCGTGGAACTGACAAAGTAGAAGCATGGCAAATGTTTTCTCCATGCATGAATGGTGGCGCCGTTGAATTGCATTGATAAACATTGTTTGGATTTATCCAATGAAGTGGCCAGCGACCATGTTACCATCCGTGCTGCCATACTATGCATTTTGTTGGCTCAGAACAAATACCATTGTGTTTGCACTTGCAAGGTAACAAAGCAGCAGGTTCAGACAGAGTTTGCCAGTCCCTGCATGCGTGTATCTTTTCACGTTGTTTGAATGTGCTCACACACTAACCTTCAATTATGAAACATAGCTTGCTTTGTTAAAGGTTCTGCTTTTATTGAAATGAGTGGTCAAGTTCAGTTCTGAAAGCACAAATGCATACGTGAAATATATTTTAGTCTGTAATGAGAGAATTACATATATGTTTAATTATATGCAATCAATTTAAGTGAGTGATTCATGCAAAATAGCATGCCTTTAGTGTGTCTGTGCAGGTTTATACGGATTTAATTTTGAATTTCAGTAACACTAGATGGCGCTTTAATTCCACTAGGGGAATTGATCCTGCAGTACTGTTCTAATGGGATGAGACAATGAGTCACATACCACTGGAGCTCCAACATTTCAGGTGCCCACCCCCAAAACGCAGTTGATAGAAACTACTGGCTCTTCATAGTTTTTATATTTCGATCGATTTGGCGATGACTTCTTGGTCATTCAGGAAGAGTCATTTAAATGTTTCCAAACTGGCCTCTGCTGATTTGTGATTTTTTTCTGACTCAATATTTGCTTCTCTAATTTTTACATTATCCATTCAAAGATTTTTTGTAACCGTTATGACCAATGCCAACAATTTCTAACATCTTCTAATGTTTGAATTGATTTTTTTTTAACCCTCACACACACTCACATACACTCACACACACATCACTGTCTCTACACCCAAAATGCACTTCTTACAGTTATGATGCGTGTTGAAGAGGACATTTGCAATTTGCTTCCTTGTCTCTGGAGTCAAATAGATTTGCTTATTTTCTAATAAGCTTATTTTATTATCTAAATATTGTGACTCAAGTAATGAGTTGCATGAATCAGTAACCAGGTTTGTTTATGTTTTAATATGTATTAAAATAATATTTTTTCTATCAGTAATCTGAACAACTCATTATCAAGCTGGAATATCTGTCATCTCTTGTGATCAGTGCGTTTAGTTAACGCACACACACCAACACGAAACACTTGGAGATCATTCTAGGTTTTCTTGTTGTTTTTAGATAACTATTCAATCTCATCTCCTCAACGTAAATGCTCGTGCTGACAGCGATCTTGTTTCCTGTACTCCCTTTTTATCAATCTGTCTCCATTTGAGGATGTCTGAAAGGGGGATGCTTCCAACTGCTAATGGCAATAGATCTCAAGTGCAGATAGGACAAACACTCTGGCTCAGCGGCTCATTAGCCCAGTCAGACGCAGCTCAACGGTCTTGGGAAGGAGAGATGGAACGACATACAAGGGCTTGTAATTTGGTTACGAGTGTGATTGTGCCTGAGGAGATCCTGTCAGTATTGTGGCTTTGAAGACCCTCGGCCTGTCGAAAATGGATGCGCAAACCTCAAGTGGTGCACTTACTCAGATGCAACGGAGCAAAAGTGGAAATCTAACGGGAAGTGACCGAGACTAATGCAAAGGGCAGTGGAGACTGTCTAACGGTCATTAATGCAGTCACAGGCACTGTCATGTGAGTTGCGTTGCATACTGCTTTACTACCCTTTATTTGAGTTGATAAACACCGCACTCACCCTTTAATTACCATCTTCAGAGCAGGACTGCCCACAGTAATTGAGCAGGCCTGCTCTTATTTGTGAGGGCAGACGAAGAAAAACACCCACCCCGGGGTCGGGCATCACCTCAATGAAGTCATCCCTCTGGAGTCTGTAATTAGATTGAACTGTCCCTTCTCCCCCGGCCCCTCTGCCTCATATAGGGCTTCTTTGTTGTAGAACGTGGAAACACAGAACAGCAGAGAGTAAAGGAAGAATCCAGAGATTTTTCCCTTTTCCACCGCAGGGGCTGGTCTGACACCTATGACACACTCTTTGTATGCCAGTCAGCTTTATGGCATGCATTTGGGGGTTCACTTCTGCAAAAGGACTTCAACACACCAAGCTTGTCGGCAATGAGTGACGTTTTACAGGACAGGATGAGAGGTGAAGGAAAGAAACTAAATCCAGTTGCCACGATAAGATCGAACAACAAATATCTGAGGGGCCTTTGACTCACAAAGGTATTTTTGACACATGTTCGTTTTGCACATAGTTGTTTCACCTCATTTACTTAACACTCTATTACAATACTAATAACTTTCTGGTGAGGTATGTGCTTCATTGCTCTTTTTATCACTCCAAATGAGGAATACCACTGCCAACACTGAAGGTGGAGGTGGAATAGCACGTGCGCTTTTGAGGATTTTCAAACGCACACACGAGCACTCACGCGTCACGGTTTCTGTCAGTCATCCTACTCAACAGGGGCTTCATTGTTTTTTTTTTTGCCCATTTTCATCATAACGTGAAGCTCATTGCTTGGTGACACTGCAGCTGAGGGGTAGCCTGAATGCTAAGCTATTTGTGAGTCACACAGCTGAATCATATGAGACAGCCTTGCAAAATTCCCCGCTGGTCTCCATATAAGCAGTGAGCTCAGGACACTGAAGAATGTACCCCGTCTTGTTTTCTCAGGCTCTGAATGGCCAGTGACTCACTGCTGGGCCCACCTCAGCTAATACGCTGGACTCTGAGAGAAAAGCATTCCCAGAAACAAAACAATAAACAAAAACATCTCAGTAGGATGACAAATGTCCATTGGCATGATGGGATATCATGTTTGGCAGCAGCGTCTCAGCTTGAATTTCTAGAATTCTGAGAGTTGACAGAGATAGGACGTGGGGGCGGTGAAACATGAAGATCTGTAAATAAACAGGAAGTTGACAGCGAGTAGGGAGCATGGGAAGTGAGTTGGCCGTCATTCCTCTTCCACATGAAAGGTATGGTGAGCATTCGTGAGTGGTGACATATGTTGAGAAACACTCCACTTGAACTGACCCGGAGGCCTGACCCGGAAGCTGAACTCATCATTAACCATGTTTAACTTCATTCTTTTTTCCTCTTTTCAGATATTACTTATTTATATTTTCAGTCTTGCATGCATAATAATTCTTGGACTGACACTTTTGAAAGGTGTTGGTCAGTATAATCCAAAGTTAATTCAATCGTCATTGAGTTGTCATGACCTTTGTGATCAAGTGAGATGAGCTGGATAATGACCTTTGTGACCTCTGGGTTCTGTACGTCTACTTACTTTAATTAACAAGTGATGAATCACCTACTTTAGGTGAACTGAAGCAAATTGTCTCCAAGAATTTTAATGATTCTTTGTATTTATGTATTTATGTCCATTTGGGGGTCAGAATGTCCTTTAGTTGAGTTTATGAGCGAGGAGATGTGATAATTATATTTCCAATGATCACAGTCACACTGGTGATTTTCAAATGTAAGTGCTGAATAAGTGTTTGAATCTAATGTCGGGACATTCAATTTTGGTCACCTGATATCAGTGTCCGACAATATCGTTGGTGGTATTTCTAAATTTGGCAGGCATTTTAACTCGAAAGTGTTTGCCTTGCGCTCTGTTGGCAAGACGAAAAGCCAATTACGTCCGACTGAAATGAGAGAACTATAATCTAATATACAATACCAAACTGAATAACCGGAACCATTGCATCAGACAAATAACAACAGAGCGGATGGTGGCTGCAGGTGCGAGTAATGCTTGATCCGGAGCCCTTCTGGCTCTGTGGTGTTGCAGTATCAGCCGCATAATTTAATAAATGTGGCTGAGGGATTTGTCATTGACCATATTTACACATGGAGCCAGAGAGATGGATCAATTCAATATGGATTCAGTCATTCTTTGTCGGATGATATTGTTAGATGTTCATTTCTTAACATAATTCTGTTTTTGATCTAATGCCCTTGCCATCTATCTTAGCTAAATTCAGTTTAGCACCCTCTCCCTCCTTCTTTGTTTCCTTTGTTTCCTGGGTGTGTCCGCTAAGTCACTGCTCCCCTGCACTGCAGGCCCCATCCTGAGAGACAAAGGGGCAGGCCCCGCATCAATTTCATTAGTGCAACTCAACTCAAAGAATGATGACATCATTACACCCATTGGCACAAACGATGAAGAATCTAATATGAAACATTTTCTTCACGGTGTTTTCCTCACTTTAACAGTTGTACACCGTTTCTACTTTACGCGATTGCATATCAAAATATCAACTCAGCACTTGTAAAAAAAAAAAAAATTAATCATTTTTATTATATGAAGATTTTTGAAAAAAATCTCCTGCTGTTCAAAAAAGAAAATGTTTGAAAGTCTTGTTTTTATTTAATCATTTGGAGAATATTTCCTACTTCACTCTAAAGTCTTTGTGACCTGAAGACTTTCAGGTCTCCACAAGCTGAATATGGATCAGCTTCAAAATGTCCCTGATGTCCGGATTTCCCAAATCAGAGTCAATGTGATGCTTTCCTGGATTCCTCCAGTTGGCGGTTAAAAGATTCCAGTCCCCCTTGTCACAAGTGAGCACAATTAAGAACTGGTTTTTGATGAGTGCAGAGAAAATGTAGTTTTGTTGATGGCGATGAAAAAAGCTCTCTAACACAAACCTCTGTACGCGACTGGTTTAGAGTCATCTGGATTAACAAGAAGAACAAATCCTTTTTTGGTTACTTTTGGTTATAAATAAATTGTCTGTGTCACTTGTCAATAATTTAGACTATTGCTTGTCTGTGTTTTGTCAGATCAGCTGTGTAAACTGACTTTTACTGAACATTTTACCAGGTTTGGGAAGCAAATGTTGGAAACTGTCTGGGGATGCTCTATTTTAGTTTTCGGGCTTTGTGTATTTCAACAGTAATGCCTCTGCCATCATCCTACTATTTATATGAAGCAGATGAACTTAAACGCAACTGTGACGGTGTATCAATGGCTGTGTTTGCTATTCAGATGCAAGTCAGGATTCCTGCAAACAACGGTTGGCTGCTCTTCATATAATCACACCGCCTCCTGTTGAATCTCACGGTGCGGCTCTGACTAGCGGCTCAAGTCTGAAGAGAGATGAGTCAAACAGTCACTCTTTAGTATGTGGGACTTCCATCACAAGGGCTCGAGATACCACTCACACCATGATTTGACATGTTAGCTGCAAAAGACTCCTCTACTGAACCCAAATGACTTTGCCTGGGGGGATTTCTGTTGATAATGGGAGGGTCATCATAGATTATTTGCGTCTATTAGCCAAATAAAGACGCAATTCTTTGCTTGTCATGTCCTGTTTCCGCCCCTGATGGGACATTCTTATGATAGAGCCAGCTGACCGATTTGACACTGTCAAATCAAGTGTCCCGCTCTGCAGCTTGTTGGAGGTGTCCATCAGAAAGCGCATGATAGTCGTCTGCCAGTGTGACCGCTGTAGGCGGTTAAGACCCTTGTTTGTGCCCCCCCCACCCCTCCCGCAACTAGACCACATGCTTATAAGGCAGGATGTGTGTGTGTGTGTGTGGGGGGGGGGCATTATATAGTACCTCTGCTTCTCAAAGTCAGCAAAAAAAGAACACTCAAGAGCTTTTTCATGTTTGTCCCTCGTTGCTCTATTCTATGCATTCCCTGTCCGTCGCTCGGCCCTTCCTTCTCACTGACAGATGGAGAATAAAAGAAGTCACAGGCTTAATGACTCTTTTCACGTCTCAGGTGAAACACTGATGAACGTCCTTCGCATGCGAACGGGAGCGTGTCTGGTGCGTTTGCATTTCTCTCTAACGTCAAGCCTGGCATTAGCTGATCTGTTTCTTTGATACGGCCTGAGATTTTTCTCTTTTTAAACTGCAAGAATAAACTTGGCCACATGCTCTCGGTCTGTCTGAGGATTGCAAACGGGATTCGTAGTAATGGAGAAAATTCTGAGAAAATTATTTCAGTATCTGCATCCAAACAAAGTATCATCCAGCAAAAAAGTTGCCCAATAATTTAGTTTCTTTTTGCGCTAAGTTGCCTAATTTTCTGGTTTTCCAAATCAGTGGAAAATGCGGTGACTGAAATTTGGATTAGCAATTCTTATAAAGCACTAATTGCTTGAAAACTGACCAAAAGTGCCCCAAAAGTGGACGACAATACCAACAATGAATGACCAGGACCAACAACAAATAACCAGGACTGCAAAAAATTGCCACAATTATTAACCACTAAGTTAAAATAAATTAGAGATGATATTTACATTTTTCAAGATTCTATTCTTTAAAAGTACACACCTCGATATGTATCAGCTGCCTAAACAATACTTCACATATTGTTTTTATCTTTTTTTCCTTTTCATTTCTATTTCATTCAGGGTTTGGGCGATCATTTATTTTTGACATTTAAACTATGCATTAACATTGTCAACACCAGCTTAAATGAACTGTCTCAAACGGCCGTCTGTGTTTGCCTTTTCCGAGCAGGGACAGTCAGCGATGTGTTGAGCAGACCTGAATTAGCTTGTTCATTGTTTACCTGCATAATTCCCTCAAAAGACGTAGCCAGCATATGTTGACAGGTTGAGACAAAGAGGGAGACCCTCCCCCTGGTCACTCTGGGGATTTTGATGACCAAATGGATGTTTTGTCCCCGTCCTCCTCATCCTCTCAGGCACAGTGAAAGAAGGCTTTGCTGTTCCAGTCCAGTGTGTCTGCCAGCCCACCGCAGCTTCACAATAAGGGGCCGCTTTAGAGACAAAGAGAAGTTCGTCATCATCGTTTGTTTTTTGGCAAACAGGTGATACGGGATGTGTGAGAGCAGCCATGTCAGTCATTCCTCATTTCACATTCTGCCATTTAATAATTGGACGGTTCTACCATAAAAACACTGAGGCTGACTTGAAGGGATCTTTAGATAGACATTACTTGATGTTTTTGAAATGAGACAGATTTTGAGCAGGATATTTTCCTGTGTGTTTACAGTTTTACACTACTTGTTTACAGAGCAGGGTATGATTTAAAAAGCTATTGGAGGATTTCCAGTTCGTCCGACCGGCTGCAACACCGGAGGCAGAATGAAGGTCATGTGACAAAGTGGGGGGTGAAAGTGATCTCATTGAATCACAGGGAGTCGTCGCGTTCCAGTCAGCCGGTCATGTTAAATGAAAAAGGAAAACACTCTCTTAGCCATCCCACACTTCTTACATGCCCTCAAAGGGGTTGGGGTGTGGGGTGGGAGCAGAGTTTAGGGCCAGAAAACTAAGCACGACTCACATTATGATTATCATATGATGCAACCAGTTGTGTTTAGCATTTCCACGTCACTCTATCGGCTCCCGTAAGATCAATAATGATGACATAACACACTGCACAATTTGCCCCGCTGCCTATTGCTTTTAGACCAACCAGCATTTGTTGATGGTTAAGCAAAGGTCATGGTGCCTAATCTAACCGGGGTGGGGTCATGGGTTACAATGCCGGTGTGAGTTCCTCTTGTTTCTTTGAAATGGATGTTTAAGCTAAAAAGAAAAACAACATTCCAGTTGGTAAGTGTGCAACAATAACGCGGCACTAGGTCTTTTCTGTTCTGTCTGCCAGCACAATAACAGCCCCGGTGGGACGTTCTGCTTCTGTATGCAAATTGCATGTGACATCGTTCTCTCAGCGTGCATGTACAAGAACTTAAGGTGAAAAGAAAAGAAAAACAAAAATTAAGCAGAGGTAATTTCTAAAAGCCATAGCAGTGTAGCTTAAAAAAAGGCCCACATGAACACATGCAAACACATACGTTGGATGTGTGTTTGCATGTGTTCATGTTATTGTATGTTTACAATAACATAAAGTATATTGTTTATACATGTCAAAGCAGCTTTTGTTGTAAATTCATTGCTGTATCTGCATATTCGCATTTTCATGCTACGTGTTTGTGAAAGAAGCACAAGTTAGGATGACATTATTTGCAGCCAATTGCTTTCAATG
>CAAKHD010013885.1:40380-52410 GCA_901007705.1 Fistularia tabacaria
GCGCTGTTGCGCTCTCGCGTGTGGGTGGGTGTGGCTTTTCTTGTCTGCGTGTGTGTGTGTGTGTGTGTGTGTGTGTGTGTGTGTGTGTGTGTGTGTGTGTGTGTGTGTGTGTGTGTGTGTGACTCCCGGTGTCAGTGCAGGGTTCGGGTTGGAGCTGCTCTTTACTGTCAGTTGTTTTCACAAGGTTGTTTTGTGTTTGCCTGAGGTTTTCCACTCATATGACAGAATCCTGCTCCACCAAACAAAGTTGCCTTTATCATTTATAGTTGTTTTTTATGTCAGATCGTGTCCTAATTTTGTGTGAAATCAAGAAAAGGGATTCCAGTTCATCAGGATATCTTAACACGATTGACCTCCTTTTTGTTGATGAAGTCCAAAAGACGTCCAAAGTTTTAACTGCCATAATGCCGCACTGATCTCTGTTCTACGTCATAATCTGATTGTGGTAACATACCTTTTTGTGGAGTTATTTGTGGAGAGACCATTTTTGAAAAAATGGAAAAAAGTCAAGCAAAAGAAAAATGGACATGGTGATGCCTGACTGTCCCTCCAGAATTGAATTAAAAGGAAAAAGCAATGACCTGTCCTGGTTTTCAAATGACTTTCAGGTCAAGCTGGCATCTCGAATACCACCAGGGTGGATTTAATTAAGACGGAATTCTGGAAGTAAAGAGTCCAATGGATTAACATGAGTCAGCTCTGCGCGGAGACGTACGGCGAAATAAATCTCATGTGTCACTCATTGCTTTGCGTGCCGTAAATGGGTAGATCTGCAGCTAACAGTTAAAATGACACGGACGTCTGAGCATGAATCGTGATCGATGGGCTGACCTTTCTCATCCGACTCCAATCTGCTTACTTCCTTCTTTTGTAGATCTCTGTTTATAAATAGCGCCTCTCCGTTTAGTTTGACTCTGCATTAAGACAAAATAAGGAATTTCAATAACAGATCCCCTCACAATAACATAATGTATATTGTTTATACATGTCAAAGCAGCTTTTGTTGTAAATTCATTGCTGTATCTGCATATTCGCATTTTCATGCTACGTGTTTGTGAAAGAAGCACAAGTTAGGATGACATTATTTGCAGCCAATTGCTTTCAATGGAGCTGTAAAATTTAGAATTATATTGTGAATCTGGGCTGACTGCATTGTGGTACTGTCTTTATGGTGGGCCAGTCATGGATCTGATAGTCCTGTAGAATCAGGAAGTTTGTGAGTCCCTCACCTCTGTCTGGTACGTTACGTTGATGATAGTGAAGACAGAAAGACTGTTGGGAGCAGGTAGGAGGGCATGAGCTCGGAGACTTATCCCAAACGCCAATTCTATTCAGTTTATGCAGCATTTCCTCTCAGGAGTGAACACCCCACCATAAAACCCTCAACGCGACTTCTTTGACTCCCCACCCAGTTCATCCTTCTTGAAAAGACCCACATGAAACGTTCACTCGGGCCGCAGCGATCTCATCAGCGCTGCCTCACCTCTGACAGCCTGCTGGGTTTGGTCATCCTGGACTTTCCTGTGGCAGGGAATGTGACCCTGATGCAATGCATTCCCCAGATGGGATCTCACACGTGTGTAGAAAAGTTCTTCTTTTTAGACGACCGTTAGATTACATTCAGGATTGTACCGTCACACACACAGGAATGTTTTGATGCTTTGAGCCTTTGTGAAACATCCTGTTGATGAAGCAAAAGCCCAGCTATGTGAATTTCTAAACTTGGTAACCAGTCGGTTTTAAAGCCGCAGCTGCTACCCTTTCGAAACCAAATGGAGGTCTTCCCATACCTGTTAACTCATTCCTAGCAGGGCTTTTCATTGCAGGCCGAATTCCTCTCTCCCAAAGATATTCTGACAAGAGGGAATCCCATCCTCCAAGCTCTGACCCCTGAAGTTTCCAGTCGTGGCCGCCTGTCATCAATGCATTGTAGCACCATGTTGAAAAGGCTTTAGGTTTCACGCCATCACCAGTGCAGCGCCACGCTCACAGACCCAAACGCCACCCCCCCTCCCACACAATCCTGAAACATCCCTCACAGCTCTCTGTGGTGTCTAGCGCTTTGAAGCTGGAGCCCTGGGTCTTCATGTTGGGGAGAGCATTCTCCGGCGAGATGGGTAATGTGAGAAAGGCTATCCTGGTCCTGAGGGCAGACTATTTTCTGTTGCGACGGCAGGGTCTTTTCCTACCCAGTTGTCACCTCCTCCAGCTGCCTCTGTGGCCGCCGTCTGAGATCATTGCCCCTCGCTACCATCCACGCAGACATCGGATTCAGCGAGGAAGGAAGTCAGGAAGTGAGGCAGAGATGTAAGAACGGAAGGAAGGAAAGCAAAAAAAAAAAAAGTGGTAATGGATCTTGCTTTCCTTTGACTTTAAGCTTCTCCCTCGACTTGGGATAAAAGTGTTTGCTGCACGTGTTGTCTCAAGAACCAGTGAAGGCCGTTGAAAGTGCTGCGTCTTGAAGCCGTCGCGAATTAAAAAAAGGGCTGGTGTACAAACAGAGGGAGGTATTATTAGGCAGAGGTTTATATATGCGTCAGCATAACTCCTGCAGCTTGGTGTTCAGTCTGGAGGTGGTTTAATCTGTCTCAAAATCACTGGGACTAATTACCAGCAGCTACAGTCTGACCACGCAGCAAATAACTTGGATAATCTGCCTCATAATGACACAGATGCTCTGAGCAAGGGGAGCTAGTTTAGATTCAGCAACCGCAGCTCATAATAAAAAAAAAACAACAGTGGAATGTGTCGAACGTAGAATTTTCCATTTTCCAAATCATAACGACTGCTTTCGAACGAGATCTCCTCCTCGGAATCTCCCCTATTCACCTGGCCAACTTGTGTTTTTTTTTCTGGGACGGTATCAGTAACGGGTTATCAGCGAGCTGGCCATCATGGGGAGCTCAGTGCTATGATAACCTCCTGTTGACACCATGATGTTGACTTTAGCTTTAACCTGCTACATCACCTCTCCACAAAGCCTTTGGTTTTTCTGTCGTTGAAGTAAGGGACGCCTTCGTCAGCTAATAACCCAGGAAATATAATTAGCTGAAAAAAATCTCATTACAGTTTTAATAGCCTTAAATATTTGTCCAGATTTAACAGCGTGAGAAGGCGCTGCTTGTGCAGCCAGAAAAACATAGACAGAACTACGGCTGTGGTGTCAATTATTGATCCATGATGGTTTTTTATTTTAGACCGCAGCAATTGGTGCTCACTTATGAGAAGTTGTTTGATTTAACTAACTGTAAAACTACAACCGCAAAAGAAACTCTCTGAACCTCAGTGTGGTTGTTTGACTCTTTAAATGTTTTATTTTTTTTTAAAAAGGCAGCCATGAGTCAGCTTAGGTTTTAACTTCACCTGTGGACACTTTTCTTAACCTACGCCCTTTGTATCGGGGGAGGTGAGGCGAGCATCTCTGGTTGAAAAAAGAAGTCGTAGGATTATATGGATATCTATGAAAAAAATGACCCCAGTTCTCCCGTAGTTGCTTTTGTTGTTCGTTTAATGTCCAAAGGAGAAGGTTTAGGTCTTTTCAAGTTGTACGACTGATGGTTCTCTTGCTGTGGATCATGTTACGCAATCGGACTGAAAACTCCCCCCATAGAGGGTCCGCAGCAGCCCCACCTTCCCCTTTGACATGTCAGGTTGTTAAAAATTAAGATGTCGACGGCCCAATAGGTTAAAGAGCCATCAGGAGACACTGAGTTTGCTTTGACCTCTTGTTTTTATACCTTATATGTGAACCATAAATGGCCTTTTTTGTAGAATTGACAGCTCTAATTATGCCAAAGACTGACACGGATGATTTAGAACTCCAAAAAAAACCATTTGGACAGCTGCTTCCTACGATGATGTGTGTTTTTGGCTGTGGGAAGGAACCGTGTAATTCGGTGACATCGGAGCGATTAAGTCCTGCTCAAGTAAGAAAGGGAATAACTTTTTGTCGCCAACCCGCCTGATTTTGATTTAGAACTCCTCATCAGTCCCCTCCGTCCGAGATCATTTCCTCAGTTCAATAGACGCGGTAAACAAACATAATCCGGTGACCGATATTCTCTCTGACGCCCATCCTTCCTGTTCTCCCCCTGTATCTCTGTGTATGTATGGGCGTGTCAGTCTGGAGAAATAAAATCTCATCTTCACACGAAGGACTAGTTTGTCATCTTTAACAGGATGTGACAAGACAGAACTAGTCTGAACAACACGTTAAAGTCTATGAATTTAAAGCTGAAAGATGCTGCTTATGCAATCTCTGACACCTAAAATGAACCAGAGTTGTACGGTTTTGTAGAATTACTCAAACCGCCTAATAACAGACTGATCTCGGTGGTCCGGGGTCAAAGGTTAAGGTCACTCTGGGTGCCCTGCATGAAATTTCTTCAAATAGACTACACATGTTCAGGAGAAGCGTGATTGACTGAGAATTCCCAAAACACATGTTTGCCATAGACCAGGTTAGTGAAAATTTAGTGCGGACGTACGTGGTTACGAACTGTCACCAGAATGGATGGTAAACCCCATCTTTGAACAGCTGTAGTCTTTATGGGAGTACAAACGTCGCCACTGACTGAATGAAATTCTTTAGCCTTGCCTTCTTTAGCGGGTGAACAATCCTTGACCGAAAAAAAACAAAACAGGCATGGATTCTTTTAGCCGATTTGCAGCTGTGCGTTTATCTAGGATGCTTATGCAAAGGAAATTAAAGTTGCTGTTTATCACTGATTACGGTCACACAATAAAACATCTCTTGACTCTGACCTTGGCTGGCCTACCTGACAAACACTCTGATCTGGTAATAAGAGAATTTGAAATCCTCTCCGTTCAGTCGGGCTCATCTCTAAGCTTAATAACAGTCAACCTGTGATTACTGTGCCCGGCCCAGATGTTAACTTTCCATTTTTAGCCCCCTATGATTACTGCATACAGAAGCAGCCTATTATGGGATGGGGTGTGTGTCCTCTCACACTCGCCTGTGTATCTAATTTTCCAATTTTTGCAAGTTAACTCCAACACAACAGCCATGAGGGAATATGAACAAAAGAAAAAAAAATAAATAAACAAATGACATTTTGAAAAATGAAAGAAGACCGTTGGCTCCCCGGTGACTTGAGTGCTGGCTCAGTTGTAATTATAGGTCTAATTGCCAGAAGAAACACCCTGCTGCTTTTATAAGTACATCCCGCTGCATGAGTCTCTTTGCCCAAAGAGTCTTTTCGGCATTTTGCGGGCTATACATGCAAGCGACATGGCGTGATGCAACCTACAGTCATGAAGCGTTTGCATTACCATCAGTTCCCGGTCTGATTTATTAGGCATGAGCATGTGTGGTTGGGCCTGAGGCTGTTGGAGATACATGTCGTGCGATAGTGAGAAACACATGAGGAGCGTTGCATGTTTCCATTAATTTTGGACAGATTTATGTTCATGACTCTCACATGTGTCTCACAACCCGCATTGCCCCTCTTTCAGATCTTTCAGGTCCTCAGGAGTGAAAGCAAGGAAATGTGATGCAAATATTCATAGCCTTTGGGCAGAATTTCTTGCATTTTCTTACAGCACAGTTGTTGCAGAACTTCACGCAGAGAAGTATTACTTAAACTTAAAGTCCTTCTCAGAAGGTTTCAAAATGTGGAGCGGGTACGACGTTCACTATCCTTAGACACTTAATCCGAGTGTGGAAAAATGACCTGAAAACCTTTTGCACACGGGGATACAAAGAAGAAAGTAGTTCCTCCAGCCAGTTGAAGCCATTTCTGAAGAAAATGGTATCTGTAGCTAATCCACATTTGAAGACCAGATGAAATGCTGTTTATTGTGGTTTTGCCGACAGATCATTCAAATGTTGTGTCAGCCGCAAACCAAGGAGGTTTTAGGTGTTACTCTGAACAGAGCTCAGGGTGGGCTTTAGAAACTCTAGCAGAGTTATGACAGTAATGGCAGTGGTATCGTGTTGTATGAAAATGTGTGGTCGGCTTCACCCCCTTCAAATGAAAGTGATTCATGAATTTGCAACCTCTTATTTTTAGGTTCAGTTTGTCATTCAGTCCTCAGATTCTAATACTTGGTGTGCTTCACTGTAATTCTGTTTACTAAAGGCCCTCTCTCAGTTGCATGTGCATCTACATATATAAAGCCGTCATTGAACATCTTTCCGCCAGTCACCTCGCTAATGGACTGGATTGAACATTTTCATTCTTGCTCAAGTGATTTATGATCCAATCATCGGACTTTGTAATGAGCGCAGACTTCGTAATGCAATGCACTTTAAAGCCCAATGCATTGGTTTGTGAAAATACTGTGTGATGGAGCCACTGTTGATGTCATGTTCATATGTACCGTATCCTCATTGATCTTTGAAGCATGGGAAATGCACGGTTATGGTGAAAAAAACAGAAATATGAATCTAATAGAGAGGGGTCTTCCACTGAAAGGGGCACTTTTTGAATATTGGTTTGCGAGCCTTTCACAAGAAGTTATGCTTAATTAACTACATGATCCAAAACAACCACATCATGTTGGTATAAGGGAGCGCGTGAAATGAGAGGACTCCCAACAGTGGAAACGAAGGTCAAAGGATATGAAACAGGACCCGGGTCAGCCGTAACAACCACTACCCAACTGGCCATGCCCCAGATGTCACACACAGCCCTAGACAGTTCTGACTGAGCAGCATTCCTCGAATATCTCCGGGATTCCTGCTGAGTTTCCCCGTAACAGTCCGCTCATGACTTAAAGTACAGGAGACAGACAAAAAGAGGAATCACAGTTGGCCCCATAAAGTCAAGACGTTGGCTCGTGTTCTGAGCAAACATGCGGCTTTCGCATCATTTGTTGCTTCTGCATCCATGAACCAACTGTTTTTTTGTGAAAGGTCTTAACCCGGTTACAGGCGCCAGATAATTGCTTGAGAATCAGTAAAATGGATGTAAATGAAAGTCTGTTCATTTATAATTAAAGGGGAAATGTATCCTCCAGCTTTGTAGCATATAATTTGATATGCACATATCATCAATGAATTGAGGAGCAACAAGAGAATCCGCCAGATCAGATTTTCCTTTTTGTTTTCAAATGATAAATTGCATTTGGTCTGAAATGCTTTCAGACTGCAATGATTTTTTTTTTTTTGTTTTAGAAAATAGCTTTCAAATGTGAAACCGAAACAGGGCGTCGTTCAGCTGGTAGGCTTCCCTGTAAAACCGACCCTGCAGGGGGGCTTTAGACTGCTCTTCAGAGTTAAGAGTAACAATGAGGTCCCATGGCATCAGACCGGGGGAAGCCCTCTTCCCCATGGGACTCCTCCTCCTCCATTAGCTAATTTCTGATCAGCTGCTACCTCTATCATTAATTCATGTGCCTTCCAAAACAGATGCTGAAGGTTCCCTTTAATCATCTGATTTCTCCCCTTAGTCACCCGTCTTTCCCCGGCCCGTCCTCGCCCCATCCTGGCTGCAGATGTTCTTTTGGCTCAGAGGAAACAAAGAAAATTTAGTGGAGCATTTTCATTTAATCCCCCCTGCTCTGATACTGCGCAGTATACAGTAATATGATAAGCTCGGTGGCAGAACCCAGCACTGTACCAGTGGGCTTCAAGGCTCAATTCTTGGAAAACCGCACGCAAGAGTAAGGATGAGAGAAGCACCGCTGAGAGGCTGAAAGAGTGACCTGAACTCCCAGCAGCCCAGTCAAATCTCTTTGTCACGTAAATTCATGATCGTAATATTTTTCTATTTCAAGAACTTACAAATGATTTTTTTTTTCCCCCTGAGTATGTGTAAAATCAAAAAGTCAGCGTTGTGATGAAACATAAAGCGGAATAAAAATGCCGAGCTGCATATAGAGTCAACGGGTTCCCATGTTTGTGATGTGAAATAAGAGTTTGCGTCTCTCAGATGAGTCTGAGCAGTTCACAGGAAAGCTTTCCCGCTGCTGGAAAGTTTGTGGCCTAAGACCTAAAGGGACCTTTGCCTGGATTCCCATCCCAGCCGCATTCAGCCTACTTATTAAATCTCACCAGCTACTTGGCGGATTTCTCCTTGTTCCACTCGCTCAGCATTCAGGAGATTTAGTTAAAGCCTTGCTTTTGGCTTTGGTTTCTTTTTAATGGATGAAACAATAAACTCATACAGTCTCAAATGAGAACAATTGAAATTATTTAACTTCGAAAGATTCAGGCTGTTTCTATGACTAAGAGCCTTGTGACTTTCAAGCTAAAAGAAAAAAGAGCCTTAATTTTAACCTTCGCTACCATTTTTTTTTCTCCAGTCTTTTGTAAAGGGAACATTCTACCAGCGGTGGCTCAGTGGTTAAAACTATCATCTTACAGTCCAATGGTTTCGTTCCATGATTTGCCGGGGGTTTTCTTTTTCCAAACATTGGGTTCCCTCCCACTCCTCCACGTCAGGATTTATTTGATACAGGTGTCAATTTTGCTGCATGACCTTATCAACACCAGGTCAACCAGCCAAAGTCCTGGACTGCACATCTGTCCAAGCATCCATTGTGCAGCCGTAATGGCGCGGCATTATGCCTCCCCATTGTTATGATAATGAAAATAAGTCTTGGTCTTTGAAAAGTCAATTTAGTGATAGACCACAGGCTTGACCTTTTGAATATTTGCATCTCAAATGAGATGCATTACACTGGACTTGCATTTGATACACGCCCAAAATAAATATGATAAGATCCCCATGAGGCAGTGATATTTGAGACGGACACGTGAAAGCAGAGTGTCCTTTAGACTCCATATGTCTGCTTTAAAATACAATCCCGCCAGGTTTGTTTTCCATGTCCGAGCACAACACATGAGCTGTCTGTCTGTAGTCCGGCAAACGTCAGCCCATGCCAACTGTGAGCTCTACCTGATGCCTCGCCACATTTTGCTGCTCTTCGCTGGGCAGACGTTTGCTCACCACTCACTGAATTCAATCTATGATCCGAGAAATCGGCTTATCTCGTCCAATTGTTCGACTGTTTTCGAGTTAGGCTTAGCTAATTAGCTTTCTTTTCTCCTGGCTGATCCGATCACTTGATACGGCCCGCGCTTCTGTCAGGCCACGGAGAAAGAGCATGCAGTGCCTTGTCCTTGTACTGCCTTAAATATTTAGGGCTCATTCATTAGCAAATCTGCGAGCTGCTTGTCATTATACAAGCAGGAGAAACTCAAACCCGGCTCACATCATTCAGCTGGTTTGGTTTCCGTGTCGGGGAGCGCGACGGGACGTTGACATGCGGTGGTGTTTTGATGGATAAGATTACCTTTGTTTGTCGGTTCCGCCTCGGCAGTGCTGCACGTTCTCGGTGACATTTTAGAAATCAGCCTGACCTCCAAATGTCATGACAACAGTTCGGTTGCGCTTTTCAGCGGAGCCATGAAAACATCTGTTTACCAGAGCCACACGAGTGAGGTTGCGCTTGGTAATTAAAGCTGCTCCGTATTAGCATACCGGAGGACTCTGCAATTTTGCAACTATTAAATTGCAAGGGTTGCACCGCGCAGGTTATCCAGGAGGGTCAGCTGGGCTGCACCAGGTGATTTCAGCTGGAGGAACCTGACATGTGTTGATACCCGTGTTCCTTTGTGCCCCAGCTGGCCTTTGTTTGGGATATTTCCGCCCGGTTAACTTCTGAGCTCTCAGTCAGAGCCTGTTGCCTTTGTCCTGACTTAGTGACAAGAGTCTTTACGATGGAGGGGACAAGGGGAGGAGTTTAGCCGAGACCATCTGTTGCTGAGACGATGCTTTGCCCTCAGACTTTTCGGACACACTCCCATTCAAACCCGGAGACTCAGACTTCAGGGACAAACACATCTTTCTTGAGTCTTCAAGTGCCTGTGCAGCTCTGTCAGCCATCAAGGGAAAATGTCCAGATTTTAACTTTGGGCCGCTGCTAATTTTCTGTTTTCCACAGAATGTCTTTCAAATAAATATCTGTTATTGGGTCACTTTTGCTTGGCAGCAGGCATTCCACCTGGGGAGCTTTATCCACCTTTATCTGAACATCATGACTGGGATCTCTTTGACAAAATCCTTGTCTCTTCTCTCGGTACGTCCCTTATCTTTACTCTCGACCAACACTCGACATATATTTACAGCCATCTCTTTGGCTATTTCTGTATTTTGTCAAATCCACTGCTCACTTCAAACCGACCCGACAAGAAGACGCCCAGCGGCTCTCTTCAGCTAAGTTCAAGTGCTTATAATTTCCCGTTACGTAACAGTGACTGATCTTGACCTGAGAATGATCAACCAGGAAACTGTTCATGAGACATCTGTGCGTAAAGGTTTTCCGGATTTAGTGCGGTTTAGTAAGAAAATGTACAGATAGGAAGGAGCGTCTGAGTCCACGATGAGTGCTGCAGATTCCTGCAGCGTGACAAGTCAAACCGAGTGGCAGTAGTGACTCTGACCTGTGGAAATGTGTCATAGTTTGAGGTTTAGCAAAGCATCAGCCATTTATGCTCTAAATATACGTAGGAGCCTGAGCTAAGTCCCTCACTTTTCTCTTTCTCTAGAAATAAAAAAACAAAAACAAACGCTTCCTTACGGAGTTGCTCGACGGCTTGGACCGTCTGCTCAAACACAGGCCTTTTCTTTATGCGCGAAGCTTGGCTTTTCATCGTTTGGTGTGAACTGCAGAAACCTGACGGTCGAAGATGCCTGTTTCACAGAGGACCGGTCAGCATTACAGCTAGAATATCAGTTTATCCGGTGTTTTGCTGTTCAAACTGGAAGATCTTATATGGCCAGTACGTCCCCCCCCCCCTTTGGCACAATTTCGCCCCTTTGCACTAACTCAATTTGTGCCTCTTTCTATATTTGAACTGTGTCAGTTTTAATTATTCCAACCAGGATGCAGAGCCTGCAGAAATTTCGAGTTTATTGATTATTAGATTTGATGTTATCAACATAACAATCCTGCTAACTAGAATTGAGAATGCATGCGAAAAATAAATTTCATTGAACAAAACCTCGAAAAACTGTCATAATTTTTCCTTCATTATAGCTTCCAAAAATGTTGACCATTCATTGAATTTTAATAGAGAGAATGGCAGCCCGTTCACAACTCACATGCCCGTACTGTAAGTGGTGAGCATAGTGTTACCGCCTGGGAACGATGTGTTTACCCGAGTGTGAGTTATCTCAAATTAAACAGATCTGTTATTTACTCTGCAGAGGACTTAGAGGAGAGAGCATCCACACGTATAGAAGTAGCGCCCAGAAGCTTTCTGTAATTTGATCATATGGCAGCAGAGGCTGCTGTTGCTGCTGCTCAACCCCCTCCTCAGGTTTGTAGCTTTAATTTGACTTTACTTGCAAATGTAATCTGTACATATTAAAACTCGTGGTATTTACAAAGACCGCTGTCTTTGTAATATATTGTGAAATCCTCACATTTTGTCACACACCAACCCATTTTGGTCATTTGGATTCTTCTCTTATCAAACTAGGTGTGAGTACATCAAGCTGTGAGACCTCCATAGACCTCTGTCTATTGAGCTAAATCATGCATTTGTCATAAGGTTGCACAAAGATTGGCCTTGCACGCTTTAAAAGTCTGCATGAGGCCGCTCTCACCGAGCCCCGTGAGTTATAGTTAGTAATAAAACCATGATTTCACATAGGAGATTTGGTGATTGTATTTTGGAGGCTCCCCCAACCCAGGATCCGCGATATATCATTATCCACTACTCTGCTACTTCTGTGTGTGTGTGCGTGTGTGCGTGTGTGCGTGCGTGTGTGTGTGTGTGTGTGTGTGTGTGTGTGTGTGTGTGTGTGTGTGTGCGCATGCTCCATGTCTGAGTGCCCAGCTTGCAGCCTCCTGAGAACCAGTGTCTTTATCAAAACCATTTCAACTTTAACAGGCTGACCTGGCTACTGTCACATTAACCATCTTAATAGCATCCATCATTGGCTTACAGTCAGTGCACTGAGGCTTGTGGCTGTGTGTCTTTGAGTGCATGCAGCCATCTGTGTGTGTGTGTGTGTGTGTGTGTGTGTGTGTGTGTGTGTGTGTGTGTGTGTGTGT
>CAAKHD010013885.1:78168-116177 GCA_901007705.1 Fistularia tabacaria
AAAAGAAAGAGAGAGAAAAAAAAGAAGAAAGAGAGAGAGAGAGAGAGAGAGAGAGAGAGAGAGAGAGAGAGAGAGAGAGAGAGTCCGCGAGACGCACGGAGAAGCTGAGTGTGTGTCATTCCGTGCACATGGTTGTGTTTTTGATGGCATCGCAACGGTTTTTGGGGTGTTTAGGGAAATGTAGTGTGGGTTGTGGGAAGAGGGCTAGGAGACAGAGGGGGCTACGTTTCCTTTGGAGAAACAATCTGTGTGTAATTATATACTCGCTGATTGTGTGCGGAGGAAGTGTGTGCCCAGAATAAGGGGCTCGGATGAAGTTGCACGGGTGTTTGCGCGTTCGCGAGCCATTTGTGTACAGATGAAGGAAGGATGTGGACCGGGAGGAAGCTTCCTCCTTTCACACACTCATGGAGGCTGGCAGCTGCAGCTGTGTGATCCTTTGATTAGTGGAACATCTGGGACGCAAACACACAGCAGCTCAGCCCTCAACCCCCCCACGCCCACAAAAGCAGTTGATCCTTCAATAGGGATCACATCATCCAGAAGCCCAGACACACATCCGATTAATACCACCAGCCAGCTAATGTTAAAATGTACTGTGAAACTGCTGCGTGCTCATTTCAGCCTGGACTCTGATTGGCTGCGAAACTTTGAAGAAAGTTTCCAGCTGCGAGGGAAGGGTTAACTAAACTCTCCCCCCCCCCCCCTTCCTTTTTTAAGAGCAAGGAGGGGTGTGGCTTGATTTTCTGGACACCCGCCACCATCCCTCCCCCTCATCCCTCCATCCCTCCTCTCCCCTCCCTCTGACTTTGCCTTTCTGCTTGTGCACGTCAGTTGGGCTACCAGCGCAGCAGCAGCGGCAGCAGTAGGGAAATGCTCAGGAACGAGGCGTAACACAATGAAACTCTGCAGCAGCGACATTAGCAGCAGCAGCAGCAGCAGCAGCACTGCAGTCCTGGTGCCAGTGTGCTCCTCTGCTCTGCTCTGCAGTCAGAGGGAGCGGGAAGCCTGTTAGCCTCAGCCTCCTCCGCAGTGGGGCACGGTCTTCTGCCAGCAGCGGCCCTGAACATCTCTGCGGGCCCTGTTTTTTCTGCAGCCTCACCGAGACGAGGAACTGACCCATCTTGTCTCCTTCCACACTCCCCAACCTTCCCCCTCTGCCGTGGCGCTGCCCGTCCCGCAGGTGTTCTTGAAGGAGGCCTTGGAGCAAAGGCTGGAGAAGGAGAGGGAAGAGGTGCGGCACAGGGCTGGCATGGTGATCCGCGCCCACATCCTCAGCTATGTGGCAAGGTGAGTGGGATGTGGGTGGGGGTGAGGGTGGGGGGATGGGGGGAGGTGGTTGAGTGACAGTGACAGTTGTCAATGTTTGTTTTGTGACATTGTTGTGCTCAGCACGTGTCCTTCTATGTTGAGGGGGAGATTATGCACATGCTTTTACCCATGTTTATATTGGTATGTGCATGTGTGTTATGCGGCCCAAAATGTGTTACACTACTATGTTGGGTCTTCATTTGAAATCCGTGTGTGGGACATGTCCCTTTGTCAGAATATTAAAAACAGCCTTATGTTTTAAAAACCGAGAGCGATTATTTCGCTAAAGCATTTCCGTGAATGTCATTTGTTTTCGCAAAGTATCGTGATCCACTTGTATCGTGACCCGTGCATCGCTACGCTTGTTATATGGTGAAGTCCTTTGCCTGCACCCAGCACAAGTATACAGGGAGTATATTTGCAGGGAGTGCGTTTTCTTTACTCCATAAATCTCGGGCTTGTCAGCTGCAGCGAAAAAGTTTGGGTCCTTTGCTTCCTGCCTTGCAGACAGAACATCCATCACTTTGGTGGTTTGAGAATTTGCACAGTTAAGCACCCCGGGCTTGTAATACAGCTGAGCTTCACTTGCGTGTCATTATATATATTCATGTACAATCCTCTGAAAGGCTTCGTTGGCAGAGCATAATGAGCCCAATGACAGCGTTCAGGTTGTAGGTTCTGTTCCCTCTCTAAAGCCGCAGCCACCCGGAGAAGTTTCCCCAAAGACATAAGTAGGCCCTTTGTCTTATTATATGTAACTTTATCTGCGTCCCGAGACCGGTCCGAGGCCACGGAGTGATTACTGGCGAGGATAGGTCAGGGTCAGAGTCAGAGCATTGTGTGTGGTCCTTAGCGGGTCACGTATGCTTGTGTGTGTGCATGTTTACAGTGTGTGTGTGTGTGTGTGTGTGTGTGTGTGTGTGTGTGTATTTCATACATGTGCAGCATGTGGTTGAAGGGGCTTCGTCAAATGGCTAAACACAACACTCTGCAAAGCCACACCACATGCTCATCAGACTCTAAAAACTGCATTACACAATCATTCAGGATGTACCGACTAACGCAAGGTTGGCTTTTGGACTGAGCTGGAGCTCTCAGCAACGAAAAATGTGTGTGTGTGTTGGTTTTTCCCATCAGGAAACAATACAAGCGGGCTTTGTCCAGCGTCGTCACCATCCAGAAGAACTACCGCGCTCACTTTTGGAGAAGAGCCTTCTTGCGTCTGCGTTCGGCCTCCATCGTCCTGCAGAAACACCACCGGGGCCAGCGGGCCCGATCCCTGTATCACCGGCTCAGGGAGGAGAAACTGAGGCGCGAGGAGGAGGAGGAGGAGGAGAGGAGGCGGGTCGAGGAGGAGGAGAGGAGACGGATGGAGGAGGAGAAGAGGCGACAAGAGGAGGAGAGGAGGAGGAGGGAGGAGGAGGAGGAGAAACAGAGGCTGATGGACGAGGAGACGAGGAGGAGGGCTGAGGAGGAGACATCGAGGAAGAAGGAGGAGCTGAGAATAATGAAGGAAAAAGAGGAGATGCAGAAAATGGCAGCGAATGGGGGCATGAGAAGGTACTGAAGATCCCACATCCCAGTCGTTCACACGGTTCCGAGACCGGAGGATAAAATGATTCTCACAGTTTTAAAAAAAAAAAAAAAAAAAAAGATCTTTGCAGTCATTTACTATATGTTGCTTTACAGCCAAGCCATTTCTGCCCAATTTCTGTGTTTACGTTCAGGTGATTGTATTTCTGTGTCTGTTTTCCTCAGGAACTCGCTGGTGAATGGTGCTTGTCAGAAGGTAAACTGCTCATGTTCACTCGGAAATATCCAAAATAAAGCATCTCGGAAAAAGTTCTCCGATTTATTCTTTTCTCTCCTCTCGTCCCGACGCCAGGATATGTCCTACAATTACAACACCGAGGAAGAGGGCCGTCAGATGGAGGAGATCCTTCGGCTGGAGAGGGAGATCGAGCGCCTGCAGAAGCAGCAGGAGGACGGCGTCTCCCTCCTCGGGGACATCTCGCGAGAGGAGCTTCGGCAGATCAGGGAAGCCGAGATCTACAGACTGGAAAAGGAGGCGTCCCGCGTGGCTACCGAATTCCTGGAGCTCTTGGACTTCGGAGGTTTGGAACCGTCGCTTTCGAGCGAGGAGAACCTCCACGACCCGGCGGAGTCCACGGCTCCCTTGGCCGAGGAGGAGGTGGACGAAGGTTTCCACGCTGAGGACGAATGCATTCCTCTGCCTGACTTCCCTGCACCGGCTGCGGTGCCTCTGGACAAGGAAGTATTCCAGAGTGTTCCCCTGCCTCCGCCTGCCTTTGCAGAGGGACTGTTGATCAGCTCCGCCCTGGTCTCCTCACCTGCTTCGGCAAAGCCGCCCCCTGCGGCCCCGGACGGACCGAATCACGTCCCCGTTCTCACAAACTCCCAAGTTCCCGAGCCTCCTCCCGCCGCGGTTTCTGACAGAGAATCACAGCCGTGCCCGCAGGCCGGCAGGGGACGGGGCTTCGAGCCCGCGGGCGAGGAGCCCTCCTGCTCCAACCCGCCAGACACAGAGTCGGACTACGACCAGGAGGAGTTCGAGGACGTCCACGGGAGCTCGGGCGCGAGCATCAACGACGGCCACATTACGGACGAGGAGCTGCTGCGAAAATCCTCCTGCACTCACAACAGTCTGGACTCCTTCCGCGGCAGCTCGGACTCTGTGAGTATCAACAAGGTCGGAATAATCCGATTTAAAGAGTCTTGTTTCTCAAATTCTGTCTCAAATCTTTTCGATCGCTGACTTCTTCGGTCGCACGATTTGATTGGTGCTCGCTGTGTCTGCGGGACGAAGTCGGTTCATCTCCGATTGTATCAGAAAGGCCCGGTTGACGTCGGAAATATTTCCGTCATTGTTTGTTTTGATGAGCCAGAAAATGTCGTATTTGGGTCGAACGTTGTTGTTTGAACCTTGTTTGCGCCACGTTTGCGCGAGGGACTTCCGCGCTCACGATCTGCCGTCCCTTTGTTTCAGTTCATCGACAGCGACGAGGACATCGACGGCTACGTGGACACGGACGAGGAGGTGTCCAACGGGAGGGTGAATCTGCTGAACGGCAGCGGGCCTCCCTACTTCCACGGCTACCTCTACATGAAGAGTGAGTAGCTTTGGCGAATCGCTGCCCGGCAGGCATGCAGATGATTCGTGCACAGCCGAGCGCGGCCCGGACGGTCGGATCCGGCTCGGCCCGTTGAGCAGCTCTGCTCAGCGTTGGCGTCTGTATTTTATGACTTTTTTTCTTTTCGTGCGCTGAGTGTTTAGACTCGTGTGCTGCAGGATATCTCTGCTGATGAATGAGTACGTGTGTAGGTGGGTTTTCATTTTACAACGTCGCGTGCTCTCTCAGGCGGCCTAATGATCCCGTGGCGTCGACGGTGGTGTGTGCTGAAAGACGAGACCTTCATGTGGTTCCGGGCGAAGCAGGAATCCCTCAAATCTGGGTGGCTCTACAAGAAAGGGGGAGGGATGTCCACCCTCTCCCGGCGCAACTGGAAGATGCGCTGGTTTGTCCTGCGCGAGTCGAAGCTCATGTACTTCGAAAACGACAGCGAGGAAAAGCTAAAAGGAACCATCGATATCTGCACAGCCAAGTAAGCCTACCCTCTTTGTGTGTTTTTGAGGAAAGGCAACACAAAATGTGTCAAGTTCCGTCCGTCCGTGTCTTTCTATAGGGAGATCGTAGACAATCACGAAAAGGAAAATGCACTGAATATTGTGACTGATGAGAGGACCTACCACATCTATGCAGAATCCCCAGAAGATGCCAGGTATGCCCATAAAGAGCCATCCTATAATAACCATCAGCTAATTATGGCTGTTTTGCGTGCACCGTTTCCTTCGTCCCGGCCTCCCTGTTTTCTGTGGAAACAAAGTTCCCCCTTGTGGTTGCCAATGGAAGTTCACTGTGTAATTTTCAGTTGCATATTTGCTGACCTCACCTCTCCGTTTACTCGGTGAACTCGCTCTGACCCCCGTGCAGCGGCTGGTTCAGCGTGCTGAGTCGGGTCCACAGCGCCAGCCCCGAGCAGCTCATGGAGATGCATCACGAACAGGCCAACCCGAAGAATGCAGTGGTCAGTGCTGTTTCACGTCTCCAAATCAATTAACACTGATATTGAAACGGGGGGGATGGGGGATCAAACGCGTACAAAAACACTTTATTCCTCTCCAAAGGAGCGGTTTTGAGGCGTGTTTGCAACCGCGCACTCATAAAATCTTTTATAAATACAGCTTAAAGAAAAAATGTCGTTCGACAATGCCAGAAATGCCAGACTTGAGGCTTGGGCCGGTTTTAGCTGTAATGAATCCATCGGAGTCTCCCGTCGAGTTCTTTTAAATTCTAAAACATAAAAATGCGGCAAATGTTGCAAAGCAGTGAGAGACGTCACCCCTCCTCTGTCTCGCAGGGCACCCTGGATGTGGGCTTGATCGACTCCGTTTGCGCGTCGGACAACCCTGACAGGTCGGGAAACATAACATCCCCTCATGGACGGCGCGCGTGAATTTTGGCCCCGTGTGCTAAAGAACCCCTCGGCTCCATGTTTTCTACCCCTTGCAGACCAAACTCCTTCGTGATCATCACCGCCAACCGGGTGATCCACTGCAACACGGACACGCCCGAGGAGATGCACCACTGGATCGGCCTGCTGCAGAAATCCAAAGGAGACTCCAGGGTCGATGGGCAGGAGTTCCTCGTCAGGGGTCAGTCGGCAGGGAGCCTCGTAACGTCACAAACCTCAGCGTGTTCAAAACATGTTCGTCATCGAAGAATATTTTTACCCCAGGCTGGCTGCATAAAGAAATGAAGTCGGGAGCAAAGAGCACCTCCCTGAAGCTGAAGAAGCGCTGGTTTGTGCTCACCACCAACTCCCTGGACTACTACAAGTCCTCGGAGCGCAGCGCCTCCAAACTGGGAACGCTGGTCCTCAACAGTCTGTGTTCTGTGGTGCAGCCCGACGAGAAGGTCTTCAAGGACACCGGTGAATTCACCCGGCATTATTCTCCGTTGTCTTAGAATATACTGACGGCCCCTTGTTGAACTTTCGCATTAAAAAACAAACAAAAAAAATCCATAAATTCAGATAATAATTGTAAATTAAATTATATACATTTCAAGTTAAAACATTTTTGAAAAATTGAAGGTTATCTTTCAAATTGGGCTTATATAATAAAGTTAAAGGGGTAATGCATACATACTAAGCGCTTACATTTTTCCTGGAGTATCCCTTCTCATGCCTCTCTGTCGTCCCATTAAACTGTTTTTCGCTCCCTCCTCCCCAGGTTACTGGAATATAATCGTCCACGGGCGCAAACACTCCTATCGTCTTTATACCAAAATGCTGAACGAGGCGATGCGTTGGGCAAACGCCATCCAGGGAGCGATAGACAACAAAGTTCCCATTGAAACACCAACGCAACAACTCATCAGGGACATTAAGGTATTCCAGGATTCGCCAGTGTGTTTGTCACTGAGATGCGATTAGGTTCATGCTTGCTCCCATATCGTCCGTATGTTTCGTTAAACCAAAGCACAGGTTTCCGTTTCGTTGATATTCAACCGCTCTAACTTTTTTCAGTCACGCAAGTCATTGCCAGGGACGCACAGTGTAGTAAAGTGAGGTATTAACACTCACCGTGTGTGTTGTGGTCTCCCGTTTGCATCTGTCGCTGTTTCCTTTTTTTCGGTTTCCTCTTTTCAGTGGCAAAATGCAGTCAATGCAAATTACTGCATCTTGTGAGCGCAGTCAGCATGGCTGCTTCCTGTGCCGGCTTTATCGTCTCGAATGCTCGATCAAAACCACCGAAATCCGAAATGATTTGTAAACGATGCAAAATCGGAGCAATAATCGGGCATTCCTGTCCCACCAGGAGAGCAGTTTGAATGTGGAAGCTGTGGAGCAGACGTATTGGCGGAATCCCATCCTAAGATATACCCAGCATCCTTTGCACTCCCCTCTTCTACCTCTGCCGTACGGAGATGTCAGCCTCCACCGTGAGTGTCGTGGCCCTCGGGTTATTGCTCGTGTTTGTGTTTTTCCTTCTGAATCAAACACCGGTAATTAAATCATAATTTGTATCAAGGTTGATTTTTTTTTTTTTTTTTTTGACACGTCGAAGTCCAAAACCTGCTCGTACAAAATATTCCAGACCTTTCATTAATTTGGAGGTGATTCATGGTCTTGCTATTTTTCTTTTGTAGAATTTCTAATAAAATAAAATGGTTTATCATTCATTTCATAGCAATATCTTGATCATTTCAGAATTCTCGTGAATAAAACCTAAATTAAAGAATAGCCAAAACGAGTAAAACTTTTCAGTGCTTACCTTTTAAATCCTGTGATTTAATTTAATTCTTGGGGGGGTAACAATCATTACTGATGTCCGCTATGTCCAATAATTTTCACATTTCTTTGGCAAAAAAAACTTGAAATGATGAAGCGTTCTTGAAAATATACTCTTGACTGGTATGAAGGGCATGAACTGAAGAAAAGTGATTAATCACTCTCATCCCCTGATATGCAATTATAACTAATCTGTCACTTACGCTCCCTCAGTGCAAAAAGAAAAGGGCTACACTAGTTTGCAAGATGAAGCTGTGAAGATTTTCAACTCACTGCAAGAAATGGAGGCAGTATCAGACCCGGTGCCAATCATCCAGGGAATCCTGCAGACCTGCCAGGACTTGAGGACGTTAAGAGATGAGGTCTACTGTCAGCTGATCAAGCAAACCAATCACGTCCCTCACCCTAATAGTCCCGCGAATCGCGCCCACTGGCATCTCTTGACATGTATGAGCTGCACCTTCCTGCCCAGCCGCGGCATCTTGCGCTACCTCAAGTTTCACCTCAAACGGTGGGCCTCGTTTTGCCGTGTCGACCCTTTGATCGCGGTGCCCCCCGGTCCTACCCGACTCCCAATTCACCGTCTCCATGCATGTGTTCCGTCGGCAGGATAAAGGAGCTGTTCCCCGGCACCCAGATCGAAATGTTTGCCCACTTCATCGGAGAGTCCCTGAAGAAAACCAAGACCAGGGAGTTTGTTCCCTCCCAAGAGGAAATCGTAGCGCTGCTCACGAGACAGGAGATGACCACCACGGTCTACTGTCACGGAGGCGGCTCCTGCAAGATATCCATTAACTCACACACGACTGCCGGAGAGGTTGGAGAGCCCTGCTTACTTCTACAAATATAATATTTGATATTTCGCTGTCTCTTGTACACCAAACATGTACTGACGGGCGGCGGACCGCTGCGTTTCCGGTTTCTGTCCGACTGCGTGCAGGTGGTGGAGAAGCTGATCAGAGGCCTGGCCATGGAGGACAGCAGAAATATGTTTGCTCTGTTTGAGCACAACAACACAATGGACAGAGCTGTGGAGAGCAGGGTGCTCGTAGCCGACGTGCTGGCGAAATTCGAAAGGTACGATATGGATCATGTCGTATTTATGTTTGACTGTTGTATGACTGACTGTAAGAGCATTTTATTTTGGACGGTCCAAAGACCTGAGTCCGTTATATGTTTGGTATTTTTACGACATCGTATATCACTGCTTAGCTATGTTTACTATTCTATTTTATAGTGGAAACCCGAGGCATTGGCTTCATAGAGATTAATATGATGTGAAGCCAATGTGCGTAAACTTCGATTAAACATTCAACGGCAGCCGAAGAGCATTTTATTCTGCAGTTAGTGGATCAAAGAGTAAGAGTGTCTGCTAAATGGAGTTGGTTTATCCGGTTTCTGCTGTTTAGCCAAAATTACCCCAGATGTTATTATTTCGATCTTCCGACTAGGCAGACAAACAAACAATCAAAAACAAACAAAAAAAAAAACCTCGGGTTGGGGACGTCGCGTCTGGTAGCACGAGGCCACCCAGCCCACGCAGAAAATTTGACTTTCAGAATCATATGATGATGGTTAGGTTAGAGAGAGGGGCCCAGTGTGGAGATGACTAAGTGATTGCTGTGCTTTCCCCAGGATGGCTGGCAGTGAGGGAGCGGAGGACGACGGCCAGTGGAAGCTCTACTTCAAACTCTACTGCTTCCTGGATGTGGAGAGCATGCCCAAGGAGGGGGTTGAGTTTGCCTTCATGTTCGAACAGGTCCGTTTGACTTGTAGTGTTGCTGACTACGGGGAGGTTTTAATCACACACTGAGATTGTGCTGATCTCCGCTCCTCAGGCACACGAGAGCCTGACCAGGGGCCACTTCCCTGCCTGTAAAGAGACCCTGCAACACCTGGCGGCTCTGCGTCTGCAGTTTCTTTTCGGAGATAAAACCCGAGCTTCCTGGAATTTGGAAAACGTCTATCCCGTGGGCTGCCTGCGCAACCGCATCCTGCAGTTTACCAAAACCGGTGGAGCTTCGGGGTCCGGTCAAACCTTGGAGCGCCGGAGGACGAGCTTCCTGGACGGCACTCTGCGGCGCGGGCTGAAAACCGGCTCCATGAAGAAGCAGCGGATGGAGGAGGAACAGATGTTGGAGATGTGGATAAAGGAGGAGATGTCTGCCACCAGGGCGAGCGTCATGGAGAAGTGGTCCCGCCTCAAAGGCCTGGTCCAGCACCAAGCCATGCTCAAATACATGACAATCATCAAGGAGTGGCCTGGCTACGGATCCACGCTCTTCGACGTGGAGGTCATTTTTCCTGTGCATTTTATGACGAACGGATTTTTCTTTTCCCTAAAATTTCCGATTGCATTTCCGCCGCACTGAACGCTGAAAATTGGATCTTTGTGTTTATGTGCTTGCAGTGCAAAGAGGGCGGCTTCCCCCATGATCTCTGGCTGAGCGTGAGCGCCGAAAACGTGTCCGTTTACAAGCGAGGAGAGCAGAAGCCTCTGGAAACCTTCCCCTATGAGCACATCGTCTTCTTCGGGGCCCCGCAGCCCTGCACCTACAAGATCACCGTGGACGAGAGAGAAATGTACTTCGAGACGCCACAGGTAGCCGTCAGCTCAAGTTCTTGTTTTCGATTCTAGATAAAGGTGGGAATAATAGGACGACTGGTGTGTTTGCCCTGGTTCCCGCCATGGACTCATGAGTTAATTTCAGACCAAAAACCCCTAGTTTGGTTTGCTTTGCACAGAGGTGACACTTTTAATTCCCCGTCTGACGGAAGCACCGTTTGTGGTGACTAAATCTGATTGTTTTGCCCAGAAAGAACTCCCGTCTGTTTTGTTTTTTTTAATGAAAAAAACAGTAGTTCCTCGCTTAGCGCGGGGATTGCGTTCTAGGACCAGCCGTCATAAACAAAAATCTGCAACGTAGCGACCATATTTTATTTTTAATATTTATATACATTTTAAAGCTTTATGACACCCCTCACACTCTTATTAACCTTTCCCATACTCTTATATACACTTCCTTCACTCTAAAACGGGTAGCCATCGCAAGGCAAGCTGCTGAATGCATGCTATGCACAGGACATACAGAAAATGATGCAATGGTCGCTGAGCAAATCAGAGCCCAGGATACACAACACCATGCTCTTGGGGGTTGCCACCCTAGAAAAAGCTTATTTTTCCGTAAAAATAATTGAAATAATAAATTTATAAAAATACATTTCTACCGCAAAATCCCGTGAAAGATCCGCAATATAAAATTGTAAAAGTCTGGATTTTTTTATACTAATTTTACATTGTGATTTTTCACAATACCACGGGTTTTTTTACAATTTTATATTGCGGATAAGAAATCTGCGATACAGTTAGACAGCGATACGGTGAGGGACTACTGTATGGAGATTTTCCGGAACCATGTCATGACCTGAGGTAGGCTGCTGAGCCCACAGGCTCCGGGGTCGGACGCATGTCCCCTAACCTCTCAGTAGGCGAAAAAGGTCATTTTTACCTAAAATGCCGGTATCCCTTTAAGTGGGAGAAAGATGGAAGATGAAAATTTTACTTTGCCTTACCGCCAACATCATTGCCAACATGCTCAGCATTTGCAATCTCCTTATCTAAAACTGCTTCCTGTCTCCTTTTCCAGGTCGGCGAGATCACCAAGATCATGAAAGCCTATATCAACATGATCGTGAAGAAACGGTGCAGCGTGAAGTCAGTGTCTAGCTACGGAACCAACTGGATCAGGTGACTGCCAGGACGGGACGCAGGATTAACTTTGCAGCAACAGTATGCATATAGGTGACGAGAGGAAAAAAAACAAACACCTAAACGTCTCCACTGAGATTGTGACTCATTTTGCTGGAACAAGGACCACTGGAAAAGTCTCTCTCTCCCAAGACACAGAAAAAAAGATTGTGTCTTAACTGTCTCTGGCAAACAAGGATGTTCAAGCGTCTCTCCGTCATTTTAAGATTTGCAATCATTCCAAATTCGTTTCCTCCATTCAGTCTACAAACACATATTCATCGAATTATCTGAGATTTTTTTTCAGGTTTTCTTTTAGCGGATCCGATATTTTAAAGATGCACAAGTTGACCAAGCTTGTATGCCACGGTTTTCCACCGTGTAAACCACGTATTGAATTTTAAGACACCCTTTCAGTATTTCTTTGAATCTAACAGTCCAACCCATTAAAAAAAAAACAAAAAAAAAACATTTTGGCATAAATTATCAAGATATATTTCTTTTTTTAAAGAATCTCCTGGCCCATTTTATGAATGTTCTCCTAAACGGAGATTCCCTCAGGTTAATATATATTTATATATTTAATATAACTCGAACTATCCCAGGGAGGTTTTCTCCTTTAACTTGCCTTATTTAGGTTTTGAGCTATTTTGAACGAATAGTCTCAGTGCAGATGTGGCCTTTTAGGAGTGTAATGCAACAAGGCAAGGGTCAGCTGTGGCTGTCACAAAAGCGCATTCCCATCTTAAATAAAGGAACATTCACCAACAAATAGCCGACTGCAACCATACAGACGAACAGTATAACCACTGCACAGGAGTGTTTTCCTCGAGCGACACGCCGCTGGAATTATTTGTGTTTTTTTTTATTTTGCAGCGCATCCTCTACGATGAGCTTATTTTTCTTGTGTACTACGTTACCGCGATGTCTTGGAAACCGTTTCGTAGCTTAAACTGACATTGCGTATACATTGTGATTGTGCGTAACAATTGACTTACTGTTTTTTAGTGTCGTCGAAGGCCACGTGAGGGAAGGGTATTTATTCACTGCGGTGTAAACAGACAAGGGGAACAATCGGAGAAGATGAGACGAGTGACGTTTGGAAAAATGTCGATAGCTGTTTTGCCAATCCTTTGTTTTTCCATAATTTGTGCGTTCAGGGACTCACATTTCCGATTCTGAGACAGCCAAGATGTTTTATTTCTTATGAGTGCTCTCAGTTTCATGCCTTGTGTCTGCACATTTGTCAGCATCAAAAAAAAAAAACTTAGTTCCATAAGTTGTCTCTCCAACCAGAGGCCATCTACTCTCATAGGACTCTTGAAATTGACACCAACAGTTGAACCGTTTTCCTATCAATCTACAGTATAGGTAATGATAAGGACATGATCCGAGCATATGAGCTTAGTATGTACCTCACACCGCATCGCTGTCTTCCGTTATCCTCCGATCGCACTCATGTAGATCTGGTCAGCTGCCGGCGGCCACACCAGAGTCCCAGAACGCCATTGAAGGTGACTGTATCTTCAGATTTCTGATTGTTTTCAAGAAGATGAGAAAAAAAAAAATCAGAAAATGTTTTATATCGAAATTCAAAGATGCTTTAATAAATTATTGTATTTCAAAACCTGACATATGTTTTACTTTTTTAAAACATCAACATCTTTGTCTACATAACTGCAGATTTGACTTGAAACAGTATATTCTAATATTCTGTTGTTTAAAATGGTGCATTTTTTACAATTATTATTACGTGTGACGCTCCCTCTGTGAATGATTCCATGATAAGTGTATCAAACAAAGCTCTTTACATAAGTGTGTGTGTGTGTGTGGGGGGGGGGTACGTTCGTGTACGCGCATGTGCGTCTGAGCAGCACATTTACCAAATGCATGGATATTTGTTGAAAGCTGGTGATATTAACTGAAGTATATGTAATAAATCCCTTTGGTCCTGCTTTTGATACTCTGCGTGGAAAAACACCACCTTTTCAGTTTAGGATTCATTTCTAATAAAGGATTCCAATTCTTTAAATATTTCAAAATTCCCTTATCTACAATACTTCTAAAAGATTAGAAAAAACAAACCTAAAACTATGATTCACATGAAAGGGGGATTTATTGCTATGCGGTGCATAATACTGCACTTGATTTATCTATGAATAACCCTGAGATTGTCCGTGAAGTCTATACATCATGTGGGCTGCATGAGAACCTTGAAAGTCTGCAGGCTGCAAACGCATTTATTCTTTAAATCATCGCACAACGTTGGCTGGGGTCCATTAAAATGGCCATGAACTGAAAAGAAAAAAATTTACTCCGCCCTTGTGACACAATTAAACCTTTTAGGTCTGTGTGTTGTGTGTGACCTCATCCAATGAAGCACAATGAATAATGGCGGCTTGTATTTTGTTAAAAAAAACACATTTAGAGGGAAATTTAATGAATGACGAATGAGGAAACTTTTAAAAATTTTAAGCATGGATTATTTACCACACGCCATCCATATTTTTTCTCTTCAGTCTTCCTCTAGTCCTCCTGCTTGGCAGTTCCAGGCTCTGGATCCTTCTACCAATACATTCACTCTCCCTCCTCTGTACATGACCCAACCATCTCAGTCTGGCCTCCCTGAGTTAATCTCCAAAACATCTAACATGAGCTGTCCCTCTGATGAACTCATTCCTGACCCTAACACATCCTCGTCACTCCTAAGGAGAACCTCAGTATCTTCATCTCTAAATCCTGCCTTTTTCTCGATGCCGCTGTCTCCAAACCGAACACCGTCGCTGGTCTCACCACTGTCTTGTACAACATCTCCCTTCATTCTGGCTGATACTCTTTCATCACACATCACCCCCTGACATTTTTCTCCACCCTTTCCAATCTGCTTCAACCCGATTCTTCACCTCTTTTCCACATTCTGCTTAAAATCTCCCACCTTCTGAACCTCCTCATACTCACGCATACAGAATGGTAGTGTGCACATGCGCAGTAGGAGCCATCGCACTTCCGGACTCCGGGGGTGGAGATGCTTCACTCCGCAGCTGTTCGATGACACCAGCGTCAGCAGGCGGGGACGCCGGCCCGCCCTCCGCCCCGGAGCCGAGGACAACAGTTGGGACCGTTATTTCCTCCCAGACCCTCCCTCGCCTCACCATGTCTGCGCTCCGCGGTGCGTTCGCGGTCACCCTTTTCCTCAGCGGATTTCCAACGATGGGGGCCCAGACCTCGGCCCCGGCTCCCGGTAGGTTTCTCTGGTCCTTAGGTCACATGGCCGCCTCTAACTTTGCTTTGTCCGCGGGCTGCAGGTAACTATCTTGAAATCCAGGCTCTTCGAGAAGATCTCCTCATCTGATAAGACATCACAGCAACTTGTAGGAACTAGGAAGTTAAGAATGAAACGCCAAAGAACGCCCCCCCCCCTTTAAAAAAAAAAAAAAAAAGAATATATGGAGAAACACGAGTTTCGTTTTAAATTTAAAAACATGGAGTCCTCTAGTTTCACAGCATTGTAAAATGTAAGTCAAATAATAGACAAATAATGATAAAGGTGTCCCACAAAAAAGAAATCCTAAAATACTTAGAAATATTTGTCTTTGCCTCTGGGAAAACAGTATTACAGAACTAACTAACTAACTGTTCCTTTTAAACCTCCACCCTGGTCCGATGCTCCAATAACAATGTAAATCAAATCAAGAAACTTTTCTCGCTCGGTCGAGATCCAAACATTTCTTCTTATTTCAGCGTCGTGTTCCTCCAAATCCAACACCAGCTGCGCCGAATGCCTCCAGAATGTCAGGGTGAGTCCGGCAACACAACCGCCAGACTCAGATTGCTCGTGGGAGGGCCGCTGCCATGAGGCTGTGTTTGTGTTTTGCTACAGTGTTTGTGGTGTGTGGCCACGGAGCAATGCCTGGACTACCCGGTGAAGACCATCTTGCCCCCGAGGAGAGTTTGTCCACTGATAGATGCCCGATGGGGGGTGTGCTGGGGTAAGGCCGGGGACGTGAAGTGTAGATCCTGATATCTTTTTGTGTTGAAACACCTCAGACACACAAAGCTACTGCTCACACTGTCCTGGTCCTTTTTAGCTCAATGTTTAATAACGTAACTCCTCACAAGTTTGTTTTTATTTTGCAAGATTTGTGCTGATTTAAGGTGGTTCAGGGGCGTCAAAGAAGGGGAAAGGTGAAATATAGCGGCGGCTGTGTCTCAGTTGGTGTCTCAGGGTTGGAGGTCTGATTCCCGGCTCCTCCTATCTGCATGCCCAAGTGTCCTCCAGCAAAACATTAGATCCCGAGTTGCTCCAGACAGTCTGGTTCGCGCCTCGCATGGCAGCTCTGCCGCCGCTGGTTTGCGAGTGAACGAAGGATGTAAAGTGCTTCAAAACAAGGGGGTGAAAGTGCTTCTGCATTCAAGCGGAGTATTCCCAGTCCGGATAATTTGCACGTGTTTTAAAAATATCCTTTGGGTTTTCTGTGCTGAGCATTTTCATAAATTGTTGCAGAGTTTTGTCAGTCAAAGTTGAAGTTTTGGACTGATTGATAGGGTTCGTATGTACCAATGAAGTCATTTTCAGATTCATTTTATTCATGAAAATGAGATCTCGATGTTGGCCTGAGTATTGCGGGGTGGCTGCGGCTCAACTGGTAGGTCGGGCGTCGATCCCCGGCTCTTCCCGTCTACATGCCAAAGTGCCCTTGGGCAAGACACTGAACAGCCAGTTGTTTCCGACGGTTCTGGTCAGTGCCTTGTATGGCGGCTCTGCCACAGCCTGTTTGTATTCTAAATGTGTAGCTCATCTTTGTTACTTTTCTCAGCAAAGACAAAAGCGAGCCACTATATCCTAAACAACCAAGTAGCTATAAAGTTTTAAAAAATGTCATCTCTACTTGAGTGCATTTCAACTGTTCCTTCTTTTTTGTCTTTCTACTTTGGCTTTCAGTGAACTTCCAGATTTTGACCATTGCCATTTCAGTGGCGGCCGGCATCGTCGTCATAGCCTTCCTCGTTTGTTGCTGCTGTTGCTGCAAGTGTGAGAGAGTCGGGTAAGCGAGTCACGTGAAGGGCTGGGTTGAAATCCGGTCCAACATGGCATGGGAGGAGAGCGGACAAAACAATAGGCTCTTAGTCTGAAAGACTGATACCACCGTCTCCTAAACCAGGCCAGAATTTGTGACACAATATTTGAATAAAGCTTTGCTCATAGCTTTACTTCAGTCATTCAATGAACAAATAAATGCATCAACAGATGACTTAATGATATCATGGATATGTATGGATGCAAAAACACAAAAAAGGTGGTTCAGTGTCTGCATTGAATTTGAGGACAAGGTTTGGGACATTGTCAGAAAAGGGTAAAATAGCAAAAATAGCACGCATGTTCTCTATTTGTCGCTGTTTGAGAGAATGTGGTTTCTTTAGTTTGGTTCATCATTGAGGGGTTTTACAGCGCAGATATTCTTATGCATTCCAGGAACAAAAGACAAGATGCAAAGGTCGAACAGCAAAATCGTGCAAGGAATACCCGTCAGAGAGCGAGGTGAGGGATTTTGGAAAGAGCCATTCAATAATTAGAGTAGAGTATCACTGCAGGCTATATAGTGTTCTCTTCGGATGCGGAAAGATTTCATTTAATTTGAATTTCTTCTTGGTTTTCAAAACGATCTCAAACAGCTTTAGGCCGAAGTCCTGATGCTAGAATGTGAACGTTTGATATTGACACGCTCATAGTATTTTTTTGCAATGCTTCATTTCATCTTTTTCAGATTTTTAACTTTTCGTATCTTTATTATTTCGCTGTTTGGTAGGTTTCCTTTCTTTTAATGCTCGGTTATTTATCACTTTGTGTCTCTTTGTGCAGGAGGATGGAGATGCAGCTGAGACATGATGAAATCAGGCAGAAATATGGTGAGACACATTTTGGTTTGTTGGTTTCGGTGCAGGTAAACACACACGTGTCAGAACATGAACTATGCGGTCAAGACAGATGAACTCGAAAAAAATTATTTCTGACGATTGACAGCACTTGAGCAGGTATGGTGAGCGAAATGAATAAGAAACCTTATCTTGTAGTGCCATCTGCTGGGGAAAAAAATAACATGATCAACTCTTTACGTAAACTCTTAGTAAAAACTCCTTCCTTGGAATGTAAATGTTGAGTATATTTAATTCCTCACTTGAAACAGCGCAATCATTTTTTCTCCATTTTTCTTTTCAGGGCTGTCAAAGGATAATCCATACTGTCGTATAAACGAAAAATAAGAGCAATTCCAGCATTTAAAGACTGTAAATGAACTTATCGATGACAGTAAGAAAGGTTTGTGCACGTTTCTTGGGTGTGCAGGTTTTAAACACAGCATTTATTTGTGCGTCCGTGGTTATCGAGGTGTTCTGAAGTCGTCTCACAACAGCGTGCACTTATTCAAAGACGGTCAGTTACTGTGTTGTGTGTCATTACTGTTGAATTCATGTGAATGGTCCTCAGTGTTGTTGTATTTCATTCAATTCTTTGCATCCTCTTTTTTTTTTTTTACCACAGTTTATCTGACCGCACATTATGAGTTTGTTAAAAGACAATAATCAAAAACTTCTAATTTCACAGAATTTGTGCTTTGAATGTAATACTGCAAAAAGTCAGGGATTGAGTGGCTTCATCTATCACCAGCAGCTCGTACTAAATGTAAAATATGCCATTTTACAGATGCCTTAATAGCTGCATTTATTTTATTTATCCCCACTATTCTGGTTAAATAAGTATTTAATCCTACTTGAACTCTGTCTTGAAGAGCAGAAATGTCAACTTACATGCAAGATATTTTCAGTAAGAAATGTTTTATGGAATTTTATGATTGTCACCTGACGATTACTGTTTGAAAACTCAAATAAAGAATCACCATGAAATCAACGTCGTCTCAGTCTGGCCTCTCCGACCTTAACATCTAACAATTGCTGTCTCTCTGATGGACATGTTCCTGATCCTCTCTATCCTCCTCACTCCCAAAGAGAGCCTCAGTATCGTCATCTCTTCTGCTTCTAGCTCTGCGTCTTGTCTCTTCCTCGGCGTCTCTAAACCAGGCTGCTCTTACCACTGTCCCCTAAACCTTTCGCTTCCTTCTGGCTGATGCCCTTTTATCACACCTGACACTTTCCTCCACCCGTTCCAGCTTGTTTCTTCACCTCTTTCCCACACTCTACGCTGTGAATTCTGAAAAAGAGAAAAAAAACAATTATTGATCTAGTTATTAATTACACAGGCATAGGTTTTTATTAGGAGTCGTCTTCTTTTCCTTTCGGCTTTTCCCTTCAGGGGTCGCCACAGCGAATCAACCTTCTCCATCTAACCCTATTCTCTGTATCCTCCTCTCTCACGCCAACTACCTTCATATCCTCTCTCACTACGTCCATAAATCTTCTCTTCAGTCTTCCTCTAGACCTCCTGTCTGGCATCTCCAATTCCAGGATCCGTCTACCAATATAGTCCCTATCCCTCCTCTACATGACCCAACCATTTCAGTTTGGCTTCTGTGACCTTCTCTCCAAAACATCTAACATGTGCTTGTCCCCCTGATGGACTCATTCCTGACATAGGTTATTATTAGAAGTAATACTGGTAATTGCAGGGGATAAAAAAAGGGTATTTTGTTTGCAGTTCTTTTAGTTCACCTTTTTTTTTGTCACGGGGACGCGCAGATGAGCTGGCGCGCTCCCGCTTCCACGGGCCCGGGGGCGGGGGGGGGTCACGTGACCGCTTTGGTCGAATTACGTTTTAAATTTCGGTGCGCGCTCCTGCTCGGGACGACAGCGGCAGCCCGCGGGGGAGAAGGCGCAGAAACCACGTCCGTTTTTAGCAGTTCACCCGCGACGCTAGCGATTATCTCCGAGAGATACGAGCAAGAATGTCCGAAGAGAAGCCAAAGGTCAGTGTTAGTCGTCGTCGTTGCCTTCGACGACATGTCGCCCTCGCCGCGAGGTGGCAACGACGGCAGTTCCAAGTTAACGTTAGCACTTGAAGCTAGGCTAGCGCTGCTCGCAAGGCTACAGCGAGGAAGCCGCTGTTGAACGGATCCGGGGAAAAACAAAGGTTGACCAATTTGCGAATGTGCTCGCTTGTTTGCGCACATCTTCACATTTGCGCCCTTCCCCACCCCCTGCCACTTCTTGTCACAGGACGCCACTTGTCGCCAATCTGTAGTTTAAAGTATGCGCAATTGCCAGCCAACTGCGCCGGTGAATGAATTATTTTGGAATAGTCGTTTCGTTTGCGCCATTGTGTCTTTCTGCGCCAGTTTGAAAATGGGACTAACGTTAGCTTGCTATGCTAACCATTGCGGTGTTTTGGTTGGCCGAGGCTGTGCCCAAGACTAAGCGGGTTGGTCTAATGCTATTTTCGGTCGCTTGTTGAGCAATAGCAGCTAGTTAATGTTTGAATTAACCGGTTCGTCCGGCATGTTGCCGTGTGTGTGTGTATATTTTTGTTTTCAGGAGGGCGTCAAAACAGAGAACGACCACATTAACCTTAAAGTAGCCGGTCAAGATGGGTCGGTTGTACAGTTCAAAATCAAAAGGCACACTCCCCTCAGCAAACTCATGAAGGCATACTGCGAAAGACAGGTACGTCGACCCGGGAAAACTGACCCTAACCCTCCCCTCTAGGCTTACCTTGGTCACCTCTTAACGTTATAATCATATCGCTCATTCAGTGTAAATCTCCCTCGTACTTTCTTTCCCAGGGGTTGGCAATCCGTCAGATACGGTTTAGGTTTGATGGGCAGCCGATCAATGAAACTGATACACCTGCACAGGTTGGTCATTTTTCCGTTCTGCAACACTTGTTTACTGTTATTCTTAAAGAAAACCATCGGTATACATATTAAATGAAGCCACGTTACCTTGGCTCACAGTGGGATGGACATGTAAATACAAATAAACAAGCATTCTAAATATTCACAGAATTTTTTTCAGAGGTACCTTTTAAAGTATTTCATAATGTGTGAAGTTTATGTAAGGATTTAGACAACAGTGCAACCTTGTACTGGTAAAAGCAACTCTGGTTGTTGCAGTCACTATAATCACGAATACACATAAATCATGACTGCATTCCATCTCGTGAAATTGTAATTCAAGTTTGTAAGTATTTAAAGGAAAGAGAGGAATACAAAACCATTTTTATGTGTTTTACATAGTTTGTTAACTGGCCTTACATTATCTTTGAATAGCAAAACAATTGAATGACTGCTAATTAGCCAGTGATTGATTTGCAGGTTGACAGATGACGCATCAATGCTGCTCTGAATGAAATTGAATACATTAATGATCTCAAACCTCTACAGCAGTGTATTGTATGATATCTTTGGAAAAGGATACTAGGCCAATGGTCTTGTTACTTTTCATGATAAACAACTTGTGTACAACACTTAATAGCATCTAGACTGAGCTTCCTGTAAATGTGCACCTCGGTCCTGAAGTAGCACACTTATTTATAGTGAGGTGTATAAATAAACCCTAAAGTTCCAAGCCAATGGACATTAGTGTAAGTAACTTTGCATTACTGCGTGTCTACGAGGTATGGTTGGCCATGTAATATCTGCCCTGAGCCATGGATTTATGCCACCTTTATTTTTCTGTGGCAAGAGCACGACAATGTTTGTAAATGAGACGCCCCCTGATGAGTCATTTCCTGTTTCTCTGTGTGGGTGGTTTCTACACTGCCCTGCCCTGTAAGTGAAAGGTGGGAAGTTCCGAGTCAATTCTGTCTAATTGGAGAAATAAGCATCAGCATCGTTAATGTCGAATTACCCTGTAATCACTAGACTTAATATAGAGAGCCTGAGCGATGTTGGTATTTGCAAATCTGCAAGGCACTTTGTCCTTCATAAAATGTATTTGTTACCTTTTATTGGTAGAAATGGCAGAAATAAATCAGCACAACATGACCATAACCCCACAAAATCAGAGGACTTGGATAATACCTGCAATCTAAGAACATGGTTTTAAAATGTTCTAGTTAATACATTTCTGGAAGTTGAGATTATATTTTCAGAAATGGTTTTCAAAATATAAATTTTTTTTTTCAATATTTTCCTGCATTAATAGACACACTTTCCAACAAGCCTGAGTTGTTAAATGTTTTGGTTTTAAAATGGCCTATTTCAGAGGAAATTCTTAACGTGACAGTCCTAAGTGGATTTGCTTTGCAACCAGATAAATTGCAGCATTAGGAACAATATGGATAAAACTTTAAAATGGAAGTCCAACTTTCCATCTGCCAATGTGATGTTCAGTCCACTTCACACAAGGCAGTGGGACTGCAGAGTCCGCCTACTCAGGAGGCAGGAAGAGCGTACAGTGAACACAAGTGCTACTCAATGATTATTGTGAATTTCTTTTTTTTTTTTCTTTTCCAGCTGGAGATGGAGGATGAAGACACTATTGATGTATTTCAGCAACAGACTGGAGGAGTGCGGTCTTAAGTGACAGGATTAAAGGGGAGGGTTCCACAAAAAAAAACAACAAAAAAAAAAAAAAAAAAATCCTTATGGTTTTGTTGTCCTTTCTGCTTGGGTCAGTATTATGCTTCTCACAACAGGAAAGACAACAGGTTTGTCATTGGGGGGCCAAATCCTAGCTGTGAGATTCAGGATAATGTTTTAACATGTTTTATTTGCATGACCAGGTTATTCACTGAGATAGGGACATTTGTCAGACCGTATACAGCCTGCAATGGGATAAACATTTAACCATTGCAGTGACCTCCTGCATGTCTCAGTACTAAGAAACTATATGCCAAATTCTTATATTTTATATTTTTAAGATTCTTAAGAGTATTCTAAGCATTCAAGTTCAGGATATGCTCAACATGTCATTTGATGTAGTGAACAGCTGCGGGGAAGGAGCGGTTATTCTGTCCAGAAGGGAGGTTCTTCTCCTGTAAACACTTTTTTTGTCTGCATTTTTGCAATAAATAGTGTACACATTTTAACTTGTTTGTGTGGAGAAAGATTCATATGGATGGATTACCTCAATAGTGTTGCACTCAATGCAGATTTAACTGAATGATAAAGTACAGTTGTGTTCCTGGGCCAAATATGCTAATTGAGTGTTTTTTCATTGTGTTAATAAATAAAGTAGGCGTAAATGGTGCCTGGTTGTAGTCTTCAGCACAGTAAGTCTCAGCGCTCTCATAATGTAAATCAAACCCACCCCCTTCAACAACTATAGCGTTTAAGATATACATTGTTACACACCCAGATATGATTCTCCATCAGTGTTAAAATATTGAGTTGCATCTGCTTCAGTTTTCTGCTCAAAATTTTATTATTTTAGATAACTTGTGCATTGGTAGAAATCTTGTCCACCTTCATTTTAAGATTGACTTGATGGATTCTGAGGGTGACATTGTCAAATATTCCACAAGGTTTTGATTTGCTCTTTAATTTGGTTTCTCTGTACTGTATACAATAAATATAGTTTGATACTCAAATCTCTGAGCGACATGTTTTCTACTAATTTTTAAAAACACAGTTGCATGAGAGAATTGGTTCTTGGGGGAACTGCGAATTTTGACTGTCTAAGTTGTTGGCACAAAGACTTTGGCTAATGTCATAATGAAAATAATCACCAGGCTTTTTTTGTAAGAATAAATATAAGAACAATGTCAAATTCACAGTAAAACTGCCCAATGAATGCAGGCATTGTTACATGCGTACTATGTACGCGAGGGGGCGCCATAGCGCTATAACCAAAAAGAAGTACTCAGCGTTTGTGTCTACAGGGACACTGTAACTTCAGTTTGGATTTTGGGAGGCCGCAGTCCTATTAGCCTCTTCATTCTGGGGTTGTGTTGCTTCACACGTTTTGCTGTCTCATTTTTATTTTTCCCAAAGGATATAGTTAAGGCAGTCATACTACTTAGTAAGTTGCATCTCCTTGAGGAGATGCTTCTAGATTCCCCTCCCATACTGTATACCAATGCAACCAAGCAAAATATCTAGAACTCTTGAGCTGTGCAGATGAAGCATGTTGGTACTACAAACATTCTCCAGACAATATGGACTGTTCTTGTTTTGCACAAACCTCTGCTAAAATACCTGAACCATGTGTGCTCTGTCTGAAAATTAACATGGCAATGGACCATGAGAAATGGTGAAATTTACATAGAGCAAGACCAGTTTCTGATTTAAATGAAAGTCTTTCTCTGATACACTGTGATAGATTCACTTTGTGCCATGTCCCATGTTACACTGGTTTGGTCAGATCGAGATGAGTATGAGAAGCAGTTAGGTCACTGCTATCTTTGGGTTTCACGTAAACTACCCTTTACTGAAGGTGGCCAAAATACTGATGGCGAAATGAGAGAAGAACCATTCCTCAAACTGCAATCGAGTGCACCGAGGACCATTTCAAGGAAAACAAAATATACCATTTTTTATTATTCGCTTCAAGTCATTTTGATTTTTCCGAATATGAACAGAGAGCAACATACATAGATTGCATCCTTTGAATCCCGTCTCCATTGTGACAGCAATAGTCACCATCATCTGCAGGAGCCTTGTGATGCAGCACATAGAGCTGCTGTCAAAGAGACGACGCGTCATGTTATTGTCTGAAAGCCTGTTGTTGCTTATCTCATGTGCTGTTCCACTGTTAGTGCACAGAGCTGCTTGTTTCTTATTGTTTTAATATAATCAGTGTTTTCTTGGGCCAAGCCACTGACGTGTACAGAAATGAAAGGGGTGATTGTGTGCTTCACGTCATTCACACGCCTGCTGTTTCATGGTGCAGAAACATTTTTTTTACACCAAACAATGCATAAGTGCAATATCGCTGTTTTTTTCTGTAATATGAAAAAAAAAATTGAATCTTTATAATGCTCTGTTTTCCCGAGCAGCTGTTAAAACAAATACGATTGATGACAGAGATAAACAAAATACTTCTATCTGATACTTATTGTAAGTTAACCAGTAAATAATGCTGTTTAATACTACTTTGTTTCATGTAAGAGTCCCGACTGGAACATTTTTCCTTGGTAAATGAACAGAGGCATTTTCTGCTTAAAAATTATCACCAAAAGCAGGTAGGTGTCTTCATAATAGTTACAATATAGTATCTTTTAACAACTATGAACAAGTCGAAAGTTCATTTTAACGTTGCTGATACCAGTTCTCGATTCTTTGTTCATTTGTAATACTAATATCAAATTCTTCTGTAGTACAAGTCATACAACTTACTTTCGTCCAATGTGCATAAAAATAACCTAAAAAGAAAAATGATGATTTGTGAAAGGTAATGTTAAAATATGGATTTTAAAACTTTTGGTAATTTTTTTTCTCCCAAGATAAATAAAGTGAACAAGCTAATATATCACATGAAATGTAATGCATCTGGTGTAGGGTTGCTGATCCACCGATCATGCTTTTAGTTCTATCCCAGTGGTTGTGAATGAACACCACGATAAGATGGTGAAATGTATGAACACAGAGTCCACAGGGCCGGGGGTGGGTGGGTAGGGGTAAATCAACTTAACCTGGAGCGAGTAGAGATAGTATGAGGTCAGTCAGCTGAGGTCTGTATCCTCGATATGTCCGGCCAGAAGAACCTCAGAAGTGACACCCTCCCCTATTGAATCAGTCCAGCGACCTGAATCCAACCACTGTGCATCTGGAGAGACGCTGCAAGGCCTCCGGAGATCTGCACGCTGACGTCACCGTCCGTGTGTAATGTTCTGCCCGCCCTGCTGGCAGATCACATTTCATCCCCAGGCACGTCCAACATCTTGAGAAAAAATCATATCGGTAAATGAGTGGAAACGACTTTGGCATGTTTCAATACATAAAATACTCTGGAAGTAGAATTTCCTAGTACGCTACAATAAGTTCAACGACCTCACGAGGAGTAGCTGATACATCTTCTCCCATATTATGTGAATATCACAGTTCTACCCCCACACTTTTGACATCACAATTACGTCATTTGAATATTGGGCCGCGATTTGTGCCAAACTCGATGTTAAATCGCAAGGTTTTGTCATTAAAGCAGTTGTCAAAGTTTCCCCTCCGCTCACGTTCACATCATATGATGAAGTAAAAACACTATCCTTAATGCGAGCGAACAAAGAGTCCCTTGAGCGTGGTGGCGTTCTGGGTCATTCCCTGATTTCTCATGCCGAAGTAATGTCACCGAAATATAAACCTTGCATCTGGATTAGAGTAATCAAATAGTGAAAAAGTCATATTGGTCACCTGTTATCTAGAAGCTGTGGGCAGTAATTGGTGACCCCTGGCTCTCACTCTCTTTGCTCGGGACGAACCCATTCGGCGGTGATAAATGTCGGCTTCACTGCAGGCCCAGATGAGGACCTGAATGATCCAAAAAAATCCCAAATCAAACACTGAGAAGAACTCAAAGAACTCAGATTAAACCGACTGTCATTTGCACCCCAATAGATTGGTGAACTAACCATTCGCCCCTCAACTCAATTTGCCATTTGGATTATAATCATGTACGCGGCCGACGTGACTTTATGAGCCTTCGTAGGGTGAAGTGACATCCCTGCCTGCTGGGGGGGGGGGTATTTCAACCGGGCCAGAGTTGGTTTTACCAGCTGTGGTTTATTGACTGCAGCTGCTTATTAACAATTTACTTTGGATTAAAAAGAAAAATATGATTTCATTTGAATGGCAAACACTGTCTGGTAGGCCTTTTTGCGGCTGCAGAGCTGCAGCTTTTGCCAAGGACAAACCCGCTACGGTTTGAGGCAGATCCGGTCCGATGCTTAATGTAATTTCATGATTTCTAGAATGAGAAAAATCCAGAGGAACGTTCCCTAAAACCTGCAAGACGGTCTCTAGAAAACAGAAAGAAAGTCACCTAATTAGATATATTTTTTTCACAGGTTAAGTCCATAGCAAGTTGTAAGACGAAGACACATTAACTCCTCAGTTACTTCTGCCGCTTCACCTGCACTCGGGGTCGCTGGAGCCGATCCCAGCTGCCACTGGCCGGCAAGCGAGATTCACCTGTCGCCAATCAGTCGCACAGAACCGTTCACTCTCTCATTCACACATTTGGGCAATTTCTGGGTCTCCGTCGAAGCTACTGGATGTTTTTCGGCCCGTGGGAGGAAACCGAGGCGTTTGAAGAAAACGCACGCAGTCCCTTTGGGGAACACGGAGCGGCCTCGTTCCGTCAGAATCGAACCCGGGGACCTCCTTGCTGTGAGGCTGGAGGGCCGCTGTTTTGCATGATTTACTGTCACTGTTTGACTGCATCGAGGAGGATATGGACCACTGAGAAGAAAACCTCCAAACGGAGCTGGACTGGAAAGAGCGAAACCGTAAAACTCATCGACGTCGCCCCGCCCCACCACCACCCCTAGCGCAACAATTGAACCCAGGGGCCTTCAAGAGGGAAGGTAGAGGAGACGTTCACTGTATTGAGGCCCTATGGGGGGGGGGGGGGGTCACCCTGTACCCAGACAATGGACTCAAAGTACCATAATGCAATACAGACAGGAGGGGTAAAAAAAAGATCTCCTTGGCTACGGCTTCTGGAGCTACGCCCCGAGACGAGGTGGGAGGCTCGCAGATGAAAGAGCTTCATTGTCGGGGAGGGATGAGAGTGAGTGTGCGGACCCCCTCCCTCCTCCTCCTCCTCCTCCTCCTCCTCTCTCTGCTCAGCGGCGGAGGGATCAGCCGAGCCGAGCACTTTACTACCAAAGATTCACTACCGTGAATCATGCGCGTCGTCATTCCTGCCGACTGGGAGTGGAGCCTCAATTGTGCAACGTACGGATAACGGAGCTCCCTGCGTGGGTCCCCGGCGACTATCCCCACGCCTTCCGCCGAGAAACATGCCCGGCCGGCGGCTCTCCTCCTCGGACCTCTGCCGCCGCCGCCGCCGCCGCCGCCCGGAGCCTCCGCGCCACAGCGCCGCCGTTTAATGTGGAACCGCTAAGATAGAGAGAAGAGAAAGAGAGAGAGAGACCTGTGGACGGAGAGAGTTTTTATTTTTTATTTTACTTTTTTAATTTTTATTTTTTTTCCATTTGGGAGCGAGACGAGGCTCCGGGAAAAGTTTAAGTTTGTGCGGCTGGGGCCGGAGGAGTTGCCACCATGGGGAACGCGGGGAGCATGGAGCAGCACCCGGACCTCAGGGGCCACAACATGCCCCTGAAACTCCCCATGCCGGAGCCGGGGGAGCTGGAGGAGAGATTCGCCCTCGTCCTGGTGAGCAAACGTTTCTTTAAAAAAAAAAATAAAAAAAAAAAATCAAAAACGTGTCCCATCCTCTTTGTCCCACGACAGCCCTTCCTTTGCCCCGGCGTCCCGGGACGGGGCCAGCTGTGGAGGTCGGACCCCTGTGTGTCCGAACACGCCTGGCCCTTTGTTGGACAGGGGGAGGGTGGTGTTGGTGGCCCTTCGGCTTTGTCGATAGATTTCCCACTCCTGAAAACTTTTAATGATTCGGATATAAACCCCTGAATCCCGATCTTCCTTCACACACCTGCAGCCTTTTCTCTTATCAATGCCTTTTTTTTTTTTTTTTTTTCCTTTCTGTTTCACCTCCACGGGTGTCCGTGGATCTGCAACCCCAACCCCCACCCGGAACATCTGTCACGTTATAAAGTGACTGACATGTCATTTGTTGTCACCTGGGGCGGAACGGTGCAACATGTGCGGTGTTTTTAAAGGGAGGAGCCCCCACAGTGTGGTTGGTCCTGCAGCAGCTCCAGGATCCCCTCCACCCCTCCTCTGAGAGGAACCCAGGGAAGCTGACCCCGCTGGAAAGCAGCTGGGGTTGCAAGAACATGGAGCTCGTCGTCTGTTAGACTAGAAGGTGGAATGTTGGAGCACATTTGAGGGGATTACAGCTTCCAGCCGCTCCTGAGGCAGGTGGCAAAGTTGTGTTTCCGGGTGAGGTGTTGACTTGCATGGCAGCCAAAGCGAGAGGCATGTGACCCGAGACCTGAGATGGCAAAGCTGGTCTTGGAGACGAGCAACATTTTTAACTTTTCCATCTCTGCGCTTTTAAAAAAAATTTCAGTCCAATCAGAACATCAAGCAGATGTGCATGTTAAATCATGATGTGGTCAAAGAAGGGCCAGCACATATATCATGTAAACTGAATATCCAGATTCTTAGGAGTCTGTTTTTGATATTGAAATCCGTATCAGAATCAGAAATACTTTATTGATCTCAGAGGAAAATTGTGTGATCCCAGATGCTCCATGCAGAAAGAAATAAGATGAGATTAACAGAAATAAATAAAATAAATTAAAATAAACAGATAATCAAATATACTTGGTGTAAGGGTTTAAGATAAGTTACAAGAGCAAAATACAGCCAGATGAATATTTAGATAAGATAATGTGACCCGGTAAATATTCCGCTTTTACCTGACAGTTGTGAAAAAACTACTAACCCCCCACCCAAACTTTAAAATTACGCTAAGATTCACGCAAACTTGCCAAAAAATTCAGCTAAAAAAATGTAAAGAAAAAACGAATTGGCAAAAAAAAAAATGGCATTAATTGATTCAACAATCAACTGTGAAATTTTCAAGAAGTGTCCAAAAATTTCGACAAATGAACTTTCGATCACGCAGTTAAGTGCTTAAAAATGGTGATAAACATCTGAAAAGCTGAGCGTTTGTGTGTGTGTTGGATATCACGTTTGCCAGGGAAAACCTCCAGGGTCAGAAAGTTCCTTTTCATATTCCAGAGAAAGTTGTGCCGCCCTCAGCTGACAAATAGGAGGGGAGCTTTTAAGGGCAGGCTCTCGGTAACGTCCTCCCTTCTGTCATCATGAAGCCTCGTCTCTTGATAAGGCCAAAAGCCTGGAGCTGGAAGCTGCCGAGCATTAGAAATATTCAGCTGGGTAATCACTGGGTGGAGTGTTAGTTACTGCCTGGGCTGCTGTAGTGCGGAGGCAGTGCCCGGCCGCAGAGGCTCCATTGATTGCCTGAGTGAGTGGCATTATGTCACGCTGATGACCTCACTTCACTTTGAATAGCAGATGATTAGGATAATACAAAGTCTCCTTAACCCTCCTCACATACGATACATCTAAAATTAAGCGCAGTTGGCCGCTGCTCCATTATCCTTTCACCTCATCCATTGTGCAACGATTAATCTGATTTGTTGGGTAATTTTTTTATTTGGTCGGTCAATTTATTGTTTAATAGCTCAATATATCCGGGACTTGACACATGGCTGTAGGCTTCCATGCACGCCGTCTCACAGGTTTAGTGAGGGGTGTTTACCTGGATCACGGAGGGCTGGCGTTTCCATTTTTAAGGTTTTGTGATGTGAAAACGCATTGACACGCTCACCTCGGTCAACCCACTTCAGCAGCTTTATTAAGGAAGCGGTGCACATTTGAATTTTGGCCGCATCCTTGAAAAACATCAACAAGCAGGTGGCTGGTTACCTTTCAGAGCTGTAGGGATGTACAGTGGGCAAGGTAACTTATAAAGGCCAATTCTTTGCTGCACAGCTAGAGTAAGTAGTCAGTGAAGGAGAAAATAAGGGAGAAGGGAGCAAAACATCCCTGATGTAGCACCTCTTTAAAGTGACAATGTGTTGCAAAGATTGCAAATATAGTAACGTTTATCACGTAACGTATATGAATGTATAAGCAGGAGTCCTCGCGGTTATGAGTCCCTGGAAATTGAGTCAGACTTCAAGTGTTTTCAACAATATATTCATATTTATTTGCTATGAAGCTCATACCAACTTTAAAAGTTGTCGATCAGACATCAATGTGTTGTCTGTTCGTATTGGGTGAAGTCGAACGTGGAGCCACTCTAGTGCTATGCAATGCAGGGAATTCTTTTTTTTTTTTTTTTTTTTCTCACTGTTTTGCTGATAGAAACTGCTCCACAACTCCTGTTTCTTTTTCCCTTTTTATGACACTGCAAATATCCAAGTGTCCTCCGTATACAATTGTTGTACTTGTCATCTGTCCAGAAACTTTTTTAATGAACATTACTTGGAAAGATCCCTGATATTTTATTCGAACTGAGAATTATCCAAACAAAACAAAGAATAGTCTTTAAGAAAAGGAGCCTGATAAAACAGCGTGGGATACAGTTTCATTTGATTCACAAGTTTTGGACCTAAAATGTTCAGTCAGAATAGTGTGTTTCTCTAAAAACAATGTATTAGGATCGTCTAGTCCATCTATTCAAATGTATTTGTTTTAAGTGAGTATATTATATTAGTTATACATGAAGTTTTGAGAAAAAAGATTTTGTCTGTGATCGGTCTTGATTTGAAATGGCAAATGGTCCACATATGGAATGCTATAAAAAATGGGTTATATGATCTACAACTTGAGTTTTACTTCTTCCTGTCAAACACAGCGATCTATCTTTGTATGATTGCAGAAGCATTTCCTGGAAGAAAAAAAAAAAAAAAAAGTAGCCAGCTGATTCTGCAGTTTCTTCTAAATGAAAAGCTCCCATTGAAGTCTCTGTCTCACGAATCCCCAGAGCCAAGGGCTGATCTTCAAAATAGACTTAGGCTAATTGTAATGCAAGGCCTTTGCCGTGATAAGAGACACTTATTCACATGTGACCTTGGCTGCGAGGAGGGACGTAATTTAAAACCGAATATTCACAGTTTAAGATACCGGGGGGGCGGAAGCTGTGCAGGCGTAAAGACCCCTACTTTGTAAGTCTTGTGAATGTTTCGGGTCCAAGTGTCTACGAGCCTGCACGTCCCCTGTGGTTGTCATAGTATCCGTAACATAGATCTACTCAAATAGTACAGGTCACACATAATTGCTCTGAAAAACAACTCTCTTGATGACCCTGCAGCATTCTGGGTTGAGTGAACCGAACGGCTGGTCACATCAGCATCCCAGTGGATCAATTTACTTGTTATTGCCGAATCAATCTAGTTTTTATCATTTAGCCGGCCATTAGATAATGTAAACAAACTGCTCGGCGTGGCCCTTCTATCTGTGAGCGTGTAACTGCGCACTGTGTGAAAGCATGTGAAATGAATACCATCAATCTTATGATCTGCTCCGTATGCTTCACGCTGAACCACAGATGACTCCGTGCATCAGGAATGCAGCCCGGGCCTCACGTGCGCTCCTCTGCCCTGGCCTCGCCACAGCGTTGACACCGAATTAAATTTCACCTACATATATTTACCGACAGCCATTAGCTGGATGTCTGCCGGCGGCGCGGCCGACAAGTTCACAGCCATTACTCGTTTAAATGCCATATGGGGGGGACTAGCGGCTTAGCCGTTGTTGTAGCTGCACTTCCCAGTAGTCTGCCCAGATTAAATCTAAGCTGCTTTGTTTAAAGGCTGCTGAAGCAACACGAACTGTTATTTGTGCCGCGAGACCTTGCATCTGAAATCTACGCCGCAGATTAATCACTTGAGTGGCCGTCATATTCGACCGAATGTCACATTCATCACCGCGACAGAGCTAATCTCGGGTTCTAAGGCGGATTTTAATCGGGAAAGTGGTAAATTCAACGTTACACAAATCAGTATTGTGAAATGAACACTTGGTATTTAAGGTTGAAAAAGTGCCTGTGTTATCAAATGTCCAAGACTGAAGTATTATCTGCGGTAAATAAAAGGTGTTGCTTGTGTTACACACCAAATTGTATTTGCTCAAGGGCAAAACCACTTGCCAGTGCCTTATTCTGCGTCTTAATAACAGCAACAATAATAACTCTAAACTTGTGGGTTGACACAACATTCTGTTTTGCATTGCAATATCGTATCAATGTGTCGGTAGCGAGTACCAATCTTTTACATTATGTTCATCTGATTCTAATACTACTCATACAATTTCGAATTAAACATTTGGATCTGGTCAAATGCATTGGGTGTATCTTCCTATAAGTGTGTAATTGTCTGCTGATAAAATTAAACTCGACCATGTACCTGGAATCCCATTAAAATATCATAAATCAATTGATTAGATAGTATTGCATCACGTGATATCCCGTTTTTTTTCCCATTTACAACATATTAAAAGTTTTAACCCCATTAATAAAACATTATTTTCTCTCTGAAAAGTTATAATATAAGATGAATGCATTATAATGCACAGCATTATTCTGTATTTTCTTGCCCCAAAGATTCCTTGAGGAAACACTTAAATCAAACAATGACTTAACAAACAACACAAACTGGGAATGGCAGATGGTTGTTACCCGCAACCCCTTGCACCCGGGAGCTGCCAGAAGTACATTTGCAAAAAATCCCCGCTGATTTCAACAAGGATATTAACAAACACAACAGCCAGGCAATTATAATAAGAATCCTTGTTGCTATATATATATATATATATATATATATATATATATATATATATATATAGCTATATATTTTTTTTTTTTTAGTTTTGTCAAAGGTATCTTAAAGTTTCGGAATTCAGCACGATGCTGTTGCTCGACGCCTAGCCCAAAAAAATTACAGTTTATACTAGCAGCCTGTGAAAGTCATTGTCAGTGTTTAGCAACAAAGCAGTTTACAACTCGGCTACTTTTAGTGTTTCATCTGTTTGTATACAATTCTGTTTCTTCCTAGTTTATTTGTGTTTTGTCATAAATGCAGTTAATTTGCCATGATGAAGGCAAAGCTTGTGACTGAACCACTGATGTATGATAAGCAAGGAAGTTGTCAAGCTAGCTATAACCTAAATGTACACAATGGGGATACATAGTTTTCTCTTTTCACTCCTGGCTGTAGTTTTATAGAGGGCCAAATGTTTTTGTCCGTCGGGCAGCTGTTTACAGTAGTCCAAGCCTGTCGTATATTAACTGAGCAGAGCCAAGCAGCTAAACTGTGAACACAGTTTCTTCAGCAGTTACTGAAGACCAAACAAACCTGAAACAAAGTAAACACTTAACTTCTGCCGCCAGGTAACCGTGTATACAGCTCCAGATTATCGCTATCGTGTTTTGACATCTGTGACTGTGAGCAGAAATTAAGCTGCATGGTTTTGTTAAATCATTAACCATAATGTCTTTTCTCAATGAACTGCTTCTTTTTATTACCATAACGTAATTCAATATTTATAGACTAGCATAAATTTGAGTAGAGCTGCTAGCTTGTCCTCAGTTTTTCCCGCTGTTCTCGCTGTTACCAACTCCTGTGTGAAGGTGGTGACTCACTGATCCATGACATTCCGCCAAAGGACCCAGGAAGTGACTAAGCTAACCCTGCTAGTTTTGCAATGTTGACTCTTCTTCATTAAAAAGCACAACAATAGGTATTGTCTGAGGAGCATAGGGCCAACAGTGGCTGAATCCCGTGCAGCGGGCCAGGGGAACAGAGCTCCTCTTTTATTCCATGGAGGGCCCAAGACAGAGCCTGGCACCGGACCCAGACCCGGCGGGCTGGAGAGGCCATCCCACAGACCCGTATGTGTATACACTTGTGTGTGGGCACGTATGCGTGCTTCACCCCGGGACGCTCAGCCACCAATTAGCTGTAAGAGAGCCGAGCATGAACCGCCCTAGAGGCTTCTGGCCTTTGCTGACTCTTGGACGCGGCGGGAGTTGGTGCATCATCGCTTAACACCGGCGCCCTCGATCCCCTCGGAGAATCTCCTACCTGCAGTGACCCTATGCTTCTCCCGCACCTAAAGCGAAAGCGCGGCGACATCTTGCCGGTCTGGCAGTGGGTCATCGATTATGTAAGAACAAATCTCTTGGCTGTGCAGGCGCTGCTGAGCTGAAACCACCAGGCCTCCATTCAGTATTGTTCCCCTCAGTTCTGTTTTGACATTTGCACATTCGGGGTGCTTTGGTTCTTGTTCCCCTGCGTGGGTGGCTGGAGGTGGAAGGAGCATTGACCACGTAAAATGATACTGATATTCAATGCTCGCGATGACTTTTTGCAGGTTTTGACTTGGTTTGACCGTGTGGGTCTCATTTGAATGGCGACTTAATAGGAGGCGGCTTGTTTTATTTCCTTTTTTTTTTTTTGCAAGTTTGTATTTGAGTGATAAATGTTGGTAAATGTTATCTTCCTCTTGAGAAAAGTTTGTTTCAAGGTCACTATAAGGAGTACTTTTTTTCTTTTACGACAAATGAAAACTAGTTGACACTGACGAAAACAGTAAAGTAATTTCATTTTCAAAGGGACTTTTTTCTGGAAATTGATAGTTAAAATTAGCAATCTGTATGAAATTGAAAATCTTTTTTTTTTTTTTTTTTTCTTTTTGCAATATTTTAAGTTACTCTGCATTATTCCTGAACGACAGGCCCCCTGGTAGATGATCGCTTTTACCTCGATTATGCCCGATGAAGTGATATTGATTTGGCTGCGAGGTTTGATCAAATCTTGCTTAATTGCCGTGTGCGTGTGTGTGTGTGTGTGTGTGTGTGTGTGTGTGTGTGTAATGGCCATTGATATACTCGCTGTGAGGTACAATCCTGTCCTTTTCGTGCTCTCTTCAGCCAGTGGTCGGTGTCGTCCAGAGAAACGAGCCAAAGTTCTAACAAAAGAAGCGAGAGTCCCTGCTCTGTAGAGGTGTGTTATGGTCAGGATCGGTCCCGGCTCAAAGGCGGCAGCTGCACCATCGCGCGGCCAAAGCGCCGCTCAAGAGTGGGCATTTTGTTAAGTAATCTTTTGAGAACAAGTGGATGGTCATTGTATGGAGCTTAATTGGAAACAACGTTTAGAAAATCCTTCGAGTCTGCGTGTCAGTCTGACCGATCTGTGGCGTGTTTCGGCTGCGGGGTCAATTTTATCTCGTGACATTGATATTATTGTTCAGCCTTGAGCAGCTATTTGTGAAAAAACTTCTCAATTGTTGTCTTCTTGAATTTTAGGAACTAAATGAAGGGTGTGACTCAAGGCCTATCATTTGACTTTTAAAAGCCATAAGAACATGTCCCGCATGTATTTCATCTTCTCGCAACTTTGGACAATAGCTGCATGCGTTGTTTTCCTCCGAATGCAGCCCGCAACATTCATTAATCCCTGGTGTCACTTCTAATCTTGTATCATTATTGAAATGTCTCTGCAGTTTATTTTAAGGTTACGTTTTTTTCCCTCCTTTTTTTTTTTGCGGGACATATGCTTGCTTTTGATGCAGGCGGAGTAACAAGTTGCCAGGATTAACATCTGCAGAGCAGAATGGGAGGTCCCGTTGCATATGAATGTACTTTGGTGCTTTTCTTTGCCACGGTTTGATGCAGGCCCCATTTCAGATCCGGACAATGCCGCCATCTTTTGTTTTTAATCCTGACTAGACACAAGATGTGCTTCTACCGCTGCAATCTGAAACCCGTTGAGACTTGTGGCCACAGTTATTTACGGTTTACCGGCATAATCGATTAATTTTCAAACTCAAAATTGGAATGATTTGAAAACAAGTAAATTATTAATGGATCCAATCTGTTTCTTTCAATTCATCACAGCTGGGCGTAGAACAATTTATTTAGACCCAGATAATTTTCCTTTCATGATTAAATCATGATTTTTTTTTTTTTTTTTTACTTTTTATTTAATTAATATGAAATACTAAAATCAATTGGAAACACAGTATGCACAGTTTGAATGTCCAGTTAGAGAAAGCTTTGCTTTTTTCCTTTTTTCAATCTTTTCTTCCCTTTTGAATGCTTACATTTAGCTACCCACCCTCTTACGTTCCTCCAAGAAAAGTTTTGTTAATTTGTTTTGAGGTTGTTCTGAAGGGACTTCAGAGGAGACCACAGAAAAAAAGTCAGTTGACTGCTGTGGCTGAATCCGATTTATATTTACCATTACAAAATTTCATGCAACATCGAAAACCTCTCATAACAGCAACGGCTGATTCAAAGGTGGGGGGAGCCAAAAAGTAATATATATTAAATACAATTTTAAAAGGACACCCTAACTAGCGTGTTTATATGTGGTTGCACATGCAGTGATGCTGTGATTAATAGAAGACAAGGATTAAAAGCTCTGAGGGATTATGCTTAGCAGCGGCAGTAAATTAGTCGGCCTTCTTCGATGAGCTCAAAGATTCAAGTATTTGTCGCAGTCATTGGTTCCTCCACCCACCGCCACCTCTGAAATGACACTGATCCGCGTCAGGAAAATGGATCTTTGCCCGAAGGTGTTTCTTTTTCTGTCATTACGTAAGCAATTTCAAGAAAACCAATGATTTCATTTTCTTTTTTTTTTTTGTGTGTGTGTGTGGAGGGGGCAATGCAGCGAGACTCATGTTTGTGCTTTAGACCAGCAACTCTTCAGATTCATATTCTTTGTGTTTTGGAACAAGAACGAGGGCTCGGCCTCAGTCCCCACACTTTCGCAACCCAACATCTGGCCTGGCCTCCTCTCCTCTGTGTTCATGTAACACTTGTTTTATTTGGAAAACTTCCTGCTGCTCTAAACCGTGATGTTTCCGGTATTTGGATAATATCTAGCATGGAACCCCTTGTAATCGTGCCAAAGCTGATTTTTAACCGACAATGCGAATACAGCATTTGTCGCCGTGCGCTGTAAACAAAGTGGGTAACGCACGTTTTGTTGCGAAATATTCAAAATACATTCAGAAAAAAGTCATTAGGAAAAAGCACCTCGGCCACCCTTGTGCACATGGGAACTCAAATCCAAGTCCTCCCACTCACAGCTGCTGCATTCTCTGTATACCAGGGTTTATTTCACTGTCATTAGCCTTATATTGTGTTGCGCGTCTGTGGCGAGGCTTTCTCAGTGACCTCGGCTGGGAAAGTGGCTTGATGACAGTTGAAATTGGCTAGGGGGCAAAAAAAAATGACACTGGCAAAGGTGGGGACGGTCGCTCCCAAGCAACCGCTTCTGTGATGGTCAGAGTGAAGTTTATCACAGCCAGCAAGAACTTCCAAATTGCCAGAAAGATAAGGATAATTTATGAAAAGATAAATTCCTCTTAACTTTTCCTTCTTATATATCCCATTCAAATACAATTATATACAGCATAGAAAAATGTCTGATGTAAACAATATGTGCTGTAAATGGTTCTTTTCCCCAACCTTGGCCCCTCTGCAGTACATTAAAAATGTGCATTGGGCAAAACTAGAATGCAGACCGGAGACATTTGAACTTGCCATTTGGTCCACACGCATTCCAGCGAACAGCTTCACAAATATAAACACTGCGGTCTTGATGAAGTGGGTCGCTGAGCCGTGACAGGGGGTCCCGGGGATTACACAGCTAATCTGAGGACAGACAGGGGACACCTGTGCCCCCGCAGACCATCGAGGATTACCGCTGCATGCTGTGCTAATGAAGGGCGGACAGCTCGTGGGCAGCACGTGCCCCTGGGCTGTCCCACTGCTTTCACCTCTAAGTCGGCTGTTGCTGCTCACAACCCCCACTATTCTTATATTTCAGATGTTTTTGGAGCCGTGGGGATCTTCCCCTTCCCAGCAAGGGGGGGCGGGTGGGCGGGGGCGGGGGGGCACGACCAGGAACAGAAATATGTTTATGTTTAAGGCCGTTGTGCATTCTGTCACGTACTGTAGTGAGGCGTCAGCCTGCTGCTCTAACCCTCAGCAGAACTCTGCAAATGTCTCAAAAACACAACACCCAGGTGATTAATGAAGCCGTGGAGTCATTTCCAGAGTA
>CAAKHD010013885.1:124373-135164 GCA_901007705.1 Fistularia tabacaria
CCTCGTTTTATGTCTGGGGGGGCGTTTTTTCATTTTCCCCCCCCCCGGGTCCCCCCGTTTTCCCCCCGGGGGGGGGGGGGGAAGAAGCCGTGGTCCAACAGAGCCCGGGATATTTTAACGGGCGTGTTTATTAGTTTGCGACATATCTTCTAAACTTCTGGGCATTATGGCGGTAAATGATTTTCAGACCTCTAAGAGCTCCCACAAGAAAGAAAAGCACCACGCGCGGGTAATAGAAGTCAACTTCAATATACAGTGTTGACTGTGAAGCTAATGGAAAGAGAGGAGATTATTAGGTAGGACTACAGATCTGCCCTCTGGTACTTTGGGTATCAGCTCAGTTATCAGAACCTGCACCCGTCCTTTTCTTCCCTTGTATGAGCTCTATTAGCGTCTTCATTTTTTTTTTCAATTTTTCAAAGTTGAATGTAATCCATCATTTTAAAATCCCATCTGTTTTTCTCTCTTTCAGAACTCGATGAATCTTCCTCCCGACAAAGCTCGACTGCTGCGGCAGTATGACAATGAGAAGAAGTGGGAACTCATTTGCGATCAGGTGGGCATCCGACCCCCGCCATCCTTGCGCTCGTGGCCGTTGCACAAGTCACATCTGACGTGCAGCTGTTGCACAACACAGTAGCTGCCAAGAAAAGTTTCCAAAGCAAACACAGAATTAATTAATGTCAACTAGTCTGCGGGATCCATGTGTGGCTTTGCATGTGTGCCCCGGGATATCAACCAATAGGAGCCATCAAGTAGCACAATAAAAAATAGCCCGTTAAAACAACTGTCATATTTTCTATTGGAAATTACTGAATGTCGAATGGGATTAAAACTAGCAGTGAATGTGATGCTAGTTAAGGATACCTGAGGCCCCAAGGAATCAAAATCATGGGTAAACAATCTACGTGATATTTCTAGATTTCAAAATTCTAAATTTAGTTGTAATCAATAATTCTGTGTTGGAAATAGTGAAAACATCAGCACAAATTGCAACAAAAATGACTCGCCGCTCAGCAGAAACTGTACTCAGAGCAACAGAAATGACAATGAAAATAAAATGCACACAAGATATGACTTTAGAAATCAATGAAAATGAAACGGGGAAAATTGCAAGGAATTACGGAACAAGAGTCCCACCCCGCCCAGCTGATCATGCAAACCATATTTTACCGCAGTAAGACTTCCCAGTAATACTTCCCGGTTTGATTGGTGCATTTTATTTAAACTTGTGCCCGTAAAGTGTGCCTGTGCGTATGTCGGGGGCGTTTACTTGAAGTGCTGTTACCACTGAGCACCTCGCTGTTAATCCGGGCCTAATCCAGTTATAAAGTTATCCGTCAGGTCTCTGTGCAGTTTAACCTAGTAAACAATATGCACTTTTTAAAGTGCCCCCTAAATAATTGCAGAATGTCTGTTTTATCGCGCATCGTAGCGTTCTCCTCCCCTCATCCCGTAAGCCCTTCTGTGTCTTCACTCACCGCCTCGGCCTCTCTGGTCGAGTGGGTTAAGTGGCGCAGCGGGGAGCGCACATCAGCCAGCCAGTTAAGTAAGTCAGCCTCTTATTGGCATCGGCGCTGCATGTAGAAAATAACAGAGGGTGCACGTTGTGCAGTGAGCTGTGGCCTGAAAGCTCCAGCCAGCACACTCCGTGACAGAGTTTTTCTGCCTGCCTGAGCAGAGGAGAAGGCGGGTAACAGATCAACTCGACCACACTCCGGAGCTGTATTGATATCCGCTGACCCTGAAGGGAGGTGTGCTGCAGAGCCCGCAGGCCTGCATCAGATCAGAGATCCTCCTCAGTCCAGATCGCAGCTTGAAAATCCCTATTCCTTTTTTGATTTCTATAAAATAGCACTCAAAGTGTTCTCAAACTGCACTGGTGGTTTTTCCTAAATTCATTGGTTTCTTCAGACTGGATTTTGATTGTGCAAGTTTTCAGAATTTTCCCCTTTTTTTTTTTTCTTTTTTTTTTTTTTTCTTTTGACCGACCCCCGACGCTCAACTGTTGTTGGTCAGTGTTGCCACCTTTGGAAATGATTTGCAGAGCTCTACGTCTCGTTCATAAAGAGCACAAAACAGCGGGGCAATGACAATTGATTTCCCCCCCCCACCGAGAAGGATGCGCTGTGTTCCGCGCTGTTTGTTTGTGTGTCAGCGGGATTACGTAAAACAACCATGAGGATTTTCCTGAAACTGTTTCTCATTAAAACAGGGCAGATCCAGAAACACTTTTTCAACTTATCGCTGTCTGAGCGCCTCTGAACGACTTTCTTTTATATCCCAGGAAACATCTTTGTGAAAAAATATGCACATATTTCCGATATTTACGGAGACGGTTTGTGAAGATAGTTGGGTATTTGCATTTGAAACAAAAGCTGGCGTGTTTGCCTCGGCGGAGGTGCCAGGGCTGGAGGCAGAGGAAACTCTGCAGAAGGTTTATTCTCAAACAAATAGGACAACGGGGTTTCACTGCCAAAACCAACTGAGTCACTAAACTGACAAAATGCAGCACAGCAGACCTGAACCGACGCACTGATAAGGCAAAACTGAGCTGCCCGAAAGAACGGGCGACACATGGACATACGGGAGTGAGAAAATGACCGACGGACAGACACGTCGCAGCAGAAAAGGCTTTGGACACGTCTGAGCACATGAACAAAGTAAAACTGGATTTAACCAGAAACCAGTGCAGGAAATACATGGTCCAAAGGAGAACGTGGTGGGGACAGACAAGCAATGGGGAAAATAGTATCCCAGTCTTCCTAAATGCCTTCTCCATTGTAAATCTACACCTGTATTTCATGATGTCTCCCTTAGTTGACTGTAACTCAACTTCTTGATGTTCCTGTTATTTCTGGCTGATTCCCAGATAATGTACTGCTGTTTTGTTTATGATTGATTTGTGCCTTTTTATTTTATTTTTTCTAGATATTTCAAGTAATTTATTACAATTTACTAGTCATATTTTCCGATAGCCTTGGAAAAAAATCTGTCAACTGCTACAAAAACAAAAGAAAATCACAAATATCCCTATTTGAGGATTTGAGTGCTTGGTCGGATATGAAAATGGACAAAGGTGTCACTCAAAAAGTTAGGAATTTTACTGTGTCAGAGCTTCGGTGAAACTCTGTAACTATGGCAACAGCGACGTAGGTTTGGCAAAGGGGTGAAGACGGCAGGCACATCTGTCTGAAAAGCGGACCCTGCAAACGCAGCCGGGGGCTTTAAAAAATTAAAGGTCCTAAGGAATTTATGAGGATTTCTGAAATATGGACAGTGAAGTTCCAACATGTGTAAAACCCAAAAGTCAGAAAGATCTCGAAGAGTTGGGCCTGTCACATCCCCGCTCCCTCTGACGAAGAAATAATTACAGAACTCAAATATTGTTCCTGCACAGATCTATCCATTCATCTCCAGAGGCATCCAGATATGATGGTCTTTACTCCAGCTCCCATAAAGATTTTTTTTTTTTTTTCTCTCAGTCTTCTACTCCGCTTATCCCGCTCCCCTCAACGAACTCTGTGACTGTCAGAGATCACGCTGGACGATGGGTTTTGCTTTTGTTCCCTGCAGCAAAAGTTCTTTTGTGTCTGACACTGTATCTCTCTCCACATGCACACATAGCGCATTTCCATTCCTTTGCATGTCACGGGACACCGCTTATTATTTTACCGAGTGCGATACGGTTCTCCGTTCGGGTTTTGCCGTCTGTTTACCTGTTGCTGCCCATGGGAGCCAGATCTCTTTCCTGAAACTACCGCCATCTTTCCTGTTTTTATGAGAAAGAAAGACTTTCTCTGGCAGTGACAAATGTGAAAACACAGCGTAGCCAGGGGCATTTGACTTTATCTCGGTATCTACTGACAGAGGTCAGGAGATCTGTTTACAATAGCGCTGCAGTTTGATAACCTTGTTCAAAATAGGACCTTATTGCCCTGTAATAAGGGAGTTGACAATGCAACATTGACTACACAGGGACCCCGGCACACGAGGGCAAATTAGCCTGTATTAAAAGAGAAAACGTTTCAAATGTGCATTTTGGTTTGACACAGATGTGAGAAGCAGTTCATGGACACCTACAAGTTCTGTGGGCTTTTCACATTTTTTGAGGTGATTCAGTTCAGCCAATCAAATTGTGAACTGATCGTACCTATGGAAAAACTGTTTAAAGGAATTAATGAGATATGGACGTGGGGTAACCGCGAGAGAACTTGTGACTGAATTTAGATCCCGTCTGCGGTTTGTATTGTATTAGTATTACTACTTGGATTTTAATTCGCTTTGAAATGGTACTTTAAGGAAACAAAAATCAAAACAAACATAAGAAACAGTGGATATTTATGACTTTCTATTTGGGAAATGTAGGGAAAGCGTTGTGTTGTCACTGTCAACAAAATCCAAACCTGAGGTGCAGAAAAACAGGCAGTGATTTAGATTTCGATGGTGATGCAGGGGTTCGCGTCGTATACAGTATGTGAAATACCTCAGCGGATATGAAGATATCAAATACAACAACATCCAAACTGTGACTTTGTTGAAGGCCAGGCAGGCAGGCAGGCAGTCAGTCAGTCAGTCAGTCAGGGGCTTCGGCAGATTGCTGAATCGCTGAGCAGCCAGCCGCTGACTTATCAGTTCTGGCCTCTGGTTGTGTGCGGTGATAAATGGCTGCATTGGAGATCCAAATACAGCTTCCTGCTCCTGGTGTCTAATCTGAGTTAGCTCTAATCTCCATTGTTTATATTTAGAACTGAAAAGTGAGGGAGGTGTGAGGGAGGTGTTCACACATCGAGAGGTTGTTCATTAGATCTTTGGTGCGTCCTACTGCCCTGCCGCTGTGCCCTTGAGCAAGGCACTCGGTGTTTTTGAAACAATAGCTCACCGTCATTTCTGAAAGTGAGGGAGGATAATTTTATTACTTGATAATTAGAATTTAAGTCAATTTGATCCACAAGTGCCTCGAATTCATTGGCCTTTTTCCCCTGTTGATAAACTTGATTTTTTTTTTATTTATTTATTTTTTTTGGGTAATTTCTCATTGATTTATGTAACAAGAAATCACATTTTGATCCATCCAATTGTTCCCTCATTTTTCAAGTTTTCATTTGTATTTGTGATCTTATTTGTAAATGCTGAAACCTTATTTGACCTTGAGCGGCTTAATGCATCTCGATGCTCGCGGGCTGAATACAGAACAGTCGCACTCGAAGCCACACCTTCTTGATAGCAGTCCCTCAGGCAGCTTTGCACTTAAAGAGAAAGTTCACCAGAACCAGAACACCACTATTGAAAATAACAACACACAAAGTAATAATTTAATTTTTTTTATCTGTTGTTGTTGTTGTTATCTAATGCGAATCAGGTCATAGTGAAAATATCAAATTAAGCGGTTCCCTCTGAGCCGTTATTTGGGGCCGTTTCATTCTGGATTCTTACACAGCCATGTGACCTTGTGTGCATCTGTTTCTGTGGGGGTTTTTTTGTAATCTTTGGTTTTGTTTCCTCTCGCTCGTTCTCACCAGTTTGTCACCCCCTCTCTCTCTTTTTTTTTTATTCAACAGGAACGATTCCAAGTGAAAAACCCCCCTCACACGTACATCCAGAAGCTGAGGAGTTATCTGGACCCGGCAGTCACAAGAAAGGTGAGAGCACTCACTTACACGCTATCCTGTGCCTCCGGCCAGGCCGTTCCACTGCCAAAGTTTTTCCCTCCCCTTTGACCCCCTATCTGTTGTCCAGGATGTCCCGACAGCATGGGGATGGGTGCACACAGGGCCCCCAGTCCGCGCAGCTCGGAAACTTCACTTACAAAATAGGCAAAAATGTGGCTCATTGAGAGAGAAAAAAAAAAAAAAAAAAAAGCCAACACCCAGGTTTGAGAAACTTCTGACCACAGAATGATCCTTTCTCTATGGTCTCTATGGTGGATCTCTATGGTCGTCCCTGTCTGTGAGGAGGAGCAACGTAAAAACAGCACAATAAGATCTATGTAATGGCAGTGGAGAAACTAATAGAGGGAACAGTTTCCTTTCTGCATGGCAGGGGCTGACAAGAGATAGGGGGGCTTTCTTTGCTGCGTGATTAAAACTGTCTCATGTCTTCCAGGGAGACTGCTCTGTCTTGTCAGGGAACACGGGAGACTAAAAAAGAGGTCTGTGAAGCAAAGTGTCAGCCAGCTCTTAGTCTGTGCCAAAGCCGAGTCCCTTTCTTGCTTCAGTACCAGGGAGGGAGGGGAATACTGCGAGAGCAGGCGCTGTGATAAACAAATTAACCAGCAGACTCTGCCAGAATAACAACAAACCCCGGAATAATTAGACTTTGCTCTGACCGAAGTTCAATTTTTTTTTTTTTTTTTACATCACAATAAGACCGTGTACACAGCACACAGAGGGCAGGGGTAGAGCGCTGGTCATTATCATTGCAGTCAGGTACAGACACACACCTTACATACGCACACAAAGTTGGTGAATTACAAGCCGCCTCTTGCCTAATTTCAAGCAGTGTTCATGCATGTGTTGCAACCTCTGGTGCCATGTGGCTCAGGCCTGCGTCGAAGATAACGCAGCGCCCGTGTTGCTCCATGTGTCTAAAGTCATGTCCGGGGGATTACGTCGCGCACACACAGATCTGATAACGATGGGAACTGAAAGCAAAGCGACCAAAGCTTGTGGCAGACAAAACAGGGACCGATCAGCGCGCGTACCAAGGTTAAAGAAACAGTTTTGTTGACAGCTGGTTTGAATCTGTCTGTGAAATTCGAGATAAGATTATCCCTCCGCCCTTCTGCAAATCCACCGACGACACCCAGTTGCCCAGTTGGAGCTTCGTCAGGTGCCGTCAGCCCGCAGAGAGACTTCTGCAGGTTTCCATTCCAGATGAAAGACGTCCGTGCTTTGTTTTACACCAAAGGCCTCGATTCCCATTCACGATTTGTTGCATTCCTGTCTGAAGCACCTGCAGCGGCGCGCCAAAAAAAGAAACGCACGCAGTCACGTTTTGAACCAGAGAAGAGAAACGCTTGTCCTTATTGCACCCAGAGCGAGCGAGCGCAGCGATACCGACATCTGTTTACGCTGTTTGAACTTGGAATTGCGAACGCTCACATTTTCAATAACACGCGACTCACAATATCCGCTCAGATAACAAACGCATCAGCAGATAGCTGACTCACATCGGATTTATTTCAATATATGAAAGAGCCCTGGAACGGGTCCGAGTTTTTCCGATTCCACATGTTCCTACTTGTTGTTCCTACTTAAACGTTCATGATGCAAATCCGCAATATGAAACACGGGAGGGAGAATCGGATATTGTGTCACCACAGCGAGGCAGCGCAAACTGTGTTTGCGCAGTGCCCGGGTGTGAAAACCCAAGGAGTCTGTTTGTTCCCGGAGGAGCGGCACATTTTGCGAAAATATTTATTCGCTACCTTTTGCCGGAGTAGCGTGGGAAATTGATAAACCCCCCCCCCATTTCTTTGAAATACAGATGTATTCTGTGGCTGCAGGTGTCGATTATACAAACAAGAAGAACCGTGGTGTGGCAAACAGAGGGGCAAAGCGCTCACACACGTGCACACACACAACTAATCGGTGATAACACACACCGGAGACCCAGTAAGGTGGGGCGGACGAGAGACTGATCACGTAATGGAGCACAGGTGATTAAACAAGGATGAGGAGGCGAAGGCATGTGAGGACTTCAAAATAACACAGAAGGAAACTGTAAACTAGATCACGTGTCTGAAGCTAAGAACTTACATAGCACATTTGGAGCACAAACTTTAACTACATTTAATTTTCAATTTTAATCAACTACCTTGAATATATGTATTACCTTGTTCATTTGTTGTATATTATTTACAATGGTAGCCCAATATTATGTCGTCATACACAGATTCATTCATTCATTTTTACCACCTGTCCCACACCTACTGTGGTTTGAGAGGGAGGCTGGGGCCAGTCCTTTACCGTGTGTGTGTGTGTGTGTGTGTGTGTGATCAATTGTAGATTGATAATACCATTACTACTGGATTAGAATACTGAATTAGATTAGATTAAAACTGTATATAGTTTGATATAGTAACAGCCAAGCTGTTCTCATGTCTTCCCTTTTTGTGACATTTCTCATGACTGAAGGACTTTGTGAGACAAATCCTCCGTATTGTTTTTAATCTACGGTCTCGTTTGGGGTCTTCATTAGCATGAAGCAGCCTTTGGGAAACAAGTGCCAGCCTTTGATTTATTAGTTTGTTTTCCTGGTTAACTGCGGGTCTGAGAACTGTGGTTTAAAAAAAAAATGTAAAAAAGCGAAAAATTAACCGCCGCCCCTGCGTGTTTCTGTCCCTCACCTGAAACCGATAGCAGGGCGGGACATAGGACAGGCGAAAGCAAAAGTCAATCGAGAGGAGTGAAAGGAGAAGAGAGGGAGCCCGGAGGAAGGCTGAATTATACAGCGAGGGGATGAGGGGAAGAAAGCGGGGGAAAGCCACCGAAAGCAACTCCGAGCAAAACGGAGGAAAAGAAAGAGTTATGGGCTCCTTTCTACATTCCTGCTCCATCCCCCTTTTCTTCAAACTCAAACAATTGCCACTTTGTCCTGCAGCGAGAGAGCTGGAGGTCATTGCCTCTGCTTTCCATAGGCAGGCTCCGGTGCATTCCTCGGGGCGGCTCCCAGCCAATCGGCAGCCAAGGAGGAAGAACTCCAATCCGACGAGTCCCCAAGAATGTATCAGCCATTGATTTGTTTCCAGGATGACCCCTCATGAGCTCCCACTCCCCAGAACCTCTTTACCCTCTCCTGTAAGCCCGGTGCTTTCTCTCCACTCCCATTCCTCTTTCACTGTCTCCTCCTCTCTCCCTACTGTTTGCTCCCCAGTTCTCCCTCCTCTCGCTACGTTGCAGCTGGTACTACTTAGTGTGGAGTGGAGGTTGTTTGCTGTGGGGGGGCTGCTGGAGGGAGCTGCCTCTGGGAGCCTGCGCAGTACCCCGAAATCTGCCCCCTCCCACCCCTTTCCACACAAAGGGTTCCTCCCTAATAAAAACACTCTGTTTCTCATCTCCTCGTGAGCCAAACACACACCGCCCAAGCCCAGAGACACAGAAGATGGTCCGCGTGCGCGCGAGAGAGAGTGAGAGGGTGGAGAGAAAACGGCCATGAGAACAACTTATTTTTGTTTTGTTTTGCTTTTTTTTTTTTTTTTCGGTGCTGCGGATGTGAAGAACAGGTCGTCGCAGTCGGGTTTCCTCCCGGATACAAACACATCATGGAAAGTAAAAAGCAGGCCCTGCTCTCTTCTCCTCAAATCACTGAAATTTACGACATTTTCCACCTAAAGTACTAGTCAATGAATCCCCATCGGGCAGCAGTCGAAAGATCCAGGAATTCCCACGCTTTCCGGCACCGGATCCCCTTAAAAAAATAAAAAATTACCCAGATTCTCACCCCCCTCCCCCACACCCCCATCCTCCCCTGGAGATTGGTGAAGTTTAGAATCGCCGTTTCCTGAGCGGCTCACATGTCCAAGACCAAATTTCATCTTGACTTCGACAACCGAAAGGACAAGTTGCCGCATCGCCAGATGGTAAATACGGTGATGTCGCCGCTGCTGCTCCTCCACGGGAGATGGAGATCTCAGAGGAGACGTTTGTGAGAGTGTGGGCAGGTGAAGGTGAACTTTTCCAAAAAAAAAACAAAAGCACGTACAGGCTGGGGAAAAGTTACGAAACTCTGCCGCCTAGTTCTGTCGTGTCCTTCGCCCCCCCCCCTGGGGGGGGGGCAACTGACCCCAGAGTAAGCACCACCGAGTGCGTCTTCCAACGGGCGAGCTATGGATAACAAGCAAATGCAGCCGTGCACACAGATATCGCACAATGCTTGGACGGAAACACAATTTTATGGCCCCTGTTGAAATGATTTGATAGACCCTCTAGAAGTGGCCGCGCTCCACAATACTTTTAATAGCTGCCTAGTCAAAAACGCACAGTAAGATCCGAGGGGTTTCTCTGGCTGTCATAGTTTTGGTCGTTCATTAACTGGTCGGCAATGGCTTAGTGTATCCTGGTAGGCGTTTAACACTCCGAAACCAGGACAAATCCAACACGAGTGGACGGCATCCCGGGACTGCCGGGCGTTCAGTTTTTCCAGGGAGTCGGCCTGCCTTCTCTTTTTAACACAGTTCACTGGTTACTGGCAGCTTAAAGAGCCACAGAAATCTTATTAGGAGACGCAGTCCTGGCTTTTAATTTGAGGGAGGGTTTAATCGTCGCCCAGCCTGTCTGCTTTCACGCTTGCATATCACCATTGCTTTTACAACCGCCGGTCTGACCTTTCTCTCTGAAAACACTCTTTCCGTTCTCAGCGCGATTTGGAAAGCCGCAAAGTCTGTGTACCACCGGTCGATGATTTGCAGTCGCAACGTGATCATGAAATATTAACTCTCTCTCCTCTGCTCTTCCTTAGAAATTCAGGAGGAGAGTTCAGGAGTCCACCCAAGTCCTGAGAGAACTGGAAATTTCGTTGCGGACCAATCACATCGGGTGAGTCGGCGCAGGATAGTGTGAAGCCGGTGTTTAATGTTCCAGGGCCGCACATTTCCAGACGTACAGACGTTTGCGTTAGCCGCCGCCATCCCCCATTCATCTCAGGTGCTCGGCGGTAATATTTCACAATATTTCGCATGAGGCGCTGAAGAGGAGAGCAGATGAATTGATTCCTAGCGTGGGACGGATTGACATACGGACAGCCTCTGGAAGCACTTACTTGCATCGGTGTTTCAGTACTCCATCGGGG
>CAAKHD010013886.1:0-12881 GCA_901007705.1 Fistularia tabacaria
CTGCGAGGACGGATGAGGAGAGAAAAAAAAAAAAAAAAAAAAAAAATCAATCAAAAAGCTAATCAAAGTTCTGAAAATGATCGACATCAGAAGTAGAGCAGAGGATCTACACTCAGAGGCAGTGAGTGGATTTATTATGGAATGCATGAGACAGCTAAATTTTTATTGATTGGACTAAATATTAAATTATGATACATTATAATAAAAAATTACATTTTAGATACTGTATTAAATATGAAACCATAATTTACTATGATAGATAATATCATAAGACATCATACATCATCATAAGGCATTAACTTATTATTTATATAGGTTTGACAATAAATTATTTATTATGGTAAAAATTGAATTACTTAAGCTGTTATAAAAAATGTTAAATTATCACCTATTAAACAAAAAATTAAACTTTTATTTTTTAAAATAAGTTGAATTCTTATCTATTTGTTGACGCGGGGAGACATTACCTCGGGCTCAGTCCAGAGAGCTTCTCCGTGTTGCTGGGTCCGGATCGGCTCTGGTACGAATCCCTTTCTGTCCTCCTCTCCCTCCTGGAGGACGGGGCAGACACGGAGATGGTGTGGCCCCGCGGCCGGTGGCCCCCGCCGGGAGAGATGGGTCCTGCCGGAGGGGCCGCCGGGGGAAACTCGAGCCTCATCCTGGCGCCGCCGCCGCTCTGCGACGACGTCACGGCCGGGCTCTCGCTCCCGAGGCTCTGGGGCCCATTGGCGTCCCCTGCGCCGCTCTCCTCCGCCTTCTCTCTCTCCGACGGCGTCTGGGACGGTGGCTTGGCCTCCGAAAGGACTCGGGGCCGCGCTGCCTCCCCGGCAACCGTCTCCGACTCCATGGCAGCCTTGGAGAAGGCCTCCGGCAGGGTCTGCAGCTCCGGGGAGGAGCTGGACTTGTTGAGGCCGTGGCCCTGGGACTGGCCGTGGCTCTGGAAGGGGAGCTCGGGGCCCTGGCTGCCCGGGGTGGACGGCCCCAGGGTCGGCTGGTCGATGGGAATGGCGCCCTCGCTCACCTCCTCCAGGGTAGACTTCTCGTCATCCTGGCTAGAGGTGGAGGAGGACTGGAGGCCATAGGGGAGGGAAGACGCTGAGGATCACCGGTTGCACAAAGAAAAACATTTAAAAATCTCATGAAAAAAAACGCACCCTGCTAAGCGTCCCAGGACCTGGGGTTTTTGCAAACTTGTCGGTGGCCATGAAGATGGGGTCGGAGGTCACCGGTTCAAACTCCTCGCTCTCCTGACAGTCGGAGGGCGTGTGTGCCGGGTTCACGCCGGAGCCCTCCTCCAGGACCACCGCTGAATCTGCAGGCGGAGGAGGGGCATGTTCGACAAAATACACGTGGACGATGATAGCACACACACACGATCAAACTCGAGCAAAGACACAGAGACACACATACACACACGCATGCATGCACATCATTAAGGGAAACCAGCACAACGATCGGAAACAGGCAGGAAAGTCAGTGCACCGGCATCCAACCAGCTACCGTGAACCACCAGCCCAGCCGAGGACCAGGATCAAGACCGACCAGAAGGTCCCTTGTCTCCATGGTTGGAGTCAAACTCGCCTTATTCCACCTTAAATCCGGCATGAGGTGCAAAACAACCCAGGGTTTCCTCGGGCAGAGGGCGTGGAGGTCTCAGATTCACGAGTGAAAAGAAACAACACTGCAAGGTGGGGTGGAGGACGCACGCACACAAACACACAAACACACAAACACACACACAAGTGGAGGACGATACCTGCCCAGGAAATGCTCCTGTGCAACCTGCCAGGGGCCAGGGGGCCCGGTGGGCCCTGTGGGCCCTCTGGGGCAGAGCCCAGGCCCAGGGAGTAGAGAGAGATGCCCACTGCGAGCGGGAGACGCCGGCAGTGGCAAGGAAGGGGAAAACAAGTCGGCGTCAAAGGACGGCGAGAAGAGAAGAGGTGGAAAAAAGACGGGTGAGTTTAGATGAAGAGGTGGAGGAGGCGGCGCTTCAGGAGGAAGGAGTTGGACTGGGGGAAGAGGGAAAAAAAAAAGAGGAGAGAGCACGCAAGATGGTCGGTGACCTGGAAAGTCCTGCTGGTTACCTATATCTGCAGGTGGTTTGTCAGGGAGGATCTACAACCAGAGGAAGGACACACACACGCACACGCGCACGCGCACACACACGCGCGCACACACACACACACACACGCACATCTGCTCACCGGTGTTTGAGCGCTTGATCAGGTGCGCCTTTCCCCCGACGCCAGCGTGCGGTTTGGGGAAGCTCTCGGACACTGGCGGCGCTGGGGCGGCGGTGCTGGCCGGGGCGCTAGCAGTCTGCACGGGGGGCTCCTTCACCCCCTCCATCGCCATGAGGACGCTGGAGAGCTCCTGCAGGGGCATGTTGCCGAGTTCCGAGGAGAAGGGGCTGGGCGGGTTCTCCAGACACATCAGCCAGCTGGTGTTTCCTGTCGGGCGCCGGGACAAACGCCTCGGATTAAAGAGCTGATCTCCATGGATTCAATAAATATCTCAATTTCATGGCCTTTTGTTTGGCTCATAACAATAATTAAATTAAATATTTACTTCCTGCTCTGTTCTCCTGCCTCACTTTTATCTTTATCGGCCCCTCAGATGACCCTCGACTTGTAAAATCTCATATGAAGCTGCGGTGAATCATAAAGGGTATGCTGGCCTTTATTTTGGAAATCTACCCGCCTGTGCTGTTTAATAAAATCTCCTACCAGAGGGCCTCCGGATGAAGATCTCCGCCCACCCCTGTGTGAGCATGGGCACGAACTCTGCCAGGCTGGGGTTGTCTTTGAGGGGCGGGGGCGCTGAGGGGGCGGCGGAGGCAGAGGAGGTGGGACTGAGGCCATCCAGGGCGGGCGCCGAGGACGGGGAGAGCTGGGCAGCCAGCTCCCCCTCAGAGGGGGACACCAGTGGACTGAGACTCTGGGTCGGGCCGGCGCGGAGGGCGTGTCCGCCTGCAACAGAGCAATCAGACAGGGTGACGTCAGCGCCGCCATCGGCTGCACAGACACGCGTCGGACATGGCTATTTCATGGCTAGTTCATGACCCTACCGATTTACATAGTAACAAAATACCAAATAAGCGATTTAATTCCAAATGAGAGGTCGGCAAGAGGAGCATCCGGCCACGTTTACCTGACATGGAGCGGACCCGTATCCGCGTCACTCTGTAGTGCTGCTGACTTGACTGCGACTCGAGTTTGGCCGGAGCTTCTTTGGTTATCCGTGTGTGCAGCGACGGATCCGACCTGCTGGCCCGGGAGAGGGGCGACAGGGAAAAATAAAAAACGTGAATAGAAAAACAATAAAAAGCAGTAAAACCATAAATAGGGCTCCTCACCTGGTCATCTCTCCGCCTCCTCCGAGCCGCTCAGCCATGTCCAGGCCCAGCAGGGCCTGCGTTCGCACCCCTCCACTCGTCGTTATGGTCACCAGCTTGTTGCCCACCAGCCAGGTCATGCTCCGCCCCCCGGCCAACAGGAACTCTGCAATCGGGGACCTGGGGAGGGCGTGGGGCGTCCAAAAAGGTCAAAAACATAAATAAAATCAAGTGGATACGGAGGGAAGGGGCTCCGGCGGACCTCTTAGGCAGAGCGGAGAAGTTGGAGAAACAGTATCTGGCCATCATGTCCAGGCAAGTCTCTGTGAGCTCCAGGTGGACCGTCTTCAGCCCCTCATCCGCCTGGGTCACCGCATTCTCATCAGCGGAGCCCAGGCTGCAGGTGGTGGTGGAGGTGTGCATCCTGCAGCACAAAGAGGAGTGAGCGGGAGGCGAGGGCGGGTGGCAGCGCGAGGTCACGGAGGCATGCGTGCGACGGCGTCGGCATTCGGGAGAGCTAAAACACGCTCACGGTCCTGTCAATGTTGCATGCATTACGGGCATTCGCATCCGGAGGCGCATGTGCAAAGGCAAACAAAAACAAACAAAGGACGCATCGACAGGTGCTGGGACGAGGGCCGAGCTGTGCAGGTCTGCAACACCAGCGCAGCGCTTCACGCTAAATGCTAAATTAGCACATCTGCACAGTGCTTATCTAAATAAAAATGTTTCTCCCCCACTAAGATTCCTCATCTAGGTGTTCCAGATGCATCACCCAGACCAGGCCCCAGGTGTCAGGGTGTGGGTGTGTGTGTGTGTGTTTGTTTTCACGCTCACCTTCCATCGACTGTTCCAGGTCACCCTTTAACGTGGCGCTCAGGCCAACACGACCATTATGGATAGACTAATGAAAAGGACGGTTCTGTGATTTCTGACTGCAATTAAATGGAACCCTGAGCGTCTTTTTCCAGGAATTGAGTTTCAGAGAATCCCGACAGAATGATTCTCACACACACACACACACACACACACACACACACACACACACACACACACACCTAAAACGTATGGTCGTGCTGCCCCGGGTGACATGGGCTTCATTGAACCGTACAGAGGAAATAGCAGATTTTCAGCGCTTCGGGAAGATTAAGTGGATCTACACTGCAGCCGCTCATCCAGGTCTCACTTTGATTTCGAAGCGCACGTGGGGTCAAGATTACTTGACTTTTATCGCCACCTCTTGGACAGGAGTATGATGGCACCCCCAGGCGGAGAGCCAATCAGACAGCTGCAGTGGCAGATCGGTGTATTTGCTGCCGTTGTCAGCCAGGAGGAGAGGCGTTCAGTGTGTGTGAAGGACCATATGGGCCAAAGAGTGTGTGTCTGTGTTTAAGTCAGCCCAACAGGACCTTAAAAATCGCCGTATTCACAGCTGGTACGGTGCTGTGTGTGTGTGTGTGTGTGTGTGTGTGTGTGTGTTTAGGCGAAGCAAAAGAAAACAAATGTGCAGCAGATACAGTCAGGCACTGTTGTATTGCTCTCATCCCTGTCACTGATCAGGAAGCAGAGGTGCACCCCACGCCATGGAAAAATGGGAGCGCTGATTTATCTTTTTTCATTTGTAGCCAATCAAAGCTGAGATCTCGTCGCTATGGAAACACATGCTTTGCTCCAAATTCCCTCCAGGCATTCATTTGTTGTGAAGCCAATAGCTGTCAGCAGTGGAAAATAAAATAAACAAACAAACAGGCAAATGGCACGGAAATAAACAAAAAAAAGCGAAATCAAAAAGGTTAAGAGCGAAACATCATCGTGGGGCGCGATGTTTCGCAACAATGTCCGTCAACACACCATGCAGAGGGATTAAAGAAAAAAAAAAAAAAAAAAACGTACGTTGGCAGCACAATCCAAACCAAGGAGAGGTGGACACACAAACCTTTCTCCAGCATGCAACACCCGCTGGTGTCCCTGGCAACACACCGCCCAGAGCCCGCCCTCCCGACGGCCCCACATGACAATCACCCTACACCAGGTCAACCATCCCATGGAGGAAGCAACCAAGGCGGTGTTCGGGTTGTTTTTTTTTGTTTGTTCGTTTGTTTGTTTGTTAACCCAGGAGGCTCTTCTCTAACCTGCGGACCGCGTGTTCCGAGACACTGATGCTGCGGGAGCGGAAAGCGTCCATGGCTGACAGGTCCCTCAGCTCTTTAACTGGAGAGCTGCTGCTAGCGGCAGCCACCGCCGACGCCTTCGCCACTTTGGCCGCCCTCAGGCTGGGCAGGGAGGGGGGGTTCGGGTCGGGTCGTGGGTGCAGCGGGGTTCGGGAGCGCCGGGGTGGAGGGAGTGGGGACGTGGTGTGTGTAGGTGTACCAGGTGACAGGAGGAATTTTCGCCCCACCGCCCCACCCCCGGAAAATCAACCCCAGAGCAACACGAGCAGGTGACCAAGCCGCACGCGCCATTCGGGGAGGGGTGGGGGGGACAGGGCCGCAAAGGTCGAAGGTCACAGAAGGGAGAGGGTGGGCGGGGTCAGGAGCAAGGTGGGAAGGATCCAGGGCGACGCGACCACGGCCCCGCGACCATAACCGCGACCAGGCACCCAACCGCAGGAGGCAGGAGGCAGGGGAGGGGGGGCGCGGGACCAAATGAAGAAGTTGAAAGAAAAACAAAAACAAGGTGAAAATTAACAGCAGTGAACACAATGATTCAGGTCACAGGAGAGCCGAGGAGAAGAGGAGCAGATACACATCAACCGAAAGAAAGGAGGAAAATCAAAACAAACACACAAGCTACATCAGTGGGGGGGTTGAAAAAAAAATTCTGGAAAAACACACGCACACACGCACACACACACACACAAGCGCACGGTGTTCAGGAGAGCAAAACAAAATCAACAGTATTTCACACGGCAGATGCACAGAGAAGCCCGGGACCAGAGCGGCAGAGGAAGAGGGGCAGGGAAGGACTCTGGACTGCGAGGAGGCTCCACACATGTCGGAGGAGGGGAAGGGGGTCACTGGTCCGTTACTTCCTGATGGGCTTTGACCGCGGTGACTATAGCAGTTATCGGTGGTGCCAGAAGGCCCGGGGGCTGCCTGATATCTTTCCTGGGTTGGCTACGGCCCTGTTGTTTACACGGCCAGCACAGAGTTACCTCGAGGCCATTTAACACACGTCGGCTGCTAAACATTTCAAAATCGTAACAGACAGGATGCCCTTTTCTGCATCTCTGTGTGAAAAACTGGATTTTTTTTTTGGGGGGGGGGTTGCGCACATGCTGCACTGCTGATGACATCGCCCTGGCAGGGGAGGTCCCAAAGGGAGAACAGAGGCCCCGCTTGGCTTTTAACATGCCGAAAGTCACATATAAATATGTGTGCGCTCTTGGTGTACGCGGTTTACACAAACATCTGGATAACAACATGCAACAAGGGACAGTGACGGTACATGGCGCTGCCAGGCAGCGGAGATGCTCAATCTCAATCAGATTAGGCTTCAATGCAGGGCCCCTGATTAAATAGTTCTACACTGGGAGGTAGGTGGTGGTGTTTTCTGCACCGCACAGGAAAATGGGGAGATGGCGGGTTTATTACTGAGACAGCGTTGCGTTAGAAAAGGGAGTCAAAAAACTGCAGACTGTAAAAAATGTGAGCAAAATTAGTTAAAATGAGCTAATGGTCACCATGGCAACCTGAGCAGTCACAGCACACATCACGCCAAAATATTCATGCTGAGTCCCCTGTTACCCAGGCAACCCCAACCTTGTCACACAGCAATGGCCATGTGCTCGCTTAGTGTGAAGTGCGCACATGTGTGTGTACGTGTGTGTTTATGCATGTGTGTGTGTGTGTGTGTGTGTGTGTGTGCATGCTAGTGTCCACAGGTGTGCTTTACCTCTTGGGCCTCTCGTTGAGGCTGGTGCTCCGGGCACGAAACGAGCTCTGCTCGTGCCCGTCGTCGAACGGCAGCAGGGCATTGGAACGTAAACCCTGGGGAGACAGTCAGACCATCAATGTAAGCACAGACACACACACACACACACACACGCACACACACACACACGCACACACGCACACACACACACACACACACACACACACACACACACACACACACACACACACACACACACACACACACTAAGTGGTGTCCCCAAGTCAGGTTTGTGTCACAGACAAGAATCTGATCTAGCTTAAAGGGCCATTTCCTCACACAATCCTGTGCGTTCATCGAGGCTTGAGACTGCATTTCGCATTCATGTAACTGCAAGGAATATTTATAATATTAGTATCCATTTCACAGGGGAGACATGGCCCGCACGCACCTTGGTGATGTACTGGACAAAATCCTTCCGGAAGGGAAGCCTGCAGCGAATGAACCACATGGCGATCACATGGTGGGCCAGGGATACGATGTACTGGTTGAACCTGGGCGAGGCCAGAGGAAAAAGACACAGCTTTATGTGAGCACAAAGATCCAAGGCAGTAGGCATGTGTGTGTGTGTTTGTGCGCGCTTACTTGGACGGGTTGGTATAAGGGAGTGAAATAGCGAACACACTGACGTACTGCTCAGCTACGAAGTTGGCATAGAGATGCGGCAGGCGCACGAGGGCTATAGAAGAAAACGTGAGGTTTAGCAGCATACTCAGTCTTTAGGTTGAGTTATTGCTAAAATGTGCGTTGCAACGGAGCAGCAATGGCAGAAGAGCTATCATTACTCACTTGAGAGGAACTCGAGCATCGGGGAGGCCATAGTGACGGTGGCGGATATGTGGGTTAGCTTAACAATGAGAGCGGGAAGGAGCTTGATCATGATGTCGGGCATCTCCACCGTGCACATGGTGAGGGCCACCACGCACTGTTTAGCACAGCGGTAGATGAGGCCGGTCTCAAGGCACTGAACAAGTTCTCTCTGTGGAGAAAAGATATTCAGGAGTCAAATGATCCAGGAGACCTAGCAGTGCGTCACAGAGGCTATTTTCTTCGCTCACCTGTCTTGACTGCTCCAGGTAGTTGTGGTAAGAGGTGATCGCTGTGAGAACAGGGACAACCGCCAGCTGAACATCGGTCCGAGAAAAACCCTCGGGGGTCTTCTTCAACCGTTCCGAGATCAGCCGGTCTGTCACCTGGGCACAGGTGAAAAGGTGTGCAACACTTAGGAGATATGACTGGCGAAGCAAACATTCACTAATTCATCCGTTATCCATACTGCTTATACTGCTCACAGGTCAATCCTAGTTAACGTGACGGTGATTAGCGGGGTTTAACCCAAACTGGGAACAGAAAGACAATTGTGTGGTGTGTGTCCGAAGGGTGCGTGTGTGCGTGCGTGCACACGTGCGCAATACCATGCAGCAGAGTGTAGAACAGAGCTGGTCCAAGCTGCATGGCGACGTGAGCAGCAGAACCTTGTACTGCAGCGTCCACGGTAGCTTCTCCAGAACAAGCTTAAGTACCTTCCAGTCCGTCTCCTTCGAGAGGTGGTTGAAACAAAAAAGAGATTATACGCATGCATGACGCCTTCAAGACGGAGAATCGCAACAAAAGCAGGGCTCAGGTGTAGCGTTCTCTAACAATAACTGACGACAAAAGATAAGTACCATCTTTAGGCACTGCAGGAGGACGCTGAAGGCAGGCGAGTAGGGCAGGTAGGCAGAGCGGATGGAGGCCGTAGAGGGGGGCGGAGCAGCGGGTGGAGCAGGTGTGCTGGCAGGCGGAGACGTTGCGCCTTGCGCCTTCTTTTCACTGACCCTTTTTTCTGGCTCCCTGTAATGATACGGGAATTAGAGGTTTTATCATTAACAAATTGAATTGTTTCCGTGAAGTGACTGTGTGTGTGTGTGTGTGTGTGTGTGTGTGTGTGTGTGTGTGTGTGTGTGTGTGTGTGTGTGTGTGTGTGTGTGTGTGTGTGTGTGCGTGCGTGCGCACGCTTACCCTATATCACAGTAGCAGTAAGGGCTAAACCTCATGACTCCATCTTTGTTGGGGACCCCCACACGGTGAAGAGAGTCTGCCCGCATCATGAGGAAGAAGTCGAATACCTGACGGGCAGAAAGATATTTACCAGCTTTGGAGGTCCATTCATTTTTTTTATTTTAAATGCAGGAAGAGATATAAAAAACCCTGCAGATCAATGAGCCTCCCATACTTGCAGTCTGATACTAGACGCAATGGTGGAGCAGTATTTGTTCTTGTAGTGGAGCTGCAGGTGGCTGATGAGCAGCTCGTAAACTCGACTGGCATGGCTGGCGGGCAGACTGTAAAGCTTGCTCTGTCGGAAAAGGTGCAAAACATAAAAACCCTCAATTCGTAGAAGAGACTCAGAGAAAAAAAAAAAAGAAACGCATGACGGGGACAACGTTTAAATGCTTTCTTTGCGTATCATATGACCCTATTTTAAAATAGCACCAAGACCTTGCGTAACTTGCAGTACATATTCACTTTGCTTCTGTAGTGACTCTATATTTACAGTAATTAGGTAGGTTAGAGGTTTTTGGACTTTTAGAAAAAAAAAAAGAATTTGAGGAAAAAAAGAACCATTCGTTTATTGATTATTAGTGGGAGAGGAGGTTTGAGCCAATCAGCTGACACTGAAGAGAGGCGGGATTTAACCGAAGCTGGTCACCTGTCAATCACAGAGCCACTTATACAGGCCTCCAACCACTGATGATAATCGAGCTATCTATCTTATTTAGAATGCGCTTTCCATCAAAGTGATGTGCAAGAGGTGCTTTCCAAGAAGACGGGAGGACCCGGGCCGTCATGGGAAGAACACGTAGAGTACCTGGAGGATCTCCAGGAGTCCCAGTATAGCAGTCCTGACGTCCTCCATAGGGGACTCTGCCGTGGGGTCCCTCTCTGAAACCTCCAGAGACCCTGAGCACACCAGAGAACGGCTGGCCACCTAGAGTCAAGGAGAACAACTCAAACTTCCCCCTCGAGAAGAAAAAGCCAAACCAGTTTTGTGTGTGTGCGTGTGTGTGTGTGTGCACATGCACATACCCGCTCAATGATGTCCAGCAGACTGGTGAAGTGATGGGTGTTGCAGCCCTCAGCGAGGTCCACCAGGAGCTGGGTTGCCTGTTTCCTGACGGCCAGGTCTCTGTCCTCGGCGATCGCGGTGAGCTGAGGGATCACCACTATCTCGATCAGCTCGTCCTGAGAAAGGTCAAAAACAGTAAGAAGAAAAAAAAAAGTTAAATCATATCATCTTCATTTGGGATGGCTGTGTTTTAAAGTTTAGAGCCTGTTGCTAGTTAGCTTAGCACAAGTCCAGCATCCCCCCATCCCTCTGGCTCCTACATTCTGCAATTTCTGGTGTCACAAAATCTGGTGACTTTATGGGGAGCGAGATTTGAGGACAGACCTCGTAGAGCTGCCGGTTGGTGCTGAGGACAAAAGACAGGATGTGGAGCACCTTGATCCTTATCACGCTGCGGCTCTCGTTCCTTTGGGTGGAAAACAGAACCTGGGTCAGCAAGGGGTCGGAAAGATGAGCTCAGACATCTTTGGCTTCATCCTACTTGAAGAACTTCTCCATGAGGCGGTAGAGGCTCTGAATCCAGCCGTCCTTGGCCGGTTGGATGGACTGGGCCCGGTACGAGATGAGGGTCAGCACCGAGGCGTCCTTTGGCACACAAGCGCAGCGGGTTAGACGCTGCGGTGCCGGGCAGGGCCGGCGTTAAGGTGCGATGACGACAAACCAACTGACAGGTCTCTTGTCGGCGCATTTCTCCACCAGCCCAAAGAACTTCTCCGTGGAGCCATGGTAGCCGTTCTGCTCGTACAGCTCCTCCACCGTGGTCAGCAGCTCGTAGACGATGGCTTTCAGCTCCGCGCTTCCAATTGTCTGCTGACACAGGCCACGCCGTCGGGTTCAACCGCCGTTTCGCCCAGTGGGTTTTTTTGCTATGCTGGTGTGTGTGTGTATGTGTGTGTGTGTGTGTGTGTGCGCGCGCACCTGGATCTGCTGTAGCAACCGCTCTATAATGCCAAGCAGGATGTCCCAGGTGACCACCTGTAGCTCTTTGCCGTACTTCTTGATGAGTCTGGTGATGGAGAGGACAATCTCGTAGGACACCACCTCATTGGCACAAGACATGGCCTGAGAGCGGGGAGATATAAAACAACCAAACAAGCAAAAGAAAACATGGAGTGAACATCTCTTATTATTTGTAAAAAACACAGCTGAGTCACACTGAACTCTTCCCTTTTTGAGTGACCCAACCCATTTCACCCCCCATTCCCCGTGGTCGTGTGCGACTTACCTTAAAGAAAGACGGCAGGACGAGCGTGGGCGTGCTTTTCAACGCCGTCAGCCTGTGCGCCCCCCACAGCGCCATGCCGACGAAGAACACAGCCCCCCTCAGCAGCGGCGCATCCTCCATGTAGACCCTGCCGGCAATGACGGCTGTTAGAGACGCTTGGCAGCCTCTTTGTAAAAGAGTTCGCGGGGGGAGGTTCCATACCTCTCCTCCATGATGCGGCACATGGTGTAAATGGCGCTGTGGCCCAGGTGGGTCCCCAACACCTTCCTCATCAGCTGGGCGGAGACAAAACGGCGGCGATGACATGCTGTGTGTGTCAGGGTTCGATGGGTGACTGTTTACAGACTTCTTGCTTCTCTTGAGAAAAAAAGCTATCGCTTATTTTTAGGGCGATACACCTTTGAACGATGATAAAGTGACAGTTTACCTTTGCGAGTTTTCCCTTTTTTTTTTTAAAAAAGAAAGTATCAGCGAATGAATATGTTTAGTTAGAAAAGGAACTGTCTGCTCAAAATTATTAATCATTTTGATTATTTTCGGAACACAGACAATAGTCATATATATATATATATATGTGTGTGTGTTCTCTTACCTTCCAGCAGGACTCACAGAACTCTTTGACATTGACTGTGCGGCACAGTGTGATGATGAAGACCGTCAGGGAGTCTGAGGGCAGGCAGTTGTAGCACACCACCGCGTCCAGTACTTGCAGAGCCACCTGGGGAACACGCGGGCAATCACACACACACACACACACACACACACACACACACACACACACACACACACACGCACACAAACACAAACGCACACACAAACACACGAACCAAGAATATCTACACACACACACACACACACACACACACACACACACACACACACACACCAAAGAGGAGCTCACCATCTGAATTACTATATATATATATATATATATATATATATATACACACACACACATACATATATTATATATATATATATATATACACATACATATACACACACACAAACTAACACATATATAATACATATACATACATACATATACATGTACACATATATATAAATGTACATACAAATATATTTCCATGCATTTATATACACATATACATATATACATACAAAGACATATGTCTATATTGGAAAAGCTTTAGTCTTGCAGCCCTCAAATCTTCAAATCATTTTGTCCATTTTTCATAAAAAATTCCTCCATCTGCCCCCCCCCCCCCCCCCCCCCCCCCCCCCCCCCCCACCCCCCCACCCACCCCCCCCCCCCACAC
>CAAKHD010013886.1:12901-32506 GCA_901007705.1 Fistularia tabacaria
ATTTTTCATAAAAAATTCCTCCATCTGCCCCCCCCCCCCCCCACACACACACACACACACACACAAACACACACTCAAGAAGGGTTTGAAGCAAAGCTGCTGTATCTGTGAATGATTTAAACATTCCACTGCACAGGAGTATAAATGCATTCATTCATCATCAGGGGCAGGGTTGAACCTGGACAGGTAACTTATCAATCACAAAGCAATAGATGGAGACATCCAACCATTCACTCTTTCATTCGCACCTACGGTCAATGAACCAGTCGACTGTGGGAAGAAGACGGAGAACCTGGAGAGAAATAAGGCAGGAGCCGGGAAAACAAGGAGACATGGAACCGTCGCCACAGCGTGAATGTCATCCCAGTTTCCCGAATGGCCTTTCAAACTCAGCATCTGCGGGCTCTTCGTCAGGTAAAAAAAAGTTCAAATACACAAAACCTTGTAAGACCCACCCACCTCGATGTCCGTCGAAGATGTGGTTCGGTTGCACAGGAGGCAGATTTTCCTGCAGACGGAGAGAGTGGACAGGTGAATGAGCGGCCAGTGTTAAAGACACTTCCTTGAGACACACACACAAAAACCAAAAAGACATCTCTGTCGCTTATTTGACCTACTGGACCATGATGGAGACATTCTGGTCCAGGTAGCAGCTGTTGAATTTCACCAGGTTTACAAGAACGTGAAGGAAGTCAGAGGTAAGACCGATTTCCATCCACAGGAGGACAAAGCGCGCTAGGCAGGAAAGCAAACGGGAAAAAAAAACCTATTACTTTTAATTAAATTAAAATCTGAAAATAAGAATTAGCTAAACCTACTAGAGAAAATGTGGAAATAAATAAAAAAAAAGGCTGTGAAGTTAATTGCTGTGTCCGTCATATGACCTTTCATTGTTTGTTGATACAAACAGTCATCTCCATGGCGACGGCTCACCTATGTCCTCCTCCAAATAGGTGATGTCCTTCCCGTTCTCGGTCAGGGCCTTGAAGACCTCCAGCCGGTCGGAGAGGTCCTCGTTGCACGGCTGGTAGTCTCTGATCACCTTGAAGAAGTATGCCCTAAGAGGCCCGAGGCGCTCGCCCTGCACACAAACAACATTTTCCACTTCAGCAACAATGAGAGGCGTCGCTGCCATCATGGATTTTGCTTTCCTGGGCGAGCATCAGGACCTGTCCCTGGATGATGGCCCGGAGAAGCTGCAGGACACCATGTCTGGCCTCGGGTGGCTGCTCCGGTGTCAGCATGTCCTCCACAGCTTTCCACACGGCCTCCACTCCGTGCTGAAACACACATGCAAACAGGTAAGACTCTGATGGGAGCTTACACGCCGCAGCTGCGCACAACGGCCAATGCGGACCCACCTCCTCGAATTTTTTGGTTTTGGCTAGCTCACAGACGTGGTTCATGGTGCGAATGCGATTGCTCAGGGCGCAGTCAGGCTGGAGCTCCTGCCAAATAAAAGAGAGGAGAGGAAGGTCATGGGGGGCGTGATAAACCTTGATCTTTTAGTGTCTGGCGCTCAGACCGTCTGACCCAACGTACCTTAATTATATCAGTTGTGATTATGAACTCCGAGAGTTTGGTTTCGCTCTGCTTGCTGGGAGGGCGGGGGGGTCCCAGCCCAAAGATCCCCTTCACCTTGTCCTTGAGGCTCTCCTTGCTTGGTTGTTTATTCATGGCCACGCCGGGAAGGGCAGCAGGCTGTGCAGGCTGGGACTGGTGGCTGCGGGGGGACCAACATTTGAAGAAAAAAAAAATCTGCTAGTTCAGACTATTCTTCATTCAAGACCCCATGACAGTTGGACTTCACACAGGGAAATAAACATACACCGCCTAACTCCTTAATAGCATCATGACTGTTTTCTTTAATAATCTGAAAAATGTGAGCGATAAGACAATCCCAGGTGACACTGAGTGAGAGGCAGGTTTCAACCTGGACAGGTCAGCTGTCAATCACAGGGCCACATAGGACCTCTCATTCACACCTACGGACAAAGTCTTCAAATTACCTGCTTACTGTATGGACTGTGGGAGTGAGTTAATCTTTTTTTTTCTCTGCATTGCTTCAAAAATACTTTGGTGTAGATATGGTTGGAATCAATACCACAGTTCAAAAAGTGTTTTTCTATCAGTGAGGGAAAGTCAAAGTGTAAACATGCTGCTTTGCCTCTGTCAAAGTTGCCCCCCCCCCATGTTCAGATTTAGAAAATGAGATCAACTCTCTCCTGCAGGTTCTTTGACTTAAACTGACACAATAGACATGATGAAGGTGTTAGTGTTTTTTTTAAACCAACAAGGTCTCACCTGCAAGACGTGTGGATCATAGTCCGAAAGTCTAACTCCAGAACTGGAGCACAGATTTCAGGTGGCTTAAAAACAACAACAACAACAACACTGCAATGCGAGTCCCCATTGAGAGGAAGCGAATAAGACTATTCTGTCATGCGGACCTTACAGGAGACGGACGTGGGGAAGGAGGAGGGGCGGAAGGGGGAGGTGAGCAGGCGGACAACAACCGCTCTGTTTCGGGTCATGCAGCGACTGAAATTGGCTAAAGGTAGCCTGCAGACGGTGCCTGTTTACCGCCGGACATGTCAGGCACGGCGGGAATGCACGGCCCGTTAGCTAACATGACGGTTTATGTTGCCTGTCAGGGAGGGGGGGGGGGAGGCTAACAGCCCCTCCTCCCGTTAACATTCAAGGGCTGGCACCTCTTCAACGCAGCCCCTTCGCCCTCCTTCCCGCCCCCCACTCACCGTGTTCAAGTCCGGGTTCTCCTTCGGTTTTCATCCAGTTTTCCGCTTCGTCCCCGGGCGGCGAGCGGTGCTGTCGGCGAGCCTGTACGCCGCTGCTCCCCTGTCCAGCCTCAGCCTTGCAAATACTCAACCGGATGACACGGACGCTCTGTCAAGGAGCACTTCCTACAAAAACACGTTTGCCGCGCTCGCCGATGGGAAATGTAGTTTCATGTGACTCTTTTTTTTCTCTCCCTCACTGAGTGTGTTTTTTGCTTCGGGTAAACATATTCTTATGAAATGCAAACACGAGAAAAACGTGAGCATCCCATTTTTAAGGCTGTTGAACTGATATTTTAGTCTAAAATGTCATTGGACTAAGTCGTGAGCTAATTGTATACCAACTCGCTGAGAGCGCTGCTGAAGTTCGCTTAGCATTGGAGTGAACCGTAGCAATGTGATGTAAAGGTCTTCTCCTTTAAATTGAGCGTAATCTGGTTTCTGCGGTGACACAGGAGAAATAGTAGTGCGGATTATTTTAGAGACTGGACTTTTTACATGAAGCAACGACGACACAATCCACGGTGGAAACATGATGAAATATGTATGATTTTTTTGGAGGGGGCTCCATCTAAATGGCCATTTAACTTACATGCTCATGAATGGCTTGTGCATGCATTGCATCGAAATTGAAGGACGTGGAAAGACATTTAAAAATATCAAATAGATTTAATATTCTGAATCAATTTTCTGATAATCAACAAGTTTTTTTTCAAATTTGATTTGTGATTTGTGAATTTACAAATTATGTGCTATTTGTTTCATATAGTGCCCTTTCAAACTTCCAGGCAGTTTTTTTGTGTTCGTGTATGTGCATGCATATCATGTTATGCATATTTTCTTGTCATGATTGTATTTTTAACCGTGTTCCAAAGGGAGCCGAACGAGCAGCTCTCAAAACATTAAAACCATGCCTGTGACTAATAGCACTAACAATTAACAACTATAATAGTGTTATCACTTGAATACAGTTCGCCAAAAAAAAATTTTTTTCACCAGTCAGTATCTTTTTTCTTTCTTGTTCAATTAGAAAACGGGGAGCTTATTTTCACTGCGAAATTCAGCATAACACAGTCAATGTTCTGTGAAGAATATGGAAGTGGATTATAGTGTTGGATATTTATTTGAGATTTTCATTTTTAAAAGTAAAAAAAAAATATCAAATATCCGTACTTTCTCAGAAACAGAAGTTCACTTTCTCGTGCTGTTTTGTTTATGCAATAAACGGAAACGCTGCCGTCACAACACCACGTGACCAGAAACTGACGAATGAGAAGCCGACTTCGGCAAGCGTCTGCATGTACAGAGATTGCAGAAGCTGCGCACGGGGGTCTGCCGTTCAAACATGACGTCTCCGTATTTCGCGCACGGCAGGTGTGTCGTCACGCGGGCAGGTAAACACACCGGCGCCTGCGCACCGGCGGCCTCCGTCGCGTCCAAACTCACCGGCGGACGGACGGCGCTGGCGGTGAAAGAGGAGGAGGAGGAGGCGAGGGTGTGCAAGCGGGGACCCTCCTCGGCCACCGTAGCTGCAGGTAACCGTTGTTCGCGTTCAATTTGCGTGTGTGAGGCGAATCCACGATCCACCAAAAACGCGCCGCGGTATTCGATGCACGACCACCAGCTTCTGCATCAAGCCTCGTCCCCCAGGCCATCAGACCGTTAAACGCTTCATACTGCAGCGTGAACCATTCATCTGCTGTGAGGTTCATGGCCAGTGAGGCACTGGCTCCTTTGCAACGATATTTACAACTGTAAGAACACGAAAGAGTTTCTTCTAACCGATCGTCTCATCTAACTTTTTTTTTATAAAACTGAAAACTATTTGTGGTCTTTTCTTTATTTCTGTATGAATTCCACGAGCATATACTTCTCCACGAAAGTGCTAAAAGTCCTCCTTGTTTTCTTCAATGTATCTTTATTTATTTTATCCTACATTGCCTACAGAAGGACGAGCACCTTCCAACTCACATACGCCCCCTTCAGGTGAGGCACAGCATTATCTGCCTCACCTCATGACTGTTCTCTACGGTTTATTTTCCGACCAGCGAGAATAATTGTATCACACACTTACGCTAAAGACATTACACAGCTTGTAGAATGGTGTGGTGTATATAATAATATAATAAATATTTCTACAAACATTCTATTGACGACATACAGAGAAATAGCAACAATCACGCACCACACAGCTCAGTTTGTGAGGGACTGCGTGTTCAGAGGTGAGCGCGGCTGCCGCATCTTGGCTTAATTTGATCAGGAAGTGCTCGAATTCAGTGATTTGTACTTGAGAACATTTAAAAAAAGATTGGAATCATTCAGAAAATACAATTATGAATCAGATCAGTGGAAAAATGTGAATATTTATCAAATGTTTATCAGTGTTGTTTTTTTTTTAAATTATGACAGGTGAGGCTCACAACTATTTAATTACATAATTATTTACCTGTAAATGCGTATTTCGCCTCTGTGACTGTCATCTGTTTCTGCTTTGAAAATACGACCCACTGCTGCTATTAAACTGCACTGCCATATAACTCCACTACCTCCAAACTGCTGCTATTCGCCGTTGTAAATAGGTACTTGCACCTTCCCTACCTGCACTTTACTCCAATTTATATCCAGATACTGTAAAGATGATGTCTACACAAACGAAAGTGAGTTCCTTACACCCCTCCTTCATACAGAAATACAATTAAGTATGTCTCAGTCTTGTTTTTCTTGTGGGAAAACTAGATTTACACGAGACCGATACTGAACTTTTGGATTAGATATAAAATAAAAATATAATGATACTGATTATTAGTCTGTAATAACAGGTTTAGCATTTGTTAGATTTTAGCTGGATATTCAAATCGGGATCAGGTAGACGTTAGAAATCGGTAAAGTTAACAAATGTCAGTGGCTCGAGGCATTAGATTCATTGGATTTTAGCTAGTTAGTGACGCCGCATCTCCAACAGCTTTTAGATGGATGTCCTGCATGAAGAACACTCTGACGACTCAGAACCTTTCGGTTCTTGGTCTTTATCGCATGGCCGTGTCTACTTTTCAGGCGTTCATATTGGTAAAGTTTCATGTTTGGTGCGGTGTTTGTCTCCAGTGTGACGGAATTCTGACAGTATAGCAATGGCCAGGAAACAAACTTGTTTCTTGCAGGGGGTCGACTTGAACTTGCATGGCCCAAAACCGAGGGAGATGCCGAGGCGGCACCTTTGCAGCGGCTCCGCAGGAGGAGGCGACTGAAGGTGGAGTACGAGGCTGCTGACGCCTCGTCACCTGTGAAGGCGGAGCGCTGGGAGCCGGCGGCCTGGGAGAGCCAGCTGGGATTCATCCGCGAGATGAGGAGCGGCCGGGACGCCCCCGTGGACAGCATGGGGGCGGAAAAATGCTACGACGCGGAAGCCCCCGCCCACGTGGGTTCAGTCGCGGACTCCCAAGCTTGTTTTTTCCCCTTCGTGATCGTGTCCAATAGTTTCCGTCTGATCTGGGCACAGGTGAGACGCTTCCAGGTGTTGGTGTCCCTCATGCTGTCCAGCCAGACGAAGGACCAGGTGACGGCGGCGGCGATGCAGAAGCTCCGAGCCCACGGCTGCACCGTGGACGGGATCCTGCACACCGACGACCACACGTTGGGGAAACTCATCTACCCCGTGGGGTTCTGGAGGGTACAACGTCCCTTTCGCAAACCCAATCCCGTCCCGAGCAACTTCTCAACCGGTTCTTCTCTCCAGAACAAGGTGAAGTTTCTGAAGCTGACGACGGCCATGCTGAAGGAGCAGTTCGCCGGAGACATTCCGGACAGCGTGGAGGGGCTGGTCCGCCTGCCGGGGGTTGGACCCAAGATGGCCCACCTGGCCATGGCCATCGCCTGGGAACAGGTGTCCGGCATAGGTGGGGGCAGAACATGATTCATACAGGAAGTCCTCGTTTTTTTGCGGTTATGTCGCCAACTCCCATGAATTTAGCAAGGAAATCTTGTTCCATCATCCCGACATACCGCATTTGCGACGTCAAAACTAAGTTAGTACAGGAACTAGCTGGCGAGCGGAGCGGAGGAATACGTGGTCATGCGGTGCTTTTTTTGAAGAAGACGGCTTTGCTTACAATCGCCAGTTGTACGACCGAAAATCTACAACCTCTTGTGCTTCAGCTATCTAATGATTTTCCAAGATTTAATGGGGGTTCACAAGCTTTTCTGTCACTGACGTGAATAAGATGAACGTGACATGCTCAGATTGCTCCTTGATGTTTCCCCAGGCGTGGACACCCACGTGCACCGCATCTCCAACCGGCTGGGCTGGCTCAGGACGCCGACCAAGAACCCCGAGGAGACACGCAGGGCCTTAGAGGATTGGTTGCCCAGGTAACAGCCGAACACGCGCGTGTCCGCCGCGACCTGATTCAAGTGGTGAAGTCGCTTGACTCCGTCTCCTGCAGGGAGCTGTGGAGCGAGATCAACTGGCTGCTCGTGGGCTTCGGCCAGCAGGTCTGCCTCCCCGTCGGCCCGCTGTGCGCCGTCTGTCTGAACCGCCACACCTGCCCGTCCGCCCAAAAGAGCCCGTCCGCCAGGAAGTCCGAGGCCCAACGCAGACACTTGCCGGGCCAGGCACCCCGCCGCCAGGTCAAGGCCAAAGCCGGGCAGGATTTTGCCTTGAAGGAGAAGGAAGCAGAGGAGGAGAAGCCGACACCTGGATGTCAGTCCCATCGCTCCGAGAAGAAGAACAAACAGAGATGATTTGGGGGATTTAACAAAACGCACCGGCCGGAGCCTTGTCGTTTGTTGTTCGATCAACGTGGAGGGGGCAGAACTTGACCTCCTACGGACAGTTTAGACGAGAGTCTTCATTGAACCATAGACTGCTTCTGGACTGTGGGAAGAAGATGGAGAGCCTGGAGAAAACCCAGGAAGGAGAACCAGGAGAGATCCCAGGAAGGCGGGGGGGGGGGTCAACATGGAGACCCCTCACAGTCGGCCACTGCATAAGAGCCTGGAACCTTCTCGCCATGGGACTGCCAGGCCCCCTCGACTCTTGACAACCATGCTTCTCTACTGATGTAACTTTACAGCAACTTTTTTTTATACTAAATAGGATTAAATATTTCTGTACAAATATTTTTTTGATATGAAGTAAAAACATTACTTGCAATCAGGTCAAGGCCGTCCATCAAAGTGAAAACATGACAAACAACAGGGAACATTAGAAGAAGTGCGGAATTTTTTTATGTGTGTTTGGAGGAGTGTGTGTGTGTGTGTCTGAACAGCAACTACCATCCAAGCCCTTTGAAATTGCAATTCCCTACCAGCACCACACGGGGGTGTTGTTTAGCTAGGTGTGCGTCCGAGCGGCCTCACTTTCATAGTGGAGCGGGCGGAGGGCGGGCTGAGGGGTGGAAGTGGAGATGGAGGTTGGAGGTGGGTGGAGGCCAAAGACACACCCATCCGAGATTACGACTCGCACTCTCCTAATCTGATCACTTGGATTACTCCCCTCTGATGGACGGGACCCGGCTGCACCCCTCCTCCCCCGCCCACCCACGTACCCTCCAAGGTTTTCGGTCACAATCCCTCGACCCATCTCACCCTCCACTCCTGGCTTTTTATCTTTTTATTATTGATAATGGTTTAAACCTCTAAGCTACGCCCTCCTGGACGAACAGAGATTGCAGATGGACGCGCACCATGCCGGGGGATGACGCTTACCCGCAATCTGGGCCGTGCAGCCGCGTGCTGGGTTGACACCCCAGGGCCCCCCCCGACCCTTCTGGGACCCAACGAACGGTTCCCGTCCTCCTGACCCGCCACCATGGAAGCCGAGCAGAGGCCGCGGCTCTGCTTCCTGACCCGTGGCGAGCGCGGCTATGGCTTCCACCTGCACGGCGAGCGTTCCAGAGGGGGCCAGTTCATCCGCAGGGTGGAGCCGGGCTCCTCGGCCGACATGGCCGGCCTGCGGGCGGGGGACCGGGTGGTGGAGGTGAACGGGGAGAACGTGGAGAATGAAAGTCACCATAAAGTGAGTAGATGTAGACGTGCATGAAAGAAAAAAGAAACTGAGCCGATGTGTGCCAGAGCTAACTGTGTGGGAAAACAACCAGCCCTGTACCTGTTTGACCACTTTCCAGTTGCCCGAGGAAGAGGAGGAGGGGCTTAAATGGGTCAATGAGCGCATTGTGTAACGGGGATCACCCAGTGTGTGTCAGAGTACAAGTGCTGCACTCAGGCCCATTGAGAAGATTCAAGGGGGTCATGACAGAGGTCACTGCATCAGGGTCAACAGTCTGGAGATGTATTCAAGCGTCAGGGGTTAATGTGGGGTAAAAGAGTATCAGCCAGAATGAAAGGAAAGGTGGAGAAGACAGTGGTGAGAACCAGCAATGCTGTATGGTTCGGAGACGGTGACATTGGGAGGGGAGACAGGAAGCAGAGCTGGAGGTAGCACCGACGAAGACATCAAGGATGGAGAGGATCAGGAATGAGTCCATCAGAGGGACAGAACGTGGTAGGTGTTTCGGGGATAAAGTCAGTCAGGCCAGACCGAGATGGTCATGTACAGAGGAGGGATAATGAATGAACTGGGAGAGGGATGCTGTGGTTGGAACTGCCAGGCAGGAGGTCTGGAGGAAGACCAACAAGAAGATTCATGGATGGAGTGAAAGAGGAAATGAAGTTCTCTTGACTTGTCCCTGGTTCTTGCAGGTGGTGGACCGGATCCGTGAGTATCCCCACCGTGCACGGCTGCTGGTGGTGGACCGGGACACGGACGACTACCTGCGCGCCCGCAGCCTGGAGTGCACGGAGGACCTGGCCCACGTAATGGGGACCCTGTCGCCGTGGGCCTCACCCGGGCCCACGCCATCCGTCTCCCCGGTTCCCAGGGCCTGCTCGCCACTGGTCTCCTCGCCTGTGGCCTGCTCGCCACCGGCGCCATGGGGTGAAGACACGCGGCCATGCACTGCAGCCAAGGCAGAGAGGGCCTCGGTGACGTCCAGCAGCACCACGGACGCAGAGGTCGGTTTGAATATCCAACGGTAAACAGCAACAAAACGATTGATGAATCAGCAAAATACCATATCAAATGTGTAAGAATCAGAAAAAAAAATCAAATAAATTAATTTCTTATACATATTATAGATTATATTGGACTTGATATAGAGCTGCTCCTGATTAACCTGATTATTGTATTTATTGATCTGTTAATTTATCCCTAGCTGAAACTGGGGAAGTCGAGTCACGTTAGTGTTAAGTTGTTTTTTGTTTGTTTTTAAAAATTTTTTAAAAATATGCAACCCAGTATGAGTAAACAATCCCCTAGCAGCGCCAGATGATCTGCGATGGTACAGTTAGCAAAGCCTGTTATAGGAAAATCTTCCTCCCTTTGACCTTTGACCCTCTCCATACCCCAAAATGCCAATGAGGCTTCAGGACCCAATTAATGTGCAAATAAAGATCAGGTTGTTTTTTATTTTTGTTAAAAGATAATTTTCTTTAAAAATAAAATTGCTTTGTATCAAAGTGACAGCATAAACAGTACTCCTGTTACATAGAAATTGCGTAAAAAATCCTTAGATTTGTTGTAAAGCTGTAAAAATAATATATCAATCTAAGAAATAATAACTGAGCTCGTGTTTAATGATTTAGGATCCACCGCTTTTTCTGGTTTTGAATCTGGAGATTTAAGAAAGTTAGAACATTAGCCTTGATTGACGGGTCACGGGTTCACAACGAGCGCCCGCCGGCTTAGCTGTTTGCCAGGCAACGGGGGGGTGAGGGAGGGGGTGGCAGACATGACGCGGCAGAAACTCCTGCGCCCGCTTGTCCTGACGAGGGCGTTGCCGTGACGACCCAATGTCAGCCAGCAGTTGTGTGTTTTAGCACTAAACAAAGGATTGAAGGTGCCGACCCGCTCCCGTCAGGCTGCCATCTGTTTAGCCACGAGCCAGGGTAAATACAGGCGGGCGCACAACGTCACTGCAAGAACGAGAACTAACATGGCGGTGCCATGCATACACACGCAGAGATCCTTTTCCATTCTGACGTATTTGTGTTGGAAAAAAGTGTTTGGTGTTATCCAACTTGAAATGTCCCCAAATTGTTGGGTGCAGATACTTGTCGGAATGGTAAGCAGCCTTTGTGTGTGTCTGTGTGTGTGTGTGTTTGTGTGTGTGTGGATTAATTTGTGCCGGCATGACAAATATAGCAATCAGGCCAGTGACATAAACAGCCTCCTGCGTGGCTAGGGGAGATGTTTCCACGGCAACCTGGCCTGTCACTGTGATAATCTTTTTCACCAAGGTCTCCCATGCCATGACATGCCCGCCAATACCCGGTGTGTTATTGTTGTGAGCCTGAGTGTGTGTGTATTTGTGTGTGTGTTAACTGTTGGTAGAGCAGTAAGTACAGCGAGATCCGCCAGGAAGCCCTGAGGTTACCTTACCCACGACGCTGCAGCCACTGCCGCGCCACTAGACACTCCTTATCCTGGGATCAGGACTCTGACCAATGCCTGGAACATGCACAGACACACACCACCACACACACATACATGCCTGCAAGCGGGTCAGGCTCTGTGAGTCATGCAAGGTCTCCAGCCCCGTCGTGGGTTATTAGCCTCTGGTCGGGTCTTGATGTCCCACAGCCTGATCCACTTAGCCCCCCCAGCTAAGCACAGAGCCCAACTTTCACTTTGCTAGCTCACTGAGTAGCCGCCGCTGCCCAATCCTGAGCAGAGGTCTTGGACGATTAAACCTGAAAGGCACCTGACTCCAGGCTACCCAGATGACCATGAAAAGGAAAGGAACATCCTGAAATACTAGCAATTAAATCATAATCATAAGATGTGATTGTGCTCATTCACAAGGATAATATTTACTTTTTTCCCTTGCTAAATGCCCGTCCTAATGTTGTCACTTGCGTAATTCCTCCTCCCTGCCTGCAGGTGGCGCCGTCACCTGAGCCGTCGGTGGAGCTCCTCCCGCGCCTCTGCCAGCTGGTCAAGGGGGAGAATGGCTACGGCTTCAATCTGCACAGCAACAAGTGTACGGGCACGCAGCTCGTGCGCTCCGTGGACCCCGACTCGCCCGCAGAGGCGTCAGGCATCAGGCCGGGCGACCGGCTGCTTGAGGTGAGCGAAGCCTAGTGTGCCCCTGCTGGCCTGAACATAGGAAGTGCAGGTGGAGCTGAGGGGGATGTGCATGTGTGTGTGTGTGTGTGTGTGTGTGTGGAGGAGGGGGGGCTACACAGTCACAGAGAGAATGGCGTCAGCAGGAAGTGAGATCATGGAAATCAGTCTGCTGATATTCAAACCTGCGATGAGGACAAACCTGCTGGTTGTCCAGTCGTCACGGTGTATCTCTCACTTCCTCCCCGCATCTCTTCTTTCTTCATGTTCTTTTTTTCCCCTGGTTCTCTGATTCTTTCTTTGTGTCCTTTTTTCACCTGTTTCCCTGATTCCCGGTGAATCTCACTTCCTTCCCACATCTCTTTTCTCTTTCCTTCATGCCCTTTTTTCCCATTTTTTTTTCTTTCACTTCCTGTGTTCCAGGTGAACGACATGAGCATCGAGGGCCTGAGGCACACTGAGGTGGTTTCCCTTGTCAGAGCGTCGGGTGAGGAAGTGCGCCTCCTGGTGGTTGATCCGGACACGGACGAGCTCTTCCTCAGGCTGGGGATCACGCCTACCGGCAGCCACATCAAAGGTCGGGCAGCATATGTTCTCGCACTTGCTGCTGTGGTCCTCTGGCGGGACGTCTCACGCCTGCTTGTTTTTTCTGGGTTTCTCTCAGAGGTCTACATAGACGAATCGCCCGCGGGGGCCGCCTGCTCCACCTCGCCGACCTCTGACCTTCCCGCCGTGGATACACCAGTCATACACGTCACGCAGACGGGCTCCCCCGTCTCGGATGCCTCGGCGAAAGCAAGGGCGAACAGGAGCTCGGCCTCACAGTCCTCCCACAGCTCCACCACGCAGTCTGAGATCAGTAGCTCCGACATGAGCATCCAGGTGAGTGTGATGGAAAAAACAGGATGTAAAAGATAAAACACACACACACACACACACACACACACACACACACACACACACACGGAGGAGAGTAAGGGCTTGTTCAGATTTATGCATTTGTGTGTTGAAGGTGGCCGATGAGGACGACCGCCGCGTCTCTGACCCGTTCACGGACAGCCTTCGCCTGAGCCCCACAGCCGCCGAGGCCAAGATGAAGGTCCTGGCCGGCCGTAGGAAGAAAAGTGCGCCCCCGATGGACTGGAGCAAGAAGCAGGAGATCTTCAGCAACTTCTGAGTCGCGACCTGGAAGGTTTCCGACAACCCGTATTGCAGTCGCATTCTCTCGCCGGGCCCTGTGTGTAAACTAGTAGAGAGGCCATACTGATGTAAGTTGTGTCTCCACGCAGACATTAAACAGCGGGACGGCGTCGGCAAAATGGTCCAACCCACTTCTGCTTGTTAATCCCTGAGTGTTTGTCACAATAAGATCCACTTTTCATTGGCATTGCTACTGATTTGTGGGTTAAAAAGAAATAATTTAAATAAATAAATATATAATTTCACACACTTTCCATGGATTGGCAAACGCCGCGCTGCTCAGACTCTCTCACCGAGAGCCGAACCCATGAGTACTTGTAATGCTGTTGGACCTATGAGCGTGATGGGACAGGAGTCGCGCAGATTCAAGAAGTGACTTTGGGTGTAGTTTTTAAGAGAAAGGTGATTTAGCCAAAACTCTAGATGCTAATTTACCAGCGTAGTTTGTTTTGAGGCTTTCAAAAACTTCTCACAATGTGAAATAAACTGTTAGAGACTAAGTCCAAAATGCCAGATGCTGAAGAGTGTTATTGTTTTTTGGGGGATGCTACTGTTTCCTGTCTGAGTGTGTTCAGCTGCCAATTCAGCGAGATCAAGATACCTGACCTGGGAGTTTGGGGGTGTTGGATCACGTGGACTGGAGGCAAAAACATGGCTGCTAAGTGATCCCCGTAGGTTCACATCTGTCCATCGCATAACTTGGGATGTTTTTCACACCACAAGAGTAGATTCTACGACAGGCAAGGCTTGTTTTCTTTTCCCCCAGTTTTTCTTTATTACATTTTAATTTTTTCAGGTAATTTCAATATATTCACTTCGTCCGATGGATTCAACCCCAGATAAATCGATTTGGAAATAAATAAATGAAATATACATGCAGAAATAGCTTTGAGTATAAGATGATATCAGTGAGAACAAATAGGGAAAAAAATACTTCAATATATACATTCAAAAAAGGATGAATTGATTAAGTGGGCAGATCTGACGGGAGGAGTGAATAAGATATTCAAGACTCATTTTTTGCATTATCCATTATTGAGATACATATATCCAGAGCGGTATTAGTTTTGGCCATATTACCCCCACCCCCCTTTAAAAAGCAAATAAAAAAATTAAAATCATCAGACCGGCAGTCCTTCATGTCCAGCCTTTACCATGCATCAAGTTTATTTCCAAAATGTGTCTGGATTCTTATTTTACACATAAAACTGTCAATCAAGAGACTCAAAAGCATTTATTTCCATTCCCACACTCAGAAAAACAAAGTCCCTCTGCCTCCAGTCACAATATCATGCTCGATTTTTTTTCTAATTCTAAACAAAAATATCTAAAAAAAAATTAAATTAAATTTAAAAAATCCTTCCGTAACTCATTTTAATCCCTACTTTGTTTCCGGCACTGCCGTGTCCACAAGCCTGTCAATCATCCAACACAGCCAAAAACAATTCGCATGATTCTTAATTAAAAGAAAAATAAATAAATTAAAAATAAAGGAGAATTCTAAAAAATGACAAACCACCCCAGCCCAAACTAAACAAAAGAACGGAGAGATTGCGCAGATGGAACGAGGCCCGGGGTTCCAATCGGATTGTCAGAAGTGATTGATCGGATTGAGTCACAGTTTAGGTCAGATTAAGTGCCAACATCTAGGAATTAAAAGAAGAAAAAAAAAAAAGAAAAAAAAACGACAAAAACAAAAATAAAAGGTCCCTGTAGTCAACAACGCTGGCTGAACAAATCTTATTGGGTCATCAATTGTAAAAGCCCCGCCCATGTCCTCACCTCACCAAAACCAATTTATTTATTACCAATAAACTAGTGGCTCGAACCAGATTACACAGACGCCGTAATCTCTTATCCATGTCGTTATTGTGTTAACAAATCTATTCAGGTGACTGAATCGCCTCTTCAAGTGGATATAAAAAGGGATTGTTTTACGTCATGAACCCACAAAGAAGTCACATTTTCCCATAATCGAATGACCGACCGGTGGGAACATCAGATTACAACATCTGGACCAGATTATTTCCCGGCCATTGAGGTCATTATGTGGAAACACACTCGAGGTTTTCTTTATTTACCTTTTTTCAATGGCCACAGGCTCTTTGGCAGTGTGCTAGCTCTGGGATCGCTGAGGTGCGCGGTGCTGCCCTCATGTGGTGAGCCGATGGGGCTGCGTTAAAGGGCGATCACATGACTCTTAAATGTCTTTAAAAAAATCTCTCTCTCTCACACACACACACACACACACACACACACAGAGAAAACAGACAGTACATGCCCACTACATTGATACCCCCACTAAGAACACCTGCTGAGATGACGTCCTGAGCGTCATCTACTGTCCAAAAACATGCTAAAAAGGCAAAATAAGAGTTCATGCGCAACTACTCATGCAGGTTCTCCTCTTACACACACACACACACACACACACACACACACACACACACACACACACACACACACACACACACACATATTAATATGGCAAGGTTAGTCATTGTAAAAGTGCGGATTAGTCGCAGTTTCACAAAGTTGCTTTTATTTGCCATTTAGTATTGGGATTTTTTTTTTTGCCAGTCAAAGACACTTAATTTCACAGTGCAACACAGTATGACAAACACTGACATTAGGGGTCAAGACATTTCATACGGGCGAGGTTAAAATTAAAATACAAAAACAAAAAAAAAAATTACAAAAAAATAAAATCAAAAGTGCAAAAACAACTCAGTTACTGAAAAAACAGCCTCAGTTCAAATATTCCTGTGTTAATTATCCCCTATTGAAACGACAAAAAAAATAAAATAAAAAAAACAATAAAATAATAAAAAAATAAATCAGTAGCAGCAAAAAACAACCAGAAAAAATAAAGAAAAAGAAAATGGACCACTTTTAAAACATTATAAAGATCACAATGACATCGCCGATCACTGCGGTTACTTAAGATATCAATATGGCATCAAATGGATATCAGTACGAATGTAGACACAGACGCACATACACACACACACACGCGCAAAGACACACGCACGCACGCACGCACACAAACACTTGGTCACAGTAAACAGGTGCCAAGGACATTGCGGTGGGGAGTCAAGTTTTAGCTCGGTACCATGTAAAAAAAAATAAAATAAACAAACAATTAACAAAACGAAACAGAAATTTCACACAGTTAAACACAGAATGCCAAAAATTAAGGGTTTTTTTACAAAACTGCACATGCACAGGCGCGCGCACGTATACACACACAAACACCTCAAAAGGAGACTAAGTAAAGATGCGACTTTTTTTTGTCTTCTTGTTTGCGCCCCGCCCCCTCGATCGCCGCCCCTCGTCGTGAGAAAAACGAAAAAAAAACAAACAAAAGAAAAAACAAAAACGTGTTAGCCCTAATCCTCGCCTCCTAGAGGAATGGTTTCCGTTGACGCCTTGAGGAGAGCTGGCGCCCTCCGGGGGGAGGGGAGAGAAAAAAAAAAAAAGCATTGAGGAATACGTCTGAGAAATGGATAGCAATGAAGCAGCAATCTGGTCCGAATGAAGGTGAAGGAAAAACACGGACGCTGGATGGCGGGATTTGTCTTAGCTCGGCGGGCTACGGATGATGCCGTTTTAGGTGGAAACGAGGGAAACGAGATTGCCCAGTTAAAGACCACCGCCTGTCCCCTGAACTGCACGGAGTCGGTCACGAGGAGAGTCTACTAGGTGGTGGTGGCGCCACCCACAGTCAGCGCAGCGTACTGTGAGAGCGGCGTATGTGCAATTTTTCTGGAGTTTGAGTCCCTGTCCGTCCGTCAGTCGGTCAGGCTATTGGTTTTCTCGTTTAAGTTTTAAAGGATCCCATTCAAAATCTCAGCCGTCCCCAGTCTCCCCCCGACGTCGCTGTGGCTCTTGGTTTTATTTTGTTTTTTTTATAAATCCCTGCTTTGTTATTTAGTTCCCTCCCTCTCTTATCCCTGAACGCCGCCCGTGCCCGGCCTCCATCCCCCCGCCTCCCTCACTCACTCAGGCTTCCGGTCCTCGCTTGTTCGTCCCTCTATCTGTCCCTACCAGTTAGTTGTTTTTTTTTTGTCTAATTTATTTGTTTATTTTTTCTGTGTCGGGTCCCTGCCTAGTTAATCTAGAGGTGTCCCCCCTGTCCCTCCCTCCCACCCGCCCACCCTCCCGCTATGGGCATACACATAGGGCGTGGGGGCCGTCCGTCAGGGGGAAGCGGCCAGTAGCGTCCCTCTCCCTCCCCCCAGATCAGGGCAGTGCAATACACAGATGGATGAGTTTCCCATTCACCCTCCTCCTGCTGGTTCACCTGGACGGACAGAAGGAAACAACAAGCTTCAACCGAGAGTCTGGCACTTCCTGTTTCAGTCAGTTCCCCGAGACGCTCGCTTTTCTGTCTTTCTTTTTTTTTTATATTCTTCTAAGTTTTCAAATAAAAAGGGTCTAATAACTCAGAGCGGCTCGGCTCACTGAACATGTCCGACCCCCCCGCGGTTTCAAAGAAAGATGTAACAGGGCGTACCTCTTGGGTTGGTTGAGGCTCTAAACGCCGTAGCAGGCCGCCAGTCTCTCCTTCAGCAGCGGGGGGAACTGCTCTGAGAACTGCTGCCAGTTCTCCTCCCCGACCTGCTCCTTGAACCCGTGCAGGATCTGCGGGGATGGGGTGGGGGTCGTCAGGGAAAAGCTACAATGCTGTTTTGCTTTTAAAATGCAGTTGAATCTCGGCATATGAATGCCCCTAATTACAAAAACATCGGCCTGCGAACAAAGTTTTCTATCAAATTTTTAAACAAGCCACTGTGCACGAGCACACAAATATGCAAACTTCCGGGTTTTCCGCGTTGTCGCGTAGTAGCGTAGTGGCAGTCGTGCGTGCTACTCTGCATTTAGATTGTTCATCATTGTGTTCTCCAGTGCTAAAACGCTTTTTTGTGCTTTTCTCAGTAAGATAGCCCTCATTTTGGCTCCCAAAAAAAGTTTAACGTGCCAGTGGTATTAAGAAGAAGTTAACAATTACAATCGATTTGAAGCAGGAAATAATAGCTAATTGTGAGTGAAACGACACAGCTCAGTCAACCATCTGTACAATCCTCAAGAACAAAGGTGTGCTAAAGAAGGCTGATGTGGCTAAAGGGTCGACTACGTTAACAGAGCAAAGGTCTCAAGTCTTAGAAGAAGAAGAAGAAAAGTGATCGTTAGTTTGAATCGATGAAAGACAGCTAGCTCCCGACAGCGTTAGCGGGGGTCTCATATGCAAGGAGGCTTTACTTTTGCTGATTTAGTGAAGGACCCGCCGAGTACAAGTGCTGGCGAGAAGAGAAAGAACAACAGAAAAACAGCAATAATTAAGGTTATCTCTGATTCTTTTCTCTGACACAAATAAACCCCAAAAAACGTTTCAAAGAGGGCAGTGGGTTTTTTTTGGTGCTGGAGACCGGATCAATCGAATTTACATTGATTTCAGTGGGAAACATTGAATCGGTTCGAGTCAAAGAATGAATTCAATTCGCAAGCTGAGGTACCACTGTACTTTGCTGACACGAGTGAAAAGTGAGGAACTGCAACATGGATTTTACAAAGCCTGATATTCCCCCTGAGCTACTGAATCTGTTTTTTTCCCCTTGGGAGGATTGTTGCAGCCTCTTTTAAAGATATTCCCTGATCAAGTACCTTGCAGAAAATTCTTCCACAGGTCATATATCCTCTAATAAAGGTTGTCAAAGAACACGCTCCTTGTAAGTGGTATGTCTCTAATCACCACATGGCGGCGCCACCCCCTGACCTAGACTGCTGTTTGGCGGTGTGCCGGGGCAACATCCCCTGCCCCTGCAGGACTGGACCAGACAGAGGCTGAGAGACTTATTTGAAGCACACAAATGCAGCCACTGAAAAGATGCTACAAAGCTAGCGGAGAATTCAGGTGGAGGAAGAAAATAAAACAAAATACTGAACCGGAAGATTATTTCCTGCTACGTAAATCAGTTGGAGTTTACAAGTATAAATTCACTTCCCTCCTAGGGAGAACAAGGGGAGGTGGCTTAGCAAAGGCTGGAGGGGGGGCTCACCTTGTAGAACATGTCCCTCAGGTCGTCTTTCGGATTCACCCAGGAGGCCACCGCGTCACAGAAGAAGATGAAATCCTGTAGGAGAAACAGGTGAGCTGTGAGAACTTTGCACTTGTCAGCACGCACACACACACACACACTTTATGACCCTCACAGGTTTGGAGCACAGCCTCACCTGCACCACGCCGCCAGGGTTCACGCCGATCATCATGCAGATCCCACGGAAGGCCGAGTCCTTCTCCTCGTTGTCCCTGATGTTCCGCAGGGACGTGCACCTGCCACACACACACACACACACACACACACACACACACACACACACACACATCCACACACACACACACCCTTAACTTGATGATAATTTGCAATTATGTGACAAAACAGAGGGCAAAGTGTCGCTATACAATATTTATGCGCCCTTTGCAGCGAACGC
>CAAKHD010013886.1:35710-50741 GCA_901007705.1 Fistularia tabacaria
GGCCGGGCGGGGGGGGGGCGTTTTTCGGGGGGCCGCCACAGGGGGGGGGGGGGGGGGGGGGGAGTTGGGGCTTTGAGAAGCCGATGCTGCCTCGTGGTCACAACGGAGGCAACACAGATCCCAAGTGCAGATAAAGAGGCAGGAACAGCCAGTATCCAGGATACAAAAATAGACCTCCGGTTCTCTTTTTAAAACAACCTGATCATGAGACCAGCAGTACAGGGAGGAAGCATGTGTTCGCTTCAAAAGGGAAAAAAACAGCACAAAAAGTGTTTGAAAGCCCAAAACTCACGTAGGTTCCAATCAGAGAGAGTGTCATCATCGTCGTCTTCGTCTTCGTCTATGTCCTCGCCCTCCTCGCCCTCCCCGCCCTCGTGCTGCAGGGTGACAGTGCGGGACTTGTGGAAGCGGGGCTTGATGTCCTGCTCGCTGTCGGGGATGGTCTCATCCTCCTCGACGTCGCCCTGGACAATGAATGATGAACAGGTATTAATGAGGGACTGAGTGAACATCCTGCAGGTAAAAGTCAGAGGACCCTCGATGCTCTGACTGCTCCCGGACTGACTCACCTTTAGAAGAATAATATCGATCTCTGAATATTTCATCCCATTAACCAAGATTGGGATTAGTCTGGGAAAAAAAAACAAAAACAAAAAAACTCCATTACTTATCAGCTCCCATGCACGCTCCCCAGGCATCCACTAGGGAGCAGAATGGAGTCAATGTTCCAGACTGCATTAAAACACAGCAACAGTGCAGGAAGAGGAGGCAAGGAGCCAAGGAATGCATGGGGAGATTGTAAAAACAAATGTATAATCTAATACACGTTCCCCAGAGTGGAAACAATTTCAATTGCAATAGAATAATAAAATCGTAGAAATGATCCCATATTGAAGGCAGAGAATAAATAAACAAGTTTTTATTAAGATACATTTTTAACTCACTCGTCACCAGTTAAATCAAATATCTGGAGCTGTAGGCATCTGAACACTTACTGGACCAGGTGACCCGACAGGGCTTCTTTACAAATGGGCTGCTCGGCCAGGGTCAGCCAGAACTCACAGGCCTCCAGGGCCACGTTCTCATCCGGGTCCTGGGTCCGCTGCAGCATGTACTGGTAACACACCACAGAGGGTGTTAAGGGACGTCCCCCGTGTTGGTTTGAAGCAGAGATGGATCGGGGCGCAGCCTCACCTGGATGATGCTGTGCATGTGGGGGATGAGGCGATCGATGCGGACCTCCAGCAGCATGACCAGGGCCCTGCACACATTCTTCCGCACCTCGCTGTCCTCGTCGCCAGCCAGCGCAAACAGACTCTGAGTTCCATAACAGACGAGGGTGGGGGCAGAGGGAGCACGGGTTTAACCGTCTGTTCTGAAAGAGAACGGAGGCCGCCTCCCCGAGCACATCTCATTCACACACGGACGCTTTTTTCGAGCAATTTCAGAGTTCGGAGCGCGTGACGTGACAGATTTAAAAGCCTAAAAACCTTTTATGACTATGATGTTTATCACAGATATTCATGGTTCTAAAAAAGATATAGATGTGAGTGCCTTGGTGTCAGAAAAAAATCCAAAGTCCGAATTCAAACATAATTATATGACAAAAAAATATACACATAAAATATGCATCCGTGTTAGGTGACCCACTCAAGAATAAGCAGGAACCAGTGCAATCTCCAGGCACAAAAAAAGCTCACCTCAATGAATGTGTCAATATTATCCATCAGGGCCTGAGCTCTGCCGATGATGAACTGGTTGACGCAGGCGATAGCGTGGGACCTGGGAGGGTTGGGGTGCGATAAAGATGAGCGTGATAATCGGACACGCGGACGGCAAGACGGATCCTGCCGGAGAAGAAAAAGGCCGGTGATTCACTCACCTTATCTTGGGGCTACAGTGTTTGAAAAACTGCAGGAACTTAGGGATCATGATGTTGAGGGGTCTGTTGAGAGCGTCGCTATCCAGCAGCTCCGACGAGTCCTCGCAGATCTTCTGCAGGGCTCCGAAAGAACCCTAAACAGTACAGAGAGATCAAACTTAAAAAAAAGACAAAAGCAACTTTAATTTAAAGAAAATAAATAAGAGGTTTTCATGTTGAGCTTTACCTCACAGGTGTTATAGTCCTCAGAGTTGAGTAAATTACAGAGCTGGGGCAAAAGTTCTGGCCATGTCTGCAGCTCCCCTTTGGAGGCTATTGTTGTGATCAGGATACCTTGATGAGAGAGGCAGCCGAGGTTACACAACCATAAGTCACAGCGGCGAGAAGCACCGCACTTGCCGGAGCACAGCCGCGTTACCTGCATGTATTCACCCACCTACGTGGTGTTCTGACTCACAGCTGCGAGAAATTTCAGCTTGCAACACTAACACTGTCTACCTGCTCAGGCACCCACCAATCGTGGCTCTGATGAGCGGTGAAGGGTCGCCGATGTTGTTCAGGCATTCCCGCTTGATGAAGTCTGCGACGTTGGGAGGGAAATTCTGGTAGTGAGCCTTCACGTTGTTCTTCAGTATGAGACCGCTCAGGGAGCGGGTGGGCTCATCTGCGAGTGGCAAGGCGGTAGAAGGACAATTAAGAGATTTTTAAATTACGGCTTCTGTGTTATTTATTGTGATTTTCCGACGCACACGTACCCTCAGATTTCAGACTTGTAAGGACAAAGATGAGATAGTTATTGAAATCTGGAAACTGGTTAAGCTGCTCCAGTTTCTAGCAGGTGTGTTAGGGAGTGTAAAGACGCTCACGCGGACAGGCACGCACAGACAAACTGGCTATTTAAAAAAACAAACCAACCAACACACACACACACACACACACACACATACCATTAGAATCCTTCTTTGGTGTTGTGGCGAACAAATCACAAATCATTTGGCAAAACAGTTATGATGATCTCAAGCAAAATGTCACTGTTTGTCCCCCTCCCTCACGAATAAACAAACACATATATGCGCAAACACACAAATTTAAGGATACTTCTTGCACAGCTCTTTGTGTTGCTGTGTCTGGGGACTGCGAGTCCTTGAGAAGCTGCAGCACTTGCTGGAGACCCTGCTCGTCTGGCTGCCACTCCATCCTACAGGACACCAAACAGATTATAAGCTATTTATAAAGACGGCCGCAAAACACGTCTGGAGCTTCTAGGAAACCAAAATCCTAGAATTAAAAAAAAAAAAAACTTGAGAAGCATTTTCCTGTTCAAGTCACTGCTGTCGACGTGACTACTAATTTTAAAGACATGACACGCATACCGCAGACTGTGTTTGTCTATAATCCCGTGAAATATGGCAGCGCGCACATTTATGTCCTTTCGGGTGTTTATTCGGTGGAGACGTAAACCACAACAGATGTCCTAGACAAACAAGTATGCGGCGGTCATTTAGAAACGGGGCGGAAAAAAAAACATCAATAAAGACCTGACCAGCCTGACAACAGGAGGCCCAGACGACACAGGCGCTAATGTCTGGCGAACCAACGTTAGCTTAGTGCCGCTAATGATACTTAACACGTACCAACCAAGAGATTCCCTCGGAGGGGGGGAAACCGAGCAAGGCTACATCTTATTTTGTAACAAATGTGCGTAGAGGTGTTACCCGTGTGTTCCCAACCAAAGCTCGAAACACAGCGCAAATACGGCGCATTAATATTCATAACAGAGCAGTCGCACCTTAAACCTACCCGGCAGCTACTAGTAGCACGGCTAGTTAGCATGAGCTTGAAAGTACCGCGAAAGGTTTACCTGATCTCTCCGATGCGTCAGATTTATATTTATGAAGACAACAGTTCCGTCACGCCGTGGTAATCAACATTAAATCGGATATAACTGCGATGCCCGTTGCTAAATACAAACTTCGGCGCTTGATAGGTCTATGTAGTTGCTATGCTAACTGGTATGTAAGATTGCATGCCTTTCAATCAAGCCGGTGGTCGGTGTGACCGCGCTCGGCTTCCGTACTGGGCGGACTGTTCGGTTGCTACGCAGACAGCCAAGCCAATTTCAATATCATCATTTGTTTGACACGCTCGGCCGTAGTACGTCCTATCGTATGCCATCAATTTTTTTGCTATTGTTTTACGACCGTGTTGAAGATATCGTTCTTGTATGATTTCAAATGCGTCGTTTTATGTGGTGTCACCTTGTGACCACCAGATGGCGACATATTCTCGGGCCTTAATGATGTATCGCTGTATGTACAGAGTGGCTCCTACGGGCGGCTTGTACACTTGAAACCAATGCAAACTAACATTGCGCACACACACACAGTCGTGTTGAGCTTCCTCAGAATTTGACATGTTTGATCACGCCAGTCCAGATGTGACTATGATTCATGTCTGGTAATCAAACTTATACAATATTATGACCTCAACTGTGGCCCCTTAATTGCAGGTCTGTGCAGTGGAACTAAGTCCATTGTAAATATAAGGTTAATGGATCCCATTTAGATTCTTGTGAAGTATATGATTCACAGATCATCTGCCATTTCTCAATCCACATGTTAGCAGTCACCACTTCCCTTTATTTCACAATTCTTCATTTTTGAAAGAAGTAGAATTTTTTTCATCTCCTGAAATATCAGTTTGGCAATTTGTCAAGTAAGAGAAGAAGACTTTTTTAACCAATTACAACAATGTTTATTTAGTTTAATTACATTTTCGACAATTAGTCAGCGATGACAGTAAACATACTGGCAGTAAAATAGTCATTCACATTCTTCTAGTCAACACAAAACTAATAAATAGTTGTAGAGAGGGTTAGTAAAAATGAAGAGCTCTGCACAGGTGGAAAAACAAAACATCTCAGAAATTAGGTTTAGCACAAGGAGCTGATTTCACTCTTGCTACAGCCCCACTTGCAGCAAGCATTGGAGAGTCCAACTACTACGTCCCGTTCTTTCCTGTCTGCACTACGGAGAGCCTCCAGCACCTCTTCTGAGATCGCCGACCGAGCTGGGCGGCTAAATCCTGCAATGTCAGGGGGCACATCTAATGCATGATCCGTCCATGTTTGGGACTGTGCAGAGTCCTGCTCACCAGTGAGCTGATGGAGTGGGTTTGTGCTCCATGGGTCGAATGTATCCTCGCCAATAGCAGCTGTGGAAAAATTGGGATTAACTCTCTTCAGATATCTGTTTTCAGAACATTGCATGCCTCCGATAGCTGTAGCCAAAGGCTAAAATTCATACCAGAATCCCCAAGACTTCTCCTCCAACGGGAACCACCACAGGTAAAGATGACCGCTCGTATGAACTCTCTTCCGCACAGCTTCATCCCATAGAAAGAGGGGTGGCTATCGTTGCACCGCACGTTGTCCACCAGGGCCACCAATAGGCCTGCCGTCAAGAGCGCTGCCTTCCACATGGCAAGAGGAAACGTCAGAATCAAAGCAGCTGTATGGAGATGTCTCAAAGGATGGAGATATCTTTGACAACCCGATGAGGTGACACTGGTGATTGGGTTTTCTTTCTGATCACCTTTTATAGGTCTTTTTCATCACACGGAGGGGCCCGAGCTCACCTCCCTGCTCATTCTCACGCCCCGAGATAAGAGCAGAGACCTTTATGGACAACAATGGACATTTGGGAAAAATTAAACTTGTGATTACATTGGAAATTATGCCACATTGGATGTCAACAGAGCTCCTTCTAATCTAATCATGTGTGACCTTTTATTGGCCTTTCTGCCCCTTGGATCAGTGACACTGCGCTGTGTGTGTGTGTGTGTTTGTGTCACCTTCCACCATTAAAAGGCATTGAAATGGTGGTCACTATCATCCTACCTCAAAGATAAGATAACTTGGGTGCTACTCTCTCACCTCAATCAATCGCAATCACACACGCGTACACACACACGCACACACACACAGATGCACACTTGAGATTTGAAGCAGAGATTGTGCGGGCAAACGGTGAAATGACAGTGACACGAATCAGTTGTGAACTTCTGAGCGTTGGCTCGCATTAATAAATGTATTTCTGCACAGGGAGAGCAATGATAAGGTGCCGCTGCGTTACGTCCTGTGGAAATAATGAAGTGACATTCCATCATTTTGCATGACATTTAGAGGAATCAAAAAAAGTAACACTGGAAGTGGTAAGCTGACGTTCTCCAGCGAAAGTGACTGACAGGGACCCTTGACCAATCAACGACATGTTATTTTGCTGACGCAGAGACCACCTCCCAAATCATCCAATCCGCGCGCAGCATTGGGCGGGGCGTCGACGAGAGGGTAGCAACAGTTGCCCCGGTGAAGGCAAGGCGCCATAGTCACGGTAGTCCTGGCGACAAGAACCAAGCAACGGAAATCAACAACCTCAATCCGAGGGGGAAAAAACTTAACGACAAAAAAGGACGTTACTGGGATAAACTAGAGGTGAAAAAAGTTCAATGTTTAAGATTACAATTTCATTTGTTTTTAAGTTCTGCGCGCGCGCCTGTCCGTACTAGGATCCGCGTTGGTCGGAAATTGCTCGAACGTGTCGGTGATGAAAGTGGTTGCTAGCTTCTTCCCAAGCGCGAGACCGTTGTTATGGCGATGTCAGATCTTTTGATAAGAGCACAAGATGGCGGTTGTGCGGTAGCCCCCGGTGACAATTACAACTTTTACTTTAACCCCCCCACACACACACACGCACACACACACACCACCACCAGCAGCACCCCCTCCGCCGGAACGTTCTGGTTTAGAATCCGAAAACTCCGGTTACGAGTTTAAGGGTCGGCCGGCGGTCGTTAACGAGTCAGCGTCGGTCGCTAGCCAAACCAGCTAGCTCGCCTCCGAAACGTCATAAGTTAACGTGAGCTGCCGTCCGGCGGCGCCGAGGGAGAGGGGGGAGGCAGGACGCTGTCGGCCCCCTCGCCTTGTCAAACTCACTTTCCCTGTGAGCTCTCCGACGACACGACACGGAAACCCGTTCGCGTCATTTTTAAAAAGGCGTTCTAAGTCACGGAACTCGCAGCAGGCGGGGCGCTGCGTGCTGCGTGCTCGCCGAGTGACTTGGGAAAAGTTTGTCGGTGTGACATTGGGAGTCCCTCCCGGGAAACTAGGTGTGCCAGACCAGACGGCCGCCCGGCCGTCCTGTTTGCCGTGTCGGCGGACGCCGGATTGGTCCCCCCCCCTCGGTGGGATGGCCTTGAAGCCCTGACTGGGACTGCGGGGGGGGTGTTGACACGAAATCCGGCTGCGGTGGCGTGAACGTTTATGTTGAAATGCAAAGCTGACCTAACTTTATTCCGTGTTGTATGAGATCCAATTCTTTTTAAACAGGAAAGGTTCGAGACTGTTGCTTAGTCCAAGACAAAACCCCCCACTTCCTCCTCCTCCTCTTCCTCCCGCTGTATTTCGCACACACTCACTAGGTTTACTTAGCTGGCACATAAAGGTGAAACCGTTTGCTCCCGTTTTGTGTGATGTGTGCATTTTTACAGCGCTTATAGCACAGATTTCCATCTCCTTTTTCTATCTACAGACTGAGTGCCTCAAAGCATTGGTTGCCATGGCAACTTCTGGATACTCAGAGGACCTTCAGCCTCAACAGACCAACTCGGTAACCATAGCAACACCTGCTGCCACCACACCCTCGTCTGCAAAGGCTGCACACTTCCTGTCAGAGATACCGTTAACCTCTGGAACCATTGCATCAGCAAGCCAATCAGCCATTGCCTCAAAAACGGGACAGGATGCACTTTGTTCGCAGGCCCCACCCACCCAGGCTCAGAGCCAGAAGGCAGTGGTTCTGACCACTCCCACGCAGCAGCACTACATAAGCCCTGAAATCCAGCACTCTGCAGTCCAGAAGAGCAACGGTCAGAGCAGCTCGCCACAGTACATCATAGTGACGGTTACAGGTGAGAGACAGAAGCACAAACTTCCTTCCATGTTCTCGGCTGCTCAGAGGAAGTGACAACACAGCATGGGGTTTGGGTTACCGCCCTGGTTGGTTGTTAATCTCGTGTCTGTGAGGGAACAGATTTTTGATGCAAAAAAAAAAAAAATCCAGGGGGGTGAATATTATAAATCTTCAAAGTGAATTGAAACACAGCACCTAACAACATGGACAACACTGCAAAGTCAGGACAAAATGTAAAATGAGTTACAATTTACGTGAAACTGGAAACATAATTTGAGTCTTTTTTTGTGAATAAAAACTTGTCAATGTAGCAACATATTAAATAATATATGGTAAAATGACAAGCATTATCTGTCAGATGAAGTGACGCTGTTTTTGTCCAGCAAACCGGTCATTTGACAGTGGCATTCAGGGGCTGTGGGAAATTTAGGTTGGATACTTTTACTGTTTTGATAGGGCTTTTTAAAATTAATGATCATCAAATCAAATTTAGTACTTAAGTACTTCTATACTCCACAGAACAACAATCAATCACAGAACAACAATGTCCATAATGTCAGAGGCAAAATTCATTGATCATTGATTCATTGATCAATGTCTTTTTGGAAGATTTTTAAAACTATCCAGTCAAAATGGTCAGTTAGTGCAATTAACTTTTAAGTGCAAACATTTGAAAAGCTTTTAGTTTTATATTAAGTTGCACTAAACGTGAGTTAAACTGCTGTCTGTTTTGGCACAAAAGTTTAACATACACCAAACTCAAATATTGTTTTTTTGTTCACCTTGATTGGTATGACTGTTTCACCTTGACTCAACCTAAACATTTATGGTGACTTGATAATGGTGATGTTGAGTTCCCTCAGAGATTGTTTGTCCAGGTGAACACATTCCAGGTGGGGTCTCTGGGGAAGACTTGGGTGAGGAGATTTGATCTGACTTCCCCTGTCCGCTAAGCTCCGGCCACAGAATTGTTGTACGCTTGCCACTTTAACTTTACAAATCCTTCATCAGGCAACAAATAAAATGAGTGATAATCCTGAGTGGATGATGGGGTGTTTGGTATTGGTTAACTAAATGATTGCCTATGCTTTGAATTAAAATACATTAAAAAAAATCCATAAAGAAAGACGGTGACATATTAATCCACTCTTTGACCAGTGCAAATGAAAAAGTATTTGAACTCAAAGCTGTTGTCTACGCATATGATTATTTTGGGGGTGTCTATTAGTAGATCTTTTTCCCTGGTATCAGGTGACAGCGCACTCTCACCCAGAGTGAAAGACTCGCGTGCCTGGGGGCTTTTCCTCCTGCTTGGAAAAGAACAATGAGCAAGTTCTCATAATAACGGTGAATAGTGAGATTAGCGCTTTGCAAAGTATACAAGGTGGTATGAAAGTAAAAAGAGCGGGGTGTGTGTTACCGCAGCGATTTATGAGGCTCAGGGCGAGGGGCCGCGTTCATGCTTTTCCTGCGTGTGTCCGTCCTTGTTTAGATAACAGGTTAATCGGGGACCCCCGCCACCACAGACGAACAGGATCATCTTGTTCAGTTAGCTGCTGCATTACGCCTATTCCCCCCCCCCCCCTTCAAATCTAGGCAATAATGTAACACAGCAGCCAGCAGAGATTGAGAGAGAGAGATGGCCTGTTTCAAATGGATCCAACTGCCAGCCTGTGGGGAACACCGCCTAATCACATCTTGAGTGGGCAGTAGGAGTAACATGGGAGGAATGTGAAATTAGAAAATTGCCAATCTCCCAAAACTCAGGTGTGAGTGAATTAAATCGGAGCAATCTTTTCTGGAGAGGGGAAATTGATTCGCCCGGTAATTATTTTTCGACCAGCGGTGAAAGGGGGGGGGTTGCTAGATAGCAACAAGAGGGCCCAATCCAGAAAAGACTTCAGCTGGGATTGCTCCCACCCCCTCGAGCCTTTAAGGAGGACAAACAAGCAACATGGGGAATTAATGAGTGTATAAGTGAAAATTCTCTCTTTGCCGATCAAGAAAATACAGTTGTATCGAAGTGGCCGGAGCTGTTTCCGTGGTTACCAGGTGGAGAGAGCCTGGATGTTTACTCGTGCAACACTTGTTTGCATTTGTGTATTTTGGTGGGAGGCACTGCGAGACTTGGCGGACCCAAGGGGGCTCGCAGGCGGAGAGTTGCTCCGCGTCCCCAGGGACTGTTGTTTATTTCCAAATATTTTAGGTGATGCTCTCTCCTGTCGTGACGCAGATTTAAACTAAGGGCTGGTTGGTGCTATATTTCTGGCCCGGAAAGATTAGTTTTTGTCCTTCACTGTGGCAAAAAGGACATAATGGCTAGAAGAGGGAAATCATTACAGTAAAAGGGTACAAGGAAGTGAATATTACCCTCCATCCTCTGTTTACTCCCCCTATCTATTATCCCCCTTGTATCCGTCCCTTCCCTCTCTCATCCGATCTGCATGTTTACAAGATGGAGGGATTTCTCTCCATCTGGGGAGATTAGCTGTCCAAGGCTGCCCTTCTCCATGCAAGATATAAAAGGGAGAGGGGAGCATGACAGAAACCTCCTCGGTGTCAGTCTGTCCCCTACCGTGCAAAACAGAAAGTTGGGATGCGGAATGTTCTGGAGCGGCTGTTATTACGATTTGGAGCCAGTGTATCGTGAGTGCTGACGCTGGCATATGTTTCTATGTGACAGGTTTGTTAATCTGACAAATGGACTCTTTCCCCCCCCCCCTCACCTTCCTTGTGCAATCCCCAGAGGGTTCTGCTCACTCCAATGACAGTTTGTCGGACTCCAGCCCCCCTGCTCCAGCTGTCCCCACACAGGTGGTGCAGCAAGTGCAGGCCAACCCACAGGTAACACACACACACACACACACACACACACACACACACACACAGATATGTATGCATTCATATTAGGAGCAGGCTTCGCCACATGTTCATGAACCAAGTATGCTTAAGTTTTACCTGAAACTGGCTTTGCTCACCAGCAGAGGTCAGTGTTGCAGGCGGTGTCGCAGACCTCCAAGAGGATTCAGTCCAGCCACATCAACAACCTCCAGTCGGTGCACATTAACCAGGAGGTAAAGAAAGCACATTTCTCCATGTTGAGCTGACAACAAATGCAATCAAAGAAAGCGGAGACCCAGGCGTGGTCCTGCCGTAGATGGAGAAGAAAAAAGAGCGGGTGAGAGGGAAGAAACCCCTTCCCGCTCCTCTGAATAGAGCAGCTCACTCTGACCTCTGCAGGCCAGCTGAGACACACACACTAGCACTAAACGCTACAGGTCATGCTGTGTCACACACGTGTTCCTGAAAGTGCATGGTGGGTTAAGTGCAAAGAGGACACCCATTAACACACATCCCACCTTAAATTGTTAGTCCTGACACCTTCTCAAGAAGTGTGTGTGTGAGGAAATCAGTGTGCGATGACATAAAACCGAGTAGATTCAAGGCAGAAACTGACACCAGTGAAAAACCAGGCGGATACCCCTGCATAAACCACATTTTTACGCTCGATATAATTATATTTCAGGCTCTGCACAAGATAAAGAGATATGCTGTGGTAGCCTGCGCAGCTTTCTCAGATTTGTTTTTCTCCGTTCTTGCAAACCGAAAGCATCAGGAGCCATTCTTTCGTTACACCACCACCTTTTCACCTCTGGGCTGTGAAACCTTGAACCATGTAGAAACATGCCTTTCTTCCACAGAGAATTCACTGTGTTGTCTGTGCAAGAAATATTTTCAATAATAGTTCTATATGGATGAATAGGTATTTATAAATTTACACTGTGGCGGAAGCCAGTTTGAAAAGAAGTGCAGTGGCAGCAGCTCAGTGTTGTGTGTGTGTGTGTGTGTGTGTGTGTGTGTGTGTGTGTGTGTGTGTGTGTGTGTGTGTGTGTGTGTGTGTGTGTGTGCGCGTTCAGTGCAGCCAGAAGGAGGACAAAGAAAGAGAAAGAGGGATGATCTTCAGCTCATGAAGGAAGACAGAAAGTCGCAGAGGGACAGTCCTTTTTCTGCTCGGTCTAGAACAGGAAGTGATGAATGTGTGACATCAGACAGGAGACGCTGAAGAGAGGAGTCACTCAGAGGTGGATGCAAGGATTCTGAAGAGGGAATATCACGCACCCTTCTCCCTGCACGGTCACAGATTGGCTGTTGTGAGGGGAGAGACAGTTAGCTGTCAGTCATCAGGTGAACCAGCAGGGGTATGTGTAACCTCAGAATTACATAAGGAAAAAGGAGATGAACAAAAAATCATCATAAACATCACAGCTCCTGATGGATGTTAGTTCAGTGTTCACTCTTCTAGGTCCAACCTGTGAGCCCAGAGCTGCTTCAGCCATCCCATCACCCGAATGTCAAAGCGTTTTTTTCTAAACAGGAAGTGGACAGCAGCTTTTCACGGCCCTGAAAGCGAGAATTTGGAAAACGCGGCTGGTAGTTTCTCTGCAGGTTCATGCCGACAGATGACCTCTCTAGACATTGTGTACTTTAGCTGGATGGCCGTGATAATCCGGTAGATTGCGGCTCCTTGAAAAGCTGCTCTCTCCCTGCCATGAAGGTGGAGCAGGTCTACACGGGCCAGGTGCAGTACGTGGACGGAGGCGGGGGGGATGCCACCTTCACCACCTCCACCATGTGAGTCGATGGATGCCACGTATGCTGTTTGTTTCCTGTGCGTCAACCATGTGATAAATCACCTCCCAAACGCCTTCTCTCTCACAGCCGATCCAGCAACTACCCTTTTTCCGACTCCCCGCTTTACTCCCAGACCCCTCCCGCCGCCTCCTCCAACTACTACGAGGCCACATCCAGTTCAGAGTCTGACATCAGTGGCTCTGTGACCTCACAGTCAGTTTCCGTGGCAACTGCAGGAGCCAACAGCGGTGGTTCTGGCGGCAGCGGAGCGGGCTATGTCATTCAGGGAGCTTACGTCTTGGGAGGAGGGGGCGCCGCCGCGGGTGGAGGCGGCCAGACTTACTCCAGCCCTAACTCTCGCGCACCGCCTGCTACTGTGAGTACACCAGGTCAAAGGGCAGAGGCTATCAGCTGCACCGGCTGAGGGTCCACAAAGGCTAAGAGTCTCCCCGTCTGCCCCCCTCCAGGTGCAGTGGCTGTGTGAGAACTACGAGGGGGCAGAGGGGGTGAGTTTACCTCGCTGCACCCTTTACTACCACTACCTGCTGCACTGCCAGGAGCAGAAGCTGGAGCCGGTCAACGCCGCCTCCTTCGGCAAACTCATCCGGTCTGTCTTCATGGGGCTCCGCACGCGAAGATTAGGCACCAGGTAGTTTGACCGCCGTGCTGCGCCTCGGCAGGAGGGGTACTCGCTCAACTCTGGACACTTGTGTTTCAGGGGAAACTCCAAGTACCATTACTACGGTCTGAGGATCAAGTCAGGCTCGCCGTTGCTCAGACTGATGGACGAACAGCAGCACATGGCCATGAGGCAGCAGCCCTTCTCACAGAAGAGCAGGTATCTACGCCTGGACTCCAGGTCCCAAACACTTAAACTCCGTTCTCAGACACACGCATGGTTAAAACAGAATTGCTGAACTTGCACTGAGGAACGACAGGGTTCTCCCTGCTCCATGAACGTCCTGGATGAAGGTTACCAGTTCTCCTGTCAGGAATATGTCCTTGAACATAATATAAACATCCAGAGGAGATCACAAATTAAGATTTTAACATTAAATTATGGAAAAATCACATTAACTGGACTGATAGTAGAGTGTGTAATGCAGAACATCTGATCTTGTTTGAACCTGAGAGTTTAGTGCCTCCGTCCATCCAAAGATCCAAGAAACAAAACACAGAAGTCCACAGAAAAAAGTGAATAGTAATCAAAGGGATAGTATCATGGTTCCCCTATGGTTCGCTCTGGCTGCTCCCACCACGGTGTCGGTTCTGTGTCCAACAGGATAAAACCAATTCAGAAGTCACAGGGGATCACCAACGGTACATCAGGCGGGACGGGTCCGCAGCAGGCCGCTGCGCTCTGTGATATTTCTGCACAGGTGCAGCAGTACCAGCAGTTCCTGGGTGAGCGGCCAAACCCCGACTCATTTCTTTAACTCCGCTTCTTACGATTTGTTTTTGAATCGTTGCTTTAGTTTTACAGCCACAACCTGGGGTAAAGACTCAACAGTCTCAGCCTGTCTTGTGCTTTGTCCCGCGCAGAAGCGTCACGACCCCTGCCGGAATTCGTCGAGATCGACCTGCGGGATCGCCCCCTGCCCGACGGGATCCTGCCGGAGCACCTGAAAGCCTTCCAGACCCTCTACAGAGAACACTGCGAGGTGGGTGGACCTGGACCAGATGTGTCAGGCCTTTGGTCGACATGATGACCAAATATCTCAATGGAGTTTGTCTCCACATCCCAAACTGAACCGTTTCATATGCATTTGGTGATTTGGGGATGCTAAGCTAACTAACAGGGTCTCCATCTCCACTAATCTTCATGGGTTTGATATGGCCCCTCCTTCCCGCAGGCCATTCTGGACGTGATGGTCAACCTCCAGTTCACCCTGGTGGAGACCCTGTGGAAGTCCTTCTGGAGGTTCAGCCAGAGCAGTGACACAGAGTCGCTCAACCTGTGAGGGCCAGACACGGCGAACGCACTACGGACAGAGCGTTTATGCGTGCGTCTCCTCGCACTCTGACGCCCCTGTCCTCTCTGTCGCGCCTCCTTCCAGGCACAATGAGTCGGAGAAGCGGCTTCCCAAATCGTGCCTGGTGCTGCTGTGTAAGTTCGAGCCGCTGCTGCAGTGGACCCGGGAGTGCGACAACGTGCTCTACCAGACCCTGGTGGAGATCCTCATTCCTGATGTGCTCAGACCCATTCCAAGTAGGTTTGTCGGGCTGGCAGGGGCTCGAGAAGTCACCCGGGACAGTGCGTGTGTGGGGGGTATTTACCCGTTGACGTCTGCTCTCGCCGCCAGGTGCCTTAACTCAGGCCATCCGCAACTTTGCCAAGAGCCTGGAGAACTGGCTGTCTGGCGCCATGATGAACATCCCAGAGGAGATGGTCCGCACCAAGGTATTGTTTGTGAACGGCATGATCTGTGTTGGGAGTCACGATGTTCCGTGAGGTCGTTCACACTAACACCATAGAGATGCTGGTGGTTCGACGGGAAGCGATGAGTTCTCATATCCGCAGCGTCTCTGTGCCCTGCTGTGTCTTACC
>CAAKHD010013886.1:61822-86303 GCA_901007705.1 Fistularia tabacaria
AAAAAAAGGAAGACAATGAACACGAGGAAGAGGGAGGGGGGGGGGGGGGGGGGAGGGGGGGGGGGGGGGGGGGGGGGGGGGGGGGCACACACTCACACATACCTGTGTGCACACACCACCAGCCTATACACTGTAGGACAGTGACTTTTTACAGCTAACTTACACACACATACTCACACACACCTCTGTTCAGTAGCATTCACTGTATACAGTCTCTCACACACACACACACACACACACACACACACACACACACACACGAAAATTACTGTGAATAAAATAAAATTTAAAAAAAATCTAAGTGCAGGGGAAATTTTCCACCTACATTCTTTTTTTTTCCAACTTTAAACACTGGGAAGATCCTTAAAAATTAAGTTTAAAAAGTAATACCCAGCCCCCCAAGGAACAAAAAGGTAATTTGTCATCATTTCGTAATTTCTTAGTTATATTCAAAATACTGCAGTTTTACCCTCAGAAAACTGGAGCTAGAGGGGGGAACGAAATGTGAACAGTTGTGGAGATGCTAGCGTGCAAGCGGATGATTAATTCACATTGTCTTGACAAAGTAGACTTATTTCAAGTGGCAGGTGAGGTGAAGAGCAAACTGAACGCTATTCCAAGTGCCTTGGTCAATGCGTGGTAACAACGTCTTCCCTTCTTTGTTTTTTTTTCTTCCTCTCTTCTGTTTTTTCTTTAAAAATCAGTCAGCTCGAAGGTTGCAATTAGAAAATGTCAGGGTGGATGATAAAACCACAGCCTTGTCTTGTTAGAGGTAAGATGGAAAATATTTATCCGGAGGAGGGAACAAAAAAATGTATAGATCCAGAGAACCAACCGAACCATGTAACTTCCAGAAAACAAAACAAAACTTTACTGAGCCTGAAGGGACATATCAAAACAAAGAATTCAGTTAATTCTATGCACAGAAAATGGGCAATTCTCTCAATATTTGCTACCACATATACAGATCCATGCCATGTTCTTTTCAGGTTAAATGAGGACAGTTGTGAGGCTCATTTAGGACAAAAATGAAATAGAAATTAAGATATCCTTCGTGACCCATCAAACCAAAAACAATCAGCTGACCCTGTTGTCTTGATTGGGGTCATTTCTGTAAAAAAAAAAAAAAAAAGGGGGAAAGGAAAAAAAAAGCTTGCTATGAAACATTTTGACCAGTAAAGCTGAGGGCTTCTGCGGACGATCAGTAGTTAAATTCCTCTGTGTGTCCCCGCGGTAGTGCTACCTGCTGTCCCTGCTGTGGAGCAGCTGGCTGCCCTGCCGGCTGCCCCGCCTGCCCATAGTAGGCCGCCTGCTGTCTGTAGTACTCGGCCCAGGCGGCGCTGTAGTCCTGCTGGCCTCCTGCCGCAGCGCCTCCTGCCGGCGCAGTACCTGGTGCAGCCGCCGCCCCCGCAGCTGGCTGGGCTGTGGGCGTACACAGACACACCTCATGCTTCAATTCACATTGCAGAATAAGGTGTGGATAAAACATGCATCTCAAATAACTTAGAAATATAATTGCAAGCACTGGTGATTGTCTGATGTTCGTAATTTGACAGCTGGCAGCTAATTAAGCTTAAAAGCATGTATTTTCGCTTTGGGTTGGGGAATTTGCTTGAGACTTTCCATTAAAATCTCAAATTTCAGTGGTTAGAAATTCATATTTCAAATACTTTGAACTGAAATACTTTTAGAGCCAATATTTTAATGTCTGGTTGTAATGCCATCATCAAATTTCAATAGGTAACATCAGAATTGATCCAGCTAAGGGTTCCAAAGACAATTAAAGGCTGACAATGTATTAAATTAATCAAAACTATTTTTTGCTTATTCCATTTTGAGCATCAAATACAACTAACAATACAACTACCTCCTTGCTTTTACGTGCAAATTTAATTACAACAGTGCTTACCCCTGCCTTAAATCCAAATTGTCGATCTACTGTGAGATGTTTACATTTGCTCGTTTTCGTTTCTTTGATTTTCATAGTTTGAAACCGGACCTGGGTAATAATTTCGTACCACATACTGTAAGGTGTGCTGGTATGACAATAAAGGTTCCTTGAATCAAACACTTTGAAAACCATTTCCTTTCTTATTCCTGCAAGAGATCATATCTTAACCGTTTCAGGTCCATCATTACCTTTTTTTTGTCTTTGGTAGTTTCTAACTGATATTTCATCCATGTGGACTCTTTTAAAAATTAAATGGAGCCCAATGAACTGAAGCGCAACATAAGAGTACAGTGGAACCTTGACTTACGTGTTTAATTTGTTTGAGAATTCATTCAACACAATTTGCTCAGATATTAAATCAAATTTCCCCTGTTTTTGTTGCATGTTTTAAATAACAAAAATTTACTTTATAAATAATGCTCAGTAAAGAAATAAACTGGTTTTATGCAGTGTATTTAACGGAAGTGGCAGAGATGAGCAGGGGAGGTCGGGGGAGTTTTTCATTTGGTGCTCTATCCCTTAACTTACTTGCTACACACTTAATGCTGCCATGTATTACTAAATTTACACTTTGATACACTTTATTGCTAACCTTAATTTAGCAATGAAGTGATTGCCACTCTGCTTTTTAAAATGATCAAGCCGTCCACGACTGGCTTTCAATGCTTCCTCTGATGCCTCATCCATTGATGTTGCTGCCGTCTGCTGCACCCGATCCCCGTAAATGTGCCGTGCCTTCTCACAAATGATGCTCTCGCTCACGGTATCTCAAAAACATCTTCTTCACCTTTTCACGGACAAGTCCATAACACACACACCTTGCTCGTGTTTTAAAATCATTTTTGCTGGGCTACACTACGCTCATCCACGCTCAAACGCTCATCCCGCTCGCTCGTAACTTAGATCTCTGCTCGTTAACGAAGCCAAAATCGACTGAGCGACAGCTCATATCTCAAAAACTTGTAAGTTGATGGAGCCGCCAGGTAAGTCAAGGATCCACTGTACTTAATAACAGTTTACTAGTTGTTAATATCCATTACTTACTCATGCCCATCTTCTTATAGTATTCTTCCCAAGCCTTAGTGTAGTCTGGCTGGCCTCCGCTAGCCTGTGCCGGTTGGCTCTGGTCGCCAGGTGCTGCTCCTCCTCCTGCTGCTGCTGCTGCTGCTGCTGCTGGAGGTGGTGGTGCGGCAGAGCCTCCTGGAGCCGGGGCCGGCATAGGGCCCCCTGGTTGCTGTCCGTAGTATTGCGCATAATATGCTGCCCATGCTGCATTGGGGTCTGCTGGTGCCTTGTCTGATGACAGGACAGGTAGGGGAGAAGAGGGCGAAGAAGGAATTCAGACAGCAAAGAAATTAAAAAACCCAACGTCCAAGTACGGGGAGCATCTTAAAGGCAGCTGCTTCTGGTGGAAATAAATATTGTTAAATCAACAGAATGGTGTTCTGCAGAATGCAGAGTAATACCAGAACAATTAACTTCCAGCCACTGCATGCAGCATATCCGAAATTAGGTCATATTGAAATGCACACTGAGCGAGGAAACGCAAAAGTCCCTTCATCCCAGCGATGCAAAATGGAGCACGTCCCCCTGCCCGAGGAGCTACATAATCCCTCGGCCACATTCCTGAAAACCTGACAGTAGGTGTCCTGATCAGATGGCACAATCACTTTAGGAGATTCCTGCAGTGGAGAAACACTGGTTCTCGTTGGTGTTCCTTCAGATTCTCATTTTTATAAGACTCGAATTTGAGAGGGAAAGTTTTGGAAGCATGACTGTTTTATGAAACATTCTCAACATTTCTAAAGGAGTACAGAGAGAGCATCAGTGGAAGTGGAGCAGCGAGAGCCCATAAAAAAAAAAAAGGTGGTTACTCACTAGGGTCCTGTGGTCCTGGACCTTGCCACTGCTGATAAGTGCTCCCCCATCCCTGTGGACCGTATTGGGGACCACCAGGTGCAGCTCCACTAAAAAACAGGAGGGGGACCATTGTTGCATTGATTTATAATCAAGCTGTCTAATTTCTATAGCGATAAATACATCAAGTCCTTTGAGTCAGGGTTGTACATACTGAGGGGCCCCGCCAGGAGGTCCTGCATTATAAGGGTTGGGATTATAGGGACCCATGGGACCACTGGGGCCTCCTGGACCTGGACCACCCCCTAATGGACACAAGGGAGCCTGGAGAGAGGAAATGAACATGTTTTATTAACTTTTTTTTTTTTTTCCCCCCCAAAGTCAATATGTAGATGATTTTGATCTAACTACGCATTCACTCTGTCACCTCAATCTTCTCCTCTATGAGCTGCTTTGCGTAGTCGATCTGCTGTGGAGACCCTCGGATGGTGAACAGCTTGTAATTGGGGTCGCCGTTGGGCGGCGGCTGACGGGATATCTCCACAAACGCACCCGTCTGCTGGTTGATGGATTTGACATTCTCCCCGCCTCTTCCGATCACAAGCCCGCATTTGTGAGCAGGGATGGAGAAGGTCATCTCCCCACCCGGAGGGCCCCAGCTTCCCTGGCCTCGACCTCTTCCTCTCCCCCCGGGCGGCATACCTGAACCAGGGGGCCCCGGGGGACCCTGCGGAGGAAAGGACGGCGCCCACGTCAGTGCCAACTTTTCACAACAGCAAAGCTCAGTTTAACACCAGTGGCTCGGGAGATCAATACATCAGTGTAGGTGTCTCCTCCTACCCCCTGCCCGCCCTCCTCTCGAGCACGGATACTTTGCAGCAGGTCAGTGATGATTGAGGCGGCATGCTGACACTGGTCCGGTGGACCCATGATGTGAGCAATTTTCTCAGGACCCGTGCCATCATCTAAAAGGGAAATAAAAAGAAAAATGTCACAGAAGAGGCGCATCATGAGAGGAGCGGAGGGGAAAAAAAAAAAAAAAAGGAGGAAGAGACAAAGTCAAAGTGACTAATTAGTGACCTTCTAGCAAAAGTGGGAAAGAAAAGACAGTCCAATACTCCAAAGGTGTGAGGGGAGCTCACCTGGTTTGAACTGTATTTTCACTCCAGCATCGCTCTGGATCTTCTTTATCATCTCGCCATTTCTGCCGATCACAACTCCAACAGAGTGGCGGGGAACAGCAATCTGGGGGATTTTAAAGCAAACACGCTCACGACTCAGATCCGGGAAGAGTAAATTGGCAAGCATCCAACACATTGGACGACATGGTTAAAATACCAAATGAAACTGAAAACCCAAGGCCGATTTAAGTCTACATCAAATGAAAGAAGATTCTATCAAAGTACATGCACTTTATTTTCCGACCGTTTATTTTTAAAGTGGCATTTCTTCAATTCCAAAAGGGAGTCTGCTGGCCTGCCAGCGAGGCGTCGGTCCAACACGAGCAACTGTAGCTGTGGTTTAATGAGGCGGTGTATAAAACAAATAAATCCTCACCGACTCGGTCTGTCTCGCACTATACTTCGGAGATGTAGTTTTTAAGGACCCTAAGCCCCCTCCTTTCACTGAGAAGTTATTTATCAATTTAACAGGTTACTTACATCAATGCCGCCACCGCCGCCGCTGCCGCCGCCACCACCCATTCTCGACCCGTATTCGTTCCGCTCAGCGAAACCCGGGTGATCACGCTCTCGTAAGATCTCGTTGACCATCTCCTTTGCTTGCTACGAATACCAACCAAAAAGACGCGACGGTGAGTCAAGGAGGACGGAGACAGGGGGCATTTAATTTTTTTTTTCTCCAAAATTCTCTCTCTCGCATTTAAAGCAAGGGGCACCTGAACTTTGTAGGGGTCTCCGATGATGCGTAGCGGTTTATCGACATTCGGGGGCTGAGAACCATCTTGGATGAGGATCATTTTGACCCCCGCCCGCTCCTACAAGTTTGTGAGCAGAAGATCGTTATGCAAACACAGGGTCAATATTTACATGCAATACTCTTCCCTTGGCACAAGAATTCTTTTTCTCTCGGCCACTTACGTCACGCAAACTGAACCGAACTGCACGTGATGAGGAGAGTCAGCTTGAAGCTTCTCACCTGCAGCTGTTTGATGGTCTCGCCTCCTTTCCCTATAATGAGGCCGGCCTTGCCCGCAGGGATGATCATCTCCTGCATGGATCCTGCCTGCCCATTGGTCGACTCGTGACCCCGTGACACGATGTCATCTATAAGAGCCCGGGCTCTCCTGGGGGGGGGGGTTGAAATGATAATTGTTACAACACAAGTCATCAAGCTAGTAAGCTGCACGAGTTCATCTTGTAAATCTGTGTGCCACAACTGTACATCAGCAACAGCAGTTTGAAAACTACATGTGCTGACTTGCTCAATGTCTGAAGAGTTCCAACGTAAAAGGAAGGTATTAACAAAGGATTTATCGGGATTTATTGCTGATTGGTCTCATTCTAAAACAACACCTGGACAAATCAAAACATGCAGCAGATCCGCCCCCTCAAACTCAAAGGCATATTAACTTAACTGGTGTCATACAGTTGATCAACTTTGTTTAATAGTCATATAAACTATAGCTGAACCTTTTCCCATTTGTGTGATGTGGTGTGAGGTCCGCGCATTTTTTTTCCATTACAAAATTAGTCAATTTCTTTAACCGCCCACACACTGGCAGTTCACCGCAATTAAACAGGTTACACACTGCTGACTCCTCCAAAACACATTAGCAATGGGGCAAGATGGACTGAAACCCATGCTGATGCTCATAAAGCATTGCGAGCGTAAACGTTCACTTACTGTATGGCGTCTGGAGACCCCGTCAAAGAGACACTCCTTTCTGGAAGACCAGCGCTGTCTGTACATAAAAATTTTTTTTTTAAAAATTAAAATTTAAAAACCAGCCAAACAAACAAAAACAGCCAAAACAGCTGGCACTGCAATGAATACCTCCAGGCTAGGTGTAAAAACCTACCATGTGCAATCTGGACTTTGCAGCCAGAATCCTGTTGTATTTTGTTAATCTGTTCGCCACCTCTGCCGATGACTTTCAGGAAGACAGTTGTAGTTTTAGTTAGACAGCGTCCAACACGGTGACCTTTGACCTTTTTTAAAAGACAGATATCAGCATATACTCACTGAGACCGACCATACTATCAGGTACCCGGCATTCTTCTGTCATTGTGGATGGTCTGCCGCTAAAGACAGATAAATAATGATATTCATATAATACAGGATTTAATTTCTGTCATGTAAAAGAAACAGCAGTGTGTCACTTCATACCTTTGTTGAGACAGAGCAGCCAGCTGGGCACCGATGGCTGTCATGGGAGGAGATTGCTATTAGCAGCTGGAATAGGGAGCTGATTTTGTATTTGTGGGGGGGGGGAAAAAGGTTTGACGTACACAATGCAGACTCTCTGTCACTCTGCGATGCCACCTTCTTGGCATCTGGTTCATCTAAAAAACAACAAAGAGAGGGCAGCGATCCTGAATAAAGTGCAAGGCAAACAAAGTTTTGTTGTCTTTTGACACTGATCTTCTACCTGCTTCTTCGAGGGATCTCTTCTGTGCCGTGTATGGGTAGCTCTCCGCTCCCCCATTGTTACTCACGATAGGAACACTGTCACCACCGATTTTCGCAGCAATCTAGGGAGAGGCAAACACAATCCAGAGGCGTTTGTGTTGCAGCCAATAATAGTGTTGAACAACATGAATGATGCATTCCAACCAAAATATATCAACTTTAAGTTCACTGTTAGAGTCGGGTCAGTAATGCTTCGGGACAAAACAAATGTGCAAACACAGCATATGTTTAAGATTTGGGATTGTGAAAATAATTGTCTGGTAGTGAAATGTAACATTATCAAGGGGGAAGGGTTTATTTTAAAGTCTGTTCACCTGGCAGGAGTCATGTATTTTTGTTAGATTTAAATCAAAGTGAGAGTACCGCCATAAACAAGCTCTTAAAGAACTGATTCCCCCCCAAAAAAAATTTGGCTTTTGAATTTTGAACAGTATGTTAATGACAACTGAATGAAAACTACCTTAGAGATCAAGTGGATTGGTCAGACGAAAGCCAGAGCATCCACCTGGACTCCCCAGTGTTATACTTAGCTATTTTTCCATGTTCTTATTCAAATGTCCGGATGCATTATCAATGTAAAAGAGAAATAACAATCGGTAAGGCCATAACTTGGATGAATAACAGCAGCACCTACTGCGATGTAATGAAGTTTCATTCAGCTCAAACCTTACAATACACGCTTCTCTCGGTTTATAGCCGGTAAACGAGCTAACGGTTCAACCAGCTGCCTCTCGATTCTCCAGCCGCACTTGTCTCACAGCTGCGGGATTTTCTCAAAATGTAATCTTTTAAACCGATTCCGCATTTCGTGGCCAGAATTAAAACTTCGTGATTTACATTCCCTTATCCCTGCCTGTAGGTAACAAGACGCAGCCACAGCTCAAAGAGGCAGCTAACGCTAATCACTGCCAACTTCACGTCAAGATTCCAGGTGGCGTGAAAGAAATAAAAAATTAAACCCAGTTTATGTAAACAATAACACTGCGCGGACGGACAGTGCACCCGGCGCATCCCACAATTCTTCCCTGCTGCTCCTTGAACCCGGCGGGCTGGCCAAACAAATAAATGGCACCGCTAGCTAGCTCGGCAACTAATGCTAACGTCACTGACGACAAAGCTAGCTCCCGTTTCCCGGCGGCTAACGTAGCTCGCCGGCTGTCCAGGGTAGCCCTACCTGCCTGGCTCTTTCCACGGCGTCCGCGAAAGCGTCCTTTTTCATCCCGGCGCCGACTCCGTTTGTCGGCATAGCGCCGTAATCGGACATGCTGCTCGGCGAGGCGCGGAGGGACACAAGGAGGGGGGGGGCAGGCTGGAGAGGCTTCGGCCGGGTCGGGCTGCGCAGAAGCGGGAAGGCTGTAACAAGAGTGTACGGAGGACACCAATGTGAGATATCGCTTACCACGCCGGCAAACTTCGCTGCTTAAAATAAACCAATCAATGCACCCTCAACACCTCCCCCGCCCGGGCTTTCCTCTCCAAGATCTCTGGGGAACGAGAGCCGCCGGGGTGAGACAGCGCCAACCCGTGGCCCGGAGGGTAAATGACACGGCTCCAGAGACGGAATCGACAGTGCATGACATCTTCTTCTTTTCCTTTCGGTGTTTCCTTCAGGGGTCGCCACAGCGAATCAACCTTCTCTATCTAACCCTATTCTCTGTATCCTCATCGCTCACGCCAACGACCTTAATATCATCTCTCACTACGGCCATAAATCTCTTCGGTCCTCCTCTAGACCTCCTCTCTGGCATCTCCAATTCCAGCATCCGTCTACCGATATAGTCCCTATCCCTCCTCTGTGCATGGCCGAACCATCTCAGTCTGGCTTATCTGACCTTCTCTCCAAAGCATCTAACATGAGCTGTCACCCTGATGGACTCATTTCTGATCCTATCCATCCTCGTCACTCCCAAAGAGAACCTCAACATCTTCATCTCTGCTACCTCCAGCTCTGCCTCGACATACATCAAGCAAAGATTGAACACAATTATAACGAAACGAAAACTGTAATAATAATAATCATAATATTACTTTATTGCCAGTACTGCCATGTGATTCGCATATACAGAGGATTGAAATTGCGTTTTTCTAAGACCCACAGTGCAGAAGTGTAAGAAAAATATGTATGACAAAGGCAACAAGGTTCTTGACTAAGTGAAAAAAAGTTAAGTTGCAGTAATCTAAGTTTTTGAAAGTGAAAGGGCTAAAAAAAAAAGTGCAGATGCATAGTTCATAGTACATAATACACAGTGCGGTTTTTGGGTGGTGTAACCCGTGAGTTCGTGTTTGTGTGTGGGTGTCCATGAAACTGTGCTTGTGGATGAAAAGGTCCAGTGTGTGTGTATTGTAATAATTATATCAGCAAATTTCTGCTTTTACTTTGAGACAACAGGAAGGTTACGAACTGTTGTCCGTGGAGGATTTAAAAGCATCCAAATAATCAGAAACAGCAAGACTAATCTTAACCTCAAAAAAACACATATTTTATCATTTGAATTTCAAAAATCCATTATTTTCTTTATTTGTTGACTGACTTTTTAAGCTTTTTGCATGTTCTAGGTTTTTTTGTAGTTTTCCTTGTTTGCAGGTTTGAAAATATTCCTGCTCATTTCATCTACAACAATGATGATTCTCAGGATTTCTTTGCCAGTTTTAAGGCATTTTTTGCTAAGAGGGCTTTAATTTTGAAAATACAGCTATATCGACATCTCCTTCTGTGGTCTTTAGGAAACAACAAAAAACAAAACACCACTCATTTTATTGCAAAGTTGACCCACTTTTGCATTTATTGGAACACTGGAAAATAAATAATTTGACAAAATAGTGATAGGTTTTAAAATGACACTATCAAAATAAATAATGACCTTTAGTGTGGATTCACAAGTTGCTCAGATATAGTAGAGAGTAACAAAATGTTTTAAGAAGGTTAAAAAAAAGACTGTCCCCCTAAAATCAGGCCATGGCAAGTCCTCTATGCCTCCAGATAAGGCATCTGCAGTTTGAGACCAGGGTAAATATAAAGTCACCGGATGGTATAGCAGCTATTCTCAGTAACAGCAGCTCCTGTGGGAGGAGATTTACGTGGAACCATCTTTTCGCCATTTTCTTTAACATTCAAGAGCGAGTATTTATTCCCTCTCCTTAAGACATCTCTCAGTGTTTAGACTAAAACACCACCGGGGACTTCAGGCCACCAGTCTCCATCTTCTCTATATTCCATCTGTGAGGAGAAAAAAGCAGAATAATCCCTTCGTGGTTCCTTAACTTTAACACGTCGTCCAGGTTCGGATACGTCTTTTGTTCGGATACCGTCTTTTCTCCAACACGTCCATGCACGCAAAGGCAGAAGCAAGAGGCTGGCGGGTTAGCTTTCACGCCCGTGCCACCTGCTGCCATGCGATGTTATGAGATGCAACAACCTGCACTTGAAAACCCCTGAGCGTGAAGAAGGTCCTCGAATCGACTTTTTTTTTTTTTTTTCTTTTTCCATCCGTGGTCTATTTCCCTGTCTGATCCATCCTTGCGTTTGGGGGCCACGTTCATCCACGGTCCCGGAGCATCCATCATGCACCGCCATCTGATGACGTCAGTCTTAGAGACACACATCAAACCCTCCTCTACCCGTTCCCTCTCCCGACCCGCCTACCGTCGATATCCACTCCCAGGGCTATCCTCGTGTATTCGTAGGCCACGTATGAAACGCTGACGGCAGGAACGACTTTGAGTAAGTTGGGGGAAATTCCTCTGTAAAGTCCGGCCACGCCCTCCTGAGCGACGACGCTGCGGATCAAGGCCAGCATGGAGGGTCGGGGGGCACCCTTCACTGAAGCTGAGGGACAGAAGAGAAACAGACGCTAATGCTAAGTGCAAAGGTTTGTTTGGGTTTTCTTTTCGTACAAAAAGGTGTGGAAATGCCAATTAATCATATTAGCTAAGGGTTCAAGGCTCAAGGTTCACGACACTACCTTCTCGAGGAAAGAGCTAAAAGCTAGCAAGCGATCATGTGAAAATAGGTGAACGAATATGAAAATGTTTTGTTTCCTTCAATGAAATATCAACCAGGCCTGTTTTTTGGGGGATTCGGACCTTGCGCTTGCATTCTGGTCCGGATCACAGCCAAGGGATAGCTAGCCAGCTGCCCGCAGGTGCTGGAGACGGCGCCGCAGCCGACCAGCACCGTGACCCCGGGGTCGGCCACGCCTCTGTTCCTGTTCAGCCAGGCAAACTTCAGGGTCTGGTGACAGAGATTGCGAGGAGAGAGTGAACAGGCAGGGAAAGACATCCCGTGAGATCTGTCCCTCGAGTCACGCTAACCTCATAGACGGCGAGATCGATGCCGGCGTACGGGACAATCCCCAGCACGTTGGGCAGGTAGCCCTTGTAGAAGGCTGCCACGCCTTCTCTCTGCAGGATCTGCTTGGCGCAGTTCGCGATGCCCGAGTACTGCCCGGTTTTTCTAAGAGTCAGACGGGTCTTCAGCACCTGTCCTCGGAAAAGAAAGAGGAGAAAAAAGGGGAATAGAAAGACAAGATAAGCTGGACTTTATGAATCCCACAACTGGAAATTCAATTGTAACAGCAGCATCAGAGGGTAGAAAAGTGTGCAAATGGTAATAATAGAAAGGATATGAAAAGAGAGGAAAAGGTACAAATAAACAAAGACATTGTACAATATACAAAAATATAGAAAAGAAATACTTTGTACAGGGAATGGCTACAGAAATAACAGGTGTGCAAAGGATATGGGGAAAATAAAAATGAAATGCTAATAAGCAAGGTGTCCTGGGAAAAAATATATAGATATAAATATTGCATGGATGGGAGTGTCACTAGAGATGGAGGTGGTGGGGTTGTGCTAAAAAATATTTAGGTGATGCCTGGAAGGAGGATCAAGGATATGCTACAATTAAGAAACTTGTTATCTGTTTTATTTTTTTTTTTTACTTTTACGGCTTTTTCACTTTTATTGTTTTTATTTTTATTGCTTCTTTTAAATCTGTATTTTATGTATAAGTTTATGTCTGCGGGTGTCCTTGGGTGTCGAGTGACGCGTCTTAATTGAAATGTATTATTTTAATTAATACTATTACCTCGAGAGGGTAGATGGCGGTCTGAGCTGTTGCCCCGGCCAAGGAGCCAGCGAGGAACCTCTCGTGCACCCTCAGGCTTTTAGTGTCTCTGCTGCCGCACATCCAGTGCTTTATCTAGACGAAAGAAAAGCTCGAGCTTTTGGGCCAGAGTGGTAGATGAGCGAGGGCGGCACAGTCCTGCCGAACCTGTTCGTAGGCCGTGAACTTGACGGCGGTCTCTGGGGCGATTTTCAAAACGTTCATCCCGTTTCCCCTCCACAGCGACCACGGTCCTCCCTCCGTCAGCATGTAGCGGACCCCGCTCAGCACATTCCCTCGAAACGCAGACGAGCCATGGACCTTGTGGGATGAACCAGATCAGCCACCTGGCGTCCCTCTGCTTTGAACTGTTGTTTCTGACCCACCTGCCGGAAGACTTTGAGGCGGTCCAAAGGGGCGGTTCCGGTCCGGGAAACAGCACCGGCCAAGGCTCCGGACAACAGGTACCGCCACACATAGCCGGACTTCTTCTCCTCCTCGGAAAACTCATCCGGCACGGTGAGCTGCTCGCCTATATCCAGCATCTACTAGAGGCAGGAGGACGAGAGAGGAGAGCACGAAATACAGAAAAAAGATAAAGACATCCCGTTTTTCCAGACAGACCTTCTAACCAGGTTTGTATCTTTTGTTACATCTTTGTGCTCATAGTTAGCCGTTAGCGACCATCTAGCAAATTCATCCCAGGTGGTTTTTCCAAAATAAAAGTAATAATTTGAGATTCCATCGTCACAATGTGTGTGCATGTGTGTGTGTTTCATCGTGGCCTCACCATCGAACGCTTCCAGTAGCGCGCCACATCCTCCATGTTGGCAATGGGGTTGAACAGGAAGTAGTCGCGCCACTCATTCCAGTCAATGGTCATGGTGCCGTCCTTGTCTATGCTGAGCCACGGTCACACAAGTGTCCAATCAAAACTGTCCACTGCCTCACACATCCAAAACTTTTTACGCGTGGTTTTAAATTTAAGTCATCACAACGCCTTCAAACATCTATTTAAGCAATTCCTGTTTTTAACAGCGACTTCTGTGGCTCTGAGGCTTCTACTAACATACAATAACACATGGAAGGATTACAATTTAATATAAAAAGTGAAGAAACTAATATTTTACTTTACTTTTTTTTCACTTTACTATTGGGATGTTTTGAGACAATGTCTGAGAGGAAATAATGACATATTGCTGGCTGACCTTTGCTGCTGCCTCATACATCCAAAACTTTTTACGCGTGGTTTTAAATTCATGTAATCCCAACACCTTCAAACAAGAAGCACTTACTGTTTTTACAACGATAAAAAGACATCTTTTAAAATACGATAACACATGAATTACCTTAAAGGAAGCTTATTACCATTTGATTGAATATAATAGGTAAAAAAACTAACATTGTTCTTTACTGCAGATTATTTTGGATGTTTTGAGACAATGTCTGAGGGGAAATAATGAGATATTTCTGGCTGACCTTTGCAAAATCCTGGTTGCTTCCTTGAGGCTGATGTTCACGCCGATGGCGCGGAGAGAGTGCTGGATCTCTGCTGCGTCAATCTCACCTGTGGGAAAACCACCAGCCAAAAAAAAAAAAACGATGAGGAAAAAAAACAATGTTTATTTAACATTTCCCATAAATTACGCATTTATGATTTCCCTTGTTTCCCGTGGGCTGCCACCCACCATCGTTGTTCTGGTCCAGGCGGCGGAACATGAGTTTGAGCTGCTTTTCGTGTTTGCGGAGATACTGGCTGAACTCCTCCAGGTCCAGCACCCCGTCCTGGTTGGTGTCCCCGGCCTCCACCATCTGGAAACAAGAGGCAGGCGGAAAAGTGAGAAAAAACAACAACAAAACAAAAACATTTCTCGACATTCTGGGAGACGTGACGGCGGTGGGGAGCAGAGCCAATCTTATGATGTCACAGGGGTGATGTCACAGGGGCGTGAGGCGGGGCTTAACCTGGACAGTCACCTGTCAATCACAGGGCCACATATAGAGAGATCCAACCATTCACACACTCATTCACAGCTACGGACGAGAGAACATGGAAACACACACACACAGAGAAACCAGCACTGATTTGAAATTACTTTAATTAAGGCTTAATTCCAATAACACTATTGGGAGATTATTTTGGGGTCTGAAAGTGAAAATACACACGGGAGAATTTTGCTCCGCAGTTGTTTGGTGGACATCAATCTGCTTGTGAGACGAAGGACGGCAAAGGTTAATGGTCTCACCTTACAACGTCCCGCTTCGGGAAACCAAAATAGACAGTGTGCGCACACAAACACACACATGTACACACACACACTGCCAACACAAACAGTGGGAGAGAGAAACTGAGATGTTGGTGTGTATGTCATGAGCAGCAGCCTGCTGGATTGAAAGTTTTGTTACGGAACTTACACACACACACACACACACACACACACACACACAAAAGAAAAGTGAAGTTAATTATATACAAAGCCCAGGATGAGGTCACACTACGTTCAAGCCGGAAGGAGTTGGTTGATATTGAGTCTGTCAGAGGTGTGTGTGTGTGTGTGTGTGTGTGCGTGTGTGCGTGTGTGTGTGCGTGTGATCTCACCCTCTCCACGGATGCCTTGGACAGACCCTGGCCCGCCAGTCCCGCCCGTAGTTCAGCCACATCGATGCGTCCATCTTTGTTGAGGTCCAGCTGATCGAACAGCTGGCTCCAGCGCTCCTGCCGGTCCGGGTCGGAACCTGAGGCGGCGCCGGCGTCCTGGCAGCGAGCCTGCGGCAACCAAGGCCTCCCGGGGGCCATGCGGCGGGGCTTTGGCGGGTCTTGCCTGGAATCTGGAACCTAAAAACAGAGAAATTTCACAAACATTCAGTGGGAGTTTTTTTTTTCTATTTCACATCCGGTTCCACGACCTAAGACCATGTCAGAGGTCACGTGCTGAGGATGGAGACCCCTGCGTGGACCCACGGGTGGAGTGGACTCACAGCTCTCTGACTTGGTCAACTGCCAATACCGGAAGTGTTATTCACGTTGTGCAGGAAACACGGGAGTCGGCGTGTGCTGCACGGGTACGCGCTGTCACTCGGATCGGACAGGCTATCCACACACAAAACGAGCCCACGACAGCGACACGAGCACGACGTTCCGTGCATGCCGAGTGTGTTAAGGACACCGCGAAGGTCCGACGAGGTTGTTGTTGTTGTTGTGCAACTCACTCGCCAGTCGTGATGATGAGCAGCTCGGTCTGTCCTGCAACCGGATTTGTAGGTTTGTTTTTTTTTTTAATCACGGACAGGTCGTGCGTGTGTATCCGGGAGATGCTTGAAGACTTTGCCGCGACTCCTCCCAAGGAACCAGGAAGGACCGATAGGAGCAGCGGCGCCAGCGCAGTTGCGCTGCGGTACGAGCGAGCTGAGGCGGAAGTACGACCCCGGAGTAGCGCGTGCGGGAAAGCTACTTCCGGTTTGGAGGTCATTGTGGGTTGTTTTTTTTAATTTAGCCGAAACGCGCCAATTCATTCAGAAATTGAAGATGTGCGGCTCAGGTGTCGGGTTGCCAGTTGTGCTGAAAATCAGCCAGGTGACTTTTTAATTTAACACCGGCAACTATATTGTTTTTAATGGCCTGGTTGGACCATTTTTATATGTGATTCCTTCTCAAGTTTAAAGGCATTGAGGAAAAGACAAAACGTATTTATTCATGTGTCATATGACAAGTCTGGAAACATGTCTCCCAGCTCAACTAAATTCTTAAGTTTGCTATCCACAGTTAAACCGGATATGTAGTAATAAATAATAAACATACTGTTGTACCAAGATTTAAACAGTGCAGAGAAATGTTAACAAGTTGCAAGTTGAAAGAAATATTGCAAAATGAAACGTAAACAAAACAAACAAAAGCAAAATGAGAGAGTGCAGATTGACATCTTGAAAGTCGAGTGCAGCTTTGAGTGCATAAATTCACTAAGGACAGATTGTATGCAGGAGAAGACAGGTAGCAGAGCTGGAGGTAGCAGAGATTCATTTTGAGTGAGGAGGTGGATTTGATCGGGAATTAATCCATTAAAGGGAAAGCACGTTAGAGCTTTCTGAGGTAAGGTCAAAGAGGCAAGACTGAGATGGTTCGGTCATGTACAGAGGATGGATCGTGAGTATATTGGTCGGAGGATGCTCTGGTTGGAATTGCAAGGGAGGTCTAGATGAAGACTGATGAGAAGATTTTAAGGATGGAGTGACAGAGGAAATGAAGTTAGTTGGTGTGAGAGGAGAGGATTTAAACAGAGCTAGATATAGATTTAAGGGAAAGCCGAAAGGAAAAGAAGCTTCCCTCACTAGGTTACTTGACATACACTTGCCAAGTTTTAATTAAAGGGACAAATGAGCACCAAAAATAACTGCCAGATGGCCACCTTTGTGAAGTCTACTAAACATGTTTTGTAAAATATTACAGTGTTTCAATCAAACAGGAAATCATCATGAGGAGACAAGACGCTGTACTACCTTGTCACTGTGCCCGTTTTTTTTTAATGGTAGCTCATATGAATAATTTACAAAATTCTAAGGGTCCACAGGCATATCACCGGTAGCCATGCTCTGTGTATGAGGACCAGAACCCTGTTTTTCTCCTCCAAATGCAGTTTCCAAGGCCAGCAGTATAATCAAATAACAAATGAAAGCAGACAATTGGGGAAAAGGTGTACGGGTTCAGGCTTTACTGATAGCACCGGAGTTATTTTGGGCTTCGCTGCAGGACACTGCTTTTTCAAGCACTGGAGGGGTGGCAGTAGCCACGTCCCTCAGCAACTCCCTCAGTTGCATCCCCTGTGGAAAACATCAGCTGGACAGAATCCTCAGCTCTGGATCAAAAAGACGTTGTAGTCCTGATATTCAGATTCAGGATTCATTCAAAGCAAGCAGCGCCCCCCCCCCCAAAAAAAATGTTTTTTTCTCTTCCCCAAAAGTGTAGAGCTGAATGTTAATGTTAACTTGATTGTGGAAATTAATAATCTCAATAAATGATCTGTTAAGACACAAACAAACACTTTATCTGGCTTGATCAATAGTGATCTTTCAATTTAATGGAACACGAAATACAAATAAATCTTGCATATGATCACTGAGTTAAACCGCACACTGTGATACTAAACAAATTTCAGGCTGATAAGTATTCAAAACCTTTATAGTAATTTCAATACAATCACACAGTGATTGGAAACATACGTTGTATTTCATGTTTGAAAAAAAGATCCGCTTTTCCAGGTCCACTGGCCATTTCCGGTGGAGTTTACGTGTCGTGTCATGTCGAGGATGTTCCCGTTTGTTTCATCACCTGAATATAAAACGACTGTTCTTCTTCTTGTTGTTTCTTCAAGCATGAAATCAGCAATAACGTTGGAAGAAAAAAAACAACTGATTGTCACAGATGTTTTTGACTCGCCAGGCTGAGCAGTGCATGCCTGCAGCCACGCTGTCACACATCAGGTACTAATTGCTGCTGCTTCCAGGTCGGGATTCTCCATGGCCACCTTTGCTGTCAGGTCCTTTAACCACACTCAGCGGTTTGTGGAGTTTCAAGCTGGCCTTCTGGGTCACTTCCTGCTCAATCTTGTTCCTGATGGCAACCTCCAGACCCTTCGGGGAGTGACACAGGAGAAGCTGTTCAAGCTAATGAGCTCACCATTCCGCACCACTTTTCTCTTCCACTAGATGGTGAGAGAAGCATTGGTTTTGTTCGAACTCCTACCTTCTTCAGCTTCTGTTGTTGCACCACCTGGGCCTTCTTGGGTGCAATGATCCTCCCTTTGCAGACAAACACAAGTATGCTGCCTTATATACACATTTCCTGCTTCTGCTTCTGACAGAGCTAGTTAAAGGAGTGGATTCATTGGAGCTAGCTTGCATCCCAATTCACTGGCATTACCTTAAAAATTCCATATTAGGACCATATTGTCATTCAAAGATAAAGAGGCTTCATTTTTTTATTGAGGGGCACCGCCCCAAACCATGTTACCGCCAAGTGATTTTAACCATATTCCGAAAAATATTGCCAGTAATATACAGGTAAATACACTCAGCAAAATATGGTGCAGCACACAGAATGCGAGAAGAGCTTTGAACCAAATTACACGATCATGGAAAATGCCTGAGAAACGTCCACTGGGACGCAATGCTCCCAGCAAAGACACTGGAGGGCACGGTCGCCTCCATTCTACGTCAGGAGGCGGTGATTCTCCAAAACAGGGCGGAGGAGGGATAAGAAATACAGACTGATGGAAATATTCTTCTTCAAATGACCTGTGTATGTCTTCCCATTGTTATGGGACATAAAATATTTCCACCTCTCTTCAGAAACGTGACAGGTTAATACGGCAAACAAATAGACTATCGGTGACACCCAAACAAAATAGGCAGACTTGAGCTTTATCGGTGACCAAACGAGTATCTTTTGCATAAATGAACAAAATTTCAACAAAAGATAGTTTCTATTCTTTGCTGCACGTTCCGTAGTTCACAGGTCTGACCCAAACAACGTGCTGGTCACGTGACGGTGTCGGTTAGCTAAAACTACTTTCCGATCTTCCACAAATTTCGTGACTCAAACTGAAAATATCATCCCCTACCGCCTTTCTTCGGTCCTTTTTGTTTGTTCTGTTGTGGTTTCTTCGCCGCCGGCCGTTGAGCTTTAAACTTCTTTGAGCCCTGAGCCATCTTTTCGTTAGCCAAAACGGAAATCAGTGCTGGGTTTCTTCTTCTACGCTAAACAAAATGGCGCTTTCACCCCAAACTCATAATCGAGCGTCATCTAGTGGCGTGTCAGCAAATAAGACAGCAAATCTTGTAGATTGACATTTATTTATAACTGATTTTTAAAGTAACTGCTTTCGGATAATTTATTGCAGATTTCAAACTTCTTGCAGCTTACTCGGGTAATTACCGCGTTTTTAAAATTATTTTCCTCCAACTGATAATGGATAACTCTGTGCCAAAGCAGACAGTATCGTGAACTAAAAAATAAAGGTTTTCAGTCAAATTATTAAGTGCAATGATCATAGATATCCCTTTTTTAAATTCATTAGAATGACCATTGTGAAGCTCTTACATTCAAAAATTGTTTGACTCGGACAATAATCAACTAATTCCACTGCGGTTTTATTGTTTTTACTGTATTGATGTGAAAGAGATTTTTTTAAATTTATGACTGCACTTTATAGCATTATATTCATATACATATATTTGAAAAAAAAAATCCAGTTTGGAAACATTTCCACATTACAAAATTAAACAACAATAACATACTTGCACTTAAAGAGGCCATCTGAACAACACTACTTCCATTGTAACTGCAGGCCACACTAATAATTGACAATAAAACACCAAGCACCTGCTTTGATTGATCAAATGTGGAAAGAAAGCGTCGCTCAGAGCGCTTAATTTTGGCACCTGGTCAGGCGTGTATCAGGCTTCGTGGAGCATCTCCCTACAGGTGGCGTGAGAAACACGGAACGACACAACTCAGCCGCAGCCGGGCAGAACACACCGGCCCGAATCCAGGCAACTTTGGCAAACTAAAAGCACTACTTGTCACTTTCTGTTTCGGCGGTGCCGACACAAAGTGAGACGTGGTGAATTTCAGTCCAGATTCCCAGGTTAATCCCTCGTGGCCGCAGCCTTTTCGTGCATTCTGAGTCTTGACGCAGTGCAGGCAGATGGGAGAGGTAGCGTGTGTGGTTGAGGAGGCCTCCTCAGTGTAATGTACAAATGGCCTTTGTCACGAGGAGTCACGATGGCGTGAAACAAAAGACAACTACCGACAGCCGAGACCAGTTAACCTTCATGACATACAGCCAAAACATAATAGTAAAAAAAGAATCTTGTACCTTTTAAAAAAAACAAACAAAAAAACAGTAATGAGTAAAGTCGCGCAGAAAGTGTTGACAGCAATAAAAGTTGCTACATATGTCTGGAACATGATCTAAACCTGCCCCTGGAACAACTCCATGTTTAAAACTGTTTAAATAAAAAGAGCCAAACTGTACAAGACAAGAGACAGAAAAACAAACAAAAACAGCTCATGAATCCACAGGATTTTTTTTTGCTCCAATGTGACTGAACAGCATCACTGTGAGAAGATAATGTAACACTTGGAGTTGGAGAGAGGATGCAGAGGGGGCATTTTAAAAAAAGAGCAGCAGTGAGGATGGCTTGGAGGACTACTTGTTTCTTGTTTTGTTTTTTTCCCCCCACAACTCTCCTCATCCATCAATTCTTTTGTGTAAAACCATTAAAGTAGTGTTACGGGGTGGGGGGTGGGGGGCAAAGTGTGTTTATTCAAGTTTGGACCCCCAGGATCGGATGTGTGAAGGTACAACACGTGGCCGCGGCAGCCTGGAGTCCTCTGAAGGGTTTCACGTGGGTGCCTTTTAAATGGACGTGGACGCGCAGGAGGGGACTTTTGCGATGGAGAACTAGTCCACTGGTGGGGATGGGGGGTTCACAAATGTCAAAAACACATAAAAAACAGCGACGTGTTTGTGTGTATGTGTGTGGGGGGCAGGTTCTGCTTGTTCCAAATCAAAATTAATTAAATGGGGTCGTCATGGATGCACCACGAGGGTTAGCAATAGCTAATTCTCCCTGCTACTAAAAAGAACAAAAACTTTACAGAGCAATTTATCCTTATTAAAAACAAAAACATTCACCGTCTCGTAGATTTAAGTTAAACATTTGGGAAATCTTTTTTTTGTGCAGTTGAAGCTGTTTCACATGTGATTCCAATTGGAGTGTGCCAAATTGATGCCAACGCTAGCAGCTAACACTATGTTGTTAATCATTGGTGTGACCAAAAAGAAAAATATTTTGTCCTGGTGTGATACGGCTATATTATTATAACTGCTATTTGTGGAGATTTAAATAACATGTCATAAAGGGATGAGGCTGACGTAAAAGAAAAAAACAACTGCGCGTTCACGATAGCGGGTGTTCACGCTGTCGTTTCGGACTTGCCCCACTATCAGATCTATTTATTTTTTTCCCTAAAGCTTGCAGCAAAACAAACAAAAAAAGGGAAAACGACACCTATTCCCTTAACATTAGGTTCTTCATTCTTTAAGTGTGTGTATGTGTGTGTTTGTGTGTCCAGTGCTGCTACATATACCAATGTGTATGTATATATATATATTTATATATATTTATATATGCTGATTATGAGATTAAAAGTGTTTTTACCATGAAGCACAACTGCCAGTGTTGACGTACAAACGGGGGGAGTGAGGTATAAATACAGCCACGTGTTGTCTCAGGCTTCCGGCAGATAAACCCGCTCCCCTGTCCGGAAAGCAGGTAGAAAAGTTTGAGCGAACCTTGATTCGAGCCCTCCCTCCCCTCCCCAACCACCCCGAAAAATCCGAAAGCTATAAATTTGGACCGACACCCCTAAAAAAGTATCTACACGTACAAAAAGAAAACAAAATCAAAATGTTAATATAACATTTTCGTGTCGCCTCGCTATTTTCTTTTCTTTTTTTTTTCTTCAATTAACCACACATTCGGTTATTATTTCCCTAGAGGGTTTCTTTTTTAAATTTTTATTTGTATTTTTTAGATTTCTACATATGTACACACTACGGGCAAGGACACGTCTATTTACAGGCGATAGCAGCATGTCAATCAAAACCCTAATAAAGTCATACCACTTTGTTTTCATCGAGATTATCTAACCCTGCTTTTTTTTGCCTGTGGTTTGAACAATTATTTCCTTTTAATCTCAGCCGTGACGCCAACAATTTTGCGGCCGAAAAACGGAAAATTTCGGGGGTTTCAGAGTCCGGCTGAGAGCTTATCATTGTCGCAGATGCCTTTTTCTTTTTTGATTTTTTTTTCTTTTCTTTAAAACTTAAAAGGGTGTGCAGGGGGGAGTAAAAAAAAAAAGAAAAAAGAGGCGGCGGGGTGACAATAGAGAAACGATGGAGGAGGAGATGGGCAGAAAGGAAAAGCGGGGGAATTGCAGACGGCTGCATTGTGTGTGTGTGTGTGTGTGTGTGTGTGTGTGTGTATTTTTAAGTTTAAGTGTGTGAAAAAGACGTTAATGTGAGCACCACTGACGTGTAACTGTGACCGCACCTTCACCGAAATCAAATTGAACCATGACAACGATTGCGCACGCAGGTGTGTGTGTGTGTGTGAGATGAGTGTGTCGAGTGAGATGCAGAAGGTGCGGTGGTGCCGGTGAAGCGGCGAGCGGAGCTGGGAGGCTCTAGAGGGCGGTGAGGCGGCCCGTGAGCGCCGCCTGCAGCTCGGAGGGGAGGAAGACCCCCAGCTCGGTGATGATGCCCCCGGTGATCAGCTGGTGGGGGGTCACGTCAAAGGCCGGGTTCCACACCTCAATACCTGCGCGAGGCAAAGGAGACGTGGACGGATTACAATCCATTCATGAAAGAATAAGGGCAAAAGGGCCTCTTTTTTCCCTTCATGTCTGTCTGCATGCAGCACAGTGCCAATGCTGCTCACAAGCATCCCTATGTTGGAGCCACCGGGGCGCGTCATGCCCAGGGGTGTATCCCACCACAATTTTTTTAGCACTACCTCAATCTCTTCTTCCCACTCTGTCCAATATTTACATTATATTTAGACATTTTCCAGGACACCTTACTCATTATCATTTCTTTTTTACAACTCACATCTCTGACTGCACACCTCTTAATTCTATAACCATTCTCCGCATGAGGCATCTCCTTTGTTTCTTTTTAATATTTTAATATTTTGTTTTCTTACTGTCTCGTTCATTTGGATCTTTATCCTTTATTTGCATATTCTTTTTCTACTATTACCATTTTCACACTTTTCTGAGCTGCTGCTGTGACAATTGATTTTGAAGCATAAATAAAGTCTATTGTCTTTTCTTGTTGGGTCATTTCACGCAAACACTTTGATCCTATCTCTTCGGCCAGGTTCTCCACGTTCTCCCTTAATACGGTCATGAGGTTCATTGAAGACTACACTGTCTGTAGATGTGAATGGTTGGACTGTTTCCGACCGCCACCATGTGATTGACGGGGTTAAACCCGGCTCCCACTGGATTTCCCCCGGACACACACACACACAAAAAAAGGTTGCCTCCCCCCACAACTCAGGTGTGAGGGGCAATTTTCAGCAGATCAATGATTTTAAGGTCAGTCTAGTGGGGATCTGCCCTTTTCACCCGGGCTTCGGAACTAAATACATCCGCACTGGTTTTAGTTTTTTTTTGTGGGATTCTATGATCGTATAAAATGGCATTTAGGGCGTTCACGTTGTGAAGCGTGAGGGGTGCGAGAACATATTGGAACACGGCGACCTCCTGGGGGGAGCCCTCTGCTAATTAAAACCCCTTCTTTAATCACAGTGAGAGCGCTGCAAACGCAATTACAGACCGAACGGCTCAATACGGCAGTGGCGGACTCGCCCGGAAGAACATGGAGGGCGGAGCCACCGGGGCGCGTCATGCCCAGGGGTGTATCCCACCGCCGCAGGATACCTGATTAACCATCATGCAGTTCTGCTATGCCCCTGATCCTGTTGTGTGACTGATGTAAACAAAACCGGAGGTGCTGAGGTTCCCCACACACACATACGCCACGCATACACACACAGATTGCAGAGCATTTGGGACCTGACATAAATATGATTTCACGCTCCAAACAATGAAGATTAAGGCACTGTAAACCTATCATAAGGCTAAATCGTGCAGAAAATAAATCTTAAAAAATGCTGATGTGGGAGGCTAAACATTATACGAACAAATCCACCAGACACACACACACACACACACACACACACACACACACACACACACACACACAGACACACACACACACACATTCATCACACCCTGAGGCGTTGCCATGGTGATAAGATGAAGGAAGGAGAGGGGGTTGAGCCTCATCTGT
>CAAKHD010013887.1:18410-32136 GCA_901007705.1 Fistularia tabacaria
GGGGGATGAGCGTTCGACACCACCGTGGCCGTGGCTGCCGTTTAAAAAAAAAAAAAAAAAAAAAGTCAGGACGCACCGCTAGGTAGCCCAGAGATAATCACGTAAAAACACGAGCCAGGTGTGCGGGTTGTGGACTCGTCCGTGAAGAGACGGAGAAGTTGGAATTAGGGTGAAATTCAGTATAACCTTGACTTATGAGAGCATCAACATCCAAGAAACTATTTTTTTTTCCATTTTTCATTCATTTTCTTCAATTATTATTATCATTTTATTTATCCATTTTTGTTATCATTATTATTATTATTATTTTGTTTATTTATCCATTTTTGTTAATAATAATAATAATAATAACAACAAAAATGGATAAATAAACAAAATAATAATAATATTATTATTATTATTATTTTGTTTATTTATCAATTTTTGTTATTATTATTATTATTATTATTTTTTTTTTTTACATTAGGATACGAGTCGAGATCTTAGTTACGAGTGAGCCGGATGAGGGTTTGACGCCGACGTGGCCGCCGTTGTCCGTGAAGCGGCGTTCAAAAACAGCGAGGCGCGCCGACCGCCGCTAGGTAGCCCAGAGAAAATCACGGATAAACACGAGCGAGGTGTGCCTGTTGTGGACTCGTCCGTGAAGAGACAGAGACGTCGTCGTTGAGATACGGTGACGGAGATGCATCGTCTATCAGAAGGCTGGAGACTTTTACGATGATTTGGTACGGCGGGGACGTCAACGGACGAGGTGTCTGAAGAGTCATTCAGAGCCGGTCGGGGACGGTTTGATGGTTTTAAAAAGAGGAGCGGCTTCACTCAGTCCATAAAATTTAGCCATAAAGTGTAGCAAAGTGTGCACGTTACATTTAGCAGCACACAGTAGCACTAAGTGTGTAGCCAATAAGTTAAGTGAAAGAGATCCAAATCAAAATCTCCTCTCTCCGCCGCCACCGGCATCTTTGTCCGATCCTCAAGGCAAATACATGTTGATTTCTTTTTTTTATACATTATTTGTTATTTATAAAGTATTTAAAAAGCGGGGGGCTGGAATGGATTAATCGTGTTTCAGCTTAATTCAATATCTGAGAAAATCAAGTCACGAAACCCGGAGCTCGTAATTAAACTCCTAAGTCGAGGTGTTGGCGTACATCCCAGCTTTTAAAGCAGGATTTCCAGTCCCTCCCGGCCGGGCTTTGGTTCAGTCTTACCTGAAGATGCCCTTGTGACGAAAGACGAGGAGGACAGGGACGAGGAAGAGCGCGACCGGCCGGGCTGCTGCCTCAGAGACCTGACGGCCGGATGCGTCCCGCTGCTGCTGCTGCTGCTGCTCTGGGAGCACAGGGAGTCGCTGCTCTCTGACTTCGCCAGCCTGCGTCGTTCATACAAAACAGATCACCGTAGGTAAGCGTCGCGCAAACCGTCCGCGCGTGGAGGAAGGAAGAGGATTTGCAACGAGTGCAAACAAATAAATCACACAAAAAAATTGAAAAATAGTCATTTGTGCTACGAGGGAATCCGGGACGCATTCGCGAACCAGAACCACAAAGAGCCGCCGTCATACCTCTTATGAGGATAGCTTCCGATAGCATCCGTGTCCCGGCATCGGCGCTTCAGTCGGGCGACGTCGGCGTTCTGCAGAGTCTCTCCGTCGGGCACGCTTCCCGGCTCTGACACGACGGCAGGGGAGGGCGCGGGGCTGAGGGCGAAGGGGAGCGCGCAGGGCTCCTTGGAGCAGGTGGTGTGGGTCTCGAAGCGAATCAGACGCGACTGGAGCCGGGCGAAGGCCTGGTCCCGGTCCAGCGAGCGCTGGTTGTCCAGGCAGAACCTGGAGTGGAAACAGGCGACGGAAAACTTGAACCGCAAAACACTCGTGAAGAAGACCGAACACAAATATAAAGTCATTTTTCCAACAGCCGTTTTAAGTAAAAACCTAACTTTTTAAAATGTACATAATACAGTCATACCTTGACTTACAAGTTTAAGTGGTTCGTGACCGAGCTTGTAAATCAAATCATCTTTTCCTTTGGGCTTTTCCCTTCAGGTGTCGCCACAGTGAATCAACCTTCTCCATTTAACCCTATTCTCTGGATCCTCCTCTCTCACACCAGCTAACTTCATATCCTCTCTCTCTACACCCATAAATCTTCTCTTCCGTGTTCCTCTAGACCTCCTGCCTAGAGTCAAATAACATTTTAAAATAACAAATTAAAATGAATAAATATGTGATTTGTTCCAGCCCCCCGGTGATTGTCCTGACGATGTGCTGCTAAACGTAACTTGACGCTCAACTTGATCTAGCAAGGGAGTGAAGCCGCTCCTCTTTTTAAACCCATCAAGCCGTCCCCGACCGGCTCTGAGTGACTCTTCAAACGCCTCGTCCGTTGACGTCCCCGCCGTCCGCCGCACCGAATCCCCGTAAACATCTCCTTCCTTCTCCCAGACGATGCATCTCCGTCACAATATCTCGCCAACAGCAGCTTCTCCGTCTCTTCACGGACGAGTCCACAACAGGCACACCTCGCTCGTGTTTATCCGCGATTTTCTCTGGGCTACCTAGCGACGGTCGGCGCGCCTCGACGTTTTTTGAACGCCGCTTCACGGACAACGGCGGCCATGTCGGCGTCAAACCCTCACCCCGCTCGCTCAGAACTAAGATCTCGGCTCGTATCCTAATGCAAAAAAACAATAACAACAATAATTAATAAATAATAAAATAATAACGATTGAAAAAATATGATTGAAAAATAAACTGAATTAAAAAAGATAAATGGAAAAAAAAAAATGAATCGACTGAGCGAAGGCTCGTTTCTTGGATCGGGATGCACTCATTAGTCAGGGCTGAACTGAATTTCAACTGAGAACCTGTAGTGTTCTGCAGATGTTTGTATGTTTGTGTGCGTGTGTGTGTGTGTGTGCATGTGTGTGTGATGGCGGCTTACTCTATGCCGTGGTAGTGGGAGGCCGAGGCCTTGCTGAAGGGCATCTGACTGACCCTCCCTGGAGACAGGTCCGGTGACAACTGGAACATATTATTACTGAAAGGAAAGACAAATGACAGAGGGAGTGGGAGTGAGGCAGATGGGGGGGGGTGACAAATGAATGTTTTCTGAAAGAAAATGCGACTGTTTGCATATTAATAAAAAAAAAAAAAAATCTGTTCATTTCACAGATTCAAATGGTTCTTCGTCAGAAAGGAATTAATGCCTGTATTAAACTCGCTAATGGTGCTAATTAAATGGCGATTAGGAGCTTATCGAGCGCTCCGTTCGGAGCCGTCCAGGAAATAAACCTGAAAGGAAACACATGAAGCGGATGTGATTTTGCGACGTCCAATCTAGGAAAATCAGGAAACCTGCGGCGATCAAAAACCTTCCAGCTGCTCTCGAGATATCAAACACGACGTGAAATCCAATAGTGGGTTATTCGCGTGTCATCGGTAAGGGTGGCGATGAGACGGCTCTCATTCGCTCGCCTTGTACAATGCAAATAAAATGTCATTGAAGGTGTGTTAAACCTCAAAAATAATCAGGCACACGCGCCGAGTTCACTCACACGAAGCATCGGTTTTAATTAAAAATGAACTGATGACACCGTCGCAAGTGAGGAAACACGAGTGGCCTTCGTAGCGTCGGAGCTGCAATGACGAACGGGCAATAAATAAACAGGAAGGTCTGAGCTCGCGATCAACAAATCAACATTCTCCCGCCGCCCTCCGGGGCTCCGGCAAGCTGTTCCGCAAGAAGTGGGGGACGCGGTAATGAAACCTCGCATCCACCTGACCTGACCGCCGGACGCCCGCTGGATTCATGCACGCCGTGCAAGTCAGATTAATCTTCGGGACGGAAAGTAGGAAGAAGCTTAAAGAGAGAAATCACTGCCCGGGTTTGATTTTTGCTATTCTGTAGGAACCTGCTGGGCTGCGGAACTTCCGTAGCGTCTTGAGAATATTCACTTCAGTGGAGGGTCTTGCCTTTCAATAACCCCCCACCCCCCCACCCCCCACCCCCGCTTTAACGCCGCCGTCACACAAACGGCGCCGTTGGAACCTCAAAAGTCATTTTATTTATTCAGCCGGGCGATGGTGCACGCGTCCGGGAAAACCTTGAGGAAGGTCTTCAGGACGGCTGAGCCTACCCTCGGTTGACAGCCAGCGGTTGCAAGTCCCCGGTCGGCCTGCCGTCAAGCGTGAAGTGCTTTAGAAGTTCTTTGGCATCCAGAGCGGCGGAGGAGCCCTTCTGACTGTCTCTGGGACCCAGCAGGCCGTCGCTGCAACCCGGACCCAACAGGCGCAGTCTGGGACACCACAGATACATTTCAGGCTGAATCCAGTCCGTCGTAAGACTGCGAGCGGGATTGTCCGAGTCACCTCGTCTTCTGCCGCCTCTTCTGGAGGCTCTCTAAGTTGTGGAGGACGCTCCTCTCAGGCCAGACGGGCTGCTGATGGGAAATGTCCTGCAGAGCTACGGAAAGAACAAAGAGGGTTTTCCATTTGAAATGTCACTTCAGGAGAAAAGGCCGGCATGAGCGGATCAGTCGCAACTTAACAACAAAACGATCATAACTCGAGAACGACTTCAAAATTCATTGAATGCTGAACACGAAGCCTTCAGCCAGGAACCCAAAGTCCTCTTGTGAGTTTTGTACTTTGGCCTTCGGTTTTGCCCGCAACATTATTTTGTTGGGTTTGCAAATGGTGAGCTCTTTTCAAAAATCCGAGCTGACTGAGTGCACGGTAACGCCACTGTGCTCGTCCTCCGGACCGCTCCTTCACCGGGAGAGGAAGGTCTGTGAAATGGTATATTCATTCCCACGACACTGAAAAACCTATTTTTCCCCAAATCACATGTAACAGGATATTCAGGTTCCCTGCATGGCGAGGGGACATTGACATCCCGCCAATACATTTCAAAAGCCTCTCGGAGCGACTCGAAGGGAAAGTATTAATGATGTGACCTTGTAAATGTATTCATTATTATCATCATTTTAAGAACTTCTTTTCAAAAAGAAAACTATTTCAATAGATAATCCTCATTCGCTGACAAGCTTGATTTTCAAAACGCAAAATAATTTATTTCTGAATGCGAGGCTTGTGCCAATTTAGGGAATTTACAAGACACTTTTTGCACGATTCTCTGGGAAATGTTTGCTTCCCGGGTTGCGTCCCCGCGTCTGCGTGGGGTTCCTCCCGAGCTGTTCATCGGAGCACCCAAAAATAAAAATCGCCCGGACGTGTGACCGAGAGGGTTGCCGACCGCAAAGCTGGCGAACGCCGCAAACGCCACGGCAGGCGGGGATTATGGAAAACATTAACCTGACGTGAACCTTCCTTAAAATTGCGCGGCCATATGTTTCCAGCGGATCGTTCTTTCGCCCGGCGGGCAGCGGACGACGTTTGAAGCGCATGGTTTGTTTGTGCAGGGCAGCAAAATAATTATATGCAAAGGTAGAAAGGACAGAGCGCGCTGAAAATTGTTTTGGAGGAGTGCAGCTTTGTTTGTGTTTGTTCTTTTTTTTGATTTTTTTTATTTTTTTTTTTGGGTGGCGGTGGGGGGGGGGGCTCCCGCAACGACAATGACTCAATCTCGCAGCACAGATAAGTAGTCAGTGAACTTTACAATGGAAAATATTGTGCCGTCTGCAAAATATAATTGACAAATAACATCCCAACATTTACGATAGGGGAAACTGCTTGTGATGCAGGTCTGCAAACCCCGGGGCCACTTTTTTTTTTTTTTTTTTTGGAAAGAGAAAAAACATCGTTGACCTTCCTGTTCACATTTAGCTCCAGCCTGCAGGCCGAGACTTGTTTTATTGCATACTTTCCGTGTGTGTTATTACCCTGCGTCGTCTGCTTTCGGAGGGGGGAAACACAAATGCGCAACAACTAGAGGGGAGAGGCGGCGGCGCCGTTGTGATGCCGGCCTTCAACCCGTTTCTTTAATTCAATAATTCATCGGCGGCGAAAATCTCTCAGTCCCGCGTTTCCGGCAAAACCGCGATGACTTTGTCAAACGTCGTTTTTAATTCTGCGCAAGCGAGACCCTTTATTTACGAAGCGTGTTCAGATCACGGAAGAAAGGGTACCTGCGGTGGCGGCGGCTTCGTTGCCCCGGTTGTCCGTCAGACGCGAGCTGTGTGACAAAGAGGAGCCCGTCGTCCTCAGATACTGGACCCGGGCCAGACCCAGTACGGCCTTCAAGTGGTTGACGGGTATCGGAGTTGAGGCGGACGTTCGTCTCCGACCTGCGGACACGGACACGGACACAGGGTTGTCACCTTGTCGATTGCGAGTGGATTTGACAGCTGGCGGAAAACGTTGGTAATTATGCACGGCATGCATAATGAATGACTGGTTCTCCGCTGAAATTAAAAAAAAAAAAAGACCAAATATTGTGCCTTATTTCTTTCCAAATGACCAAAATGGTCGAAATACAAGTTTCCTGGAACAATCCCTCCTTTCTTTGAGTATAAAAAGTTAAAATGAGAAAAAAAAAAAAAGAAAGGAAAAGCCCGTCACACTACCTATAGAATTTAGAGTTAATAAAGACGTACGTTTTTCCAATTTAATGCTGAATCAAAATACACTTCCGTAATTCCCAACTTCAGCCTGAGAAGGTCCTCCTCAAAGATTAGTGTTATTGGTTTTGCGGAAGTTAAAAGACTTTGGGACCATTTTCTTTAATATGGCTTGACAGCTCTACTGGTGTGGCGCTATCTGCGGCCGCCCCGAGGCCGGTATGTGTGTCTGGAATACAACGATATTACCACGCGGCCGTTTTCAGGGCTAGCCGACGCTGGAAGCGAGAGGGATCTCGTGGAGGAAGCGCAGGGCCGTGGTGGCTCTGCCGGGTCTCCCATGTCGGGAGCGATTCAAATTCACGCCGACAGTCAACGCTGGGGGACCTTTCAAATTCCGTGCGGTTTCATTTTTCCCCGAGGGTTTCTGCTGCGCTTCTACTCTTGTCTAATTCAGACAAGGTAAGTCGACTCTTAAGACACGTAAGACTTTCTGTGAATTAAGGTTCGATATTTTGACAGGAAATAATGAATTTATTCACTTCATCGCGCCGGTTTTGGACTTTTCTCCGCGATCAATTAGTTTATTCATGTTTCGGCAGATTCAGCGCGGCTACTTTTTTAGCTAAGTCGGTTGACATCGCGAACCCTTTTCGCTCGAAGTTGGAGTGACAACCGGATGGAGACACAATTGTTTCTTGTAGAAATTAAATTAAAGTGCCTCTGCGCTCCATTCATCTCCGCGTAAAACAATGGATTTTAGCATGATATTAGGTTTCTCAGACACGAGTGTATGAGGGTGATGGGAGGAAGAAACAGCCCTTTTGTGCCGGGCGTCCAAGGAAACACATTAGCAGAGGAGCAAAAACACACGCGTGTCGGTGGAACAATACTCTCTGACACTCAGCACCTTACGGGGATTAGACAGGAATAAATGAACGGGAAAATCTTTCTCCAAATCTCCGAAACAATTCATTTTTTTGCCCTTGCTATCATAAAAAGGCCATTTCCCTCATTTCCCTCATTGTGCCAAGGGGATAACAGGCTTTGACTGACAGATGTGAGTGTGCGCAAGGTGTGTCAGGGTTATATATTATGCATATCTGAACGCCTGTTAACTCAGGCCTTCGCTGGCCTTTCCAAAGCCACATCCATTTACCGCGTTCTCACATCGCAATTCGTTTAGGAGCCGATCGAGAAAACGCATCAACGTGCGTCGCTTCCATTTCGGCGGTGCCGCGAGCTATCCCGATTGCTATTCCAGTTCCGTGGAGCGAGCAAAAGCAACCCTGGCAACTTGCTCAGAGAACATCCAAGAGGTATTATTCTATCTCTTTCTCTCCGCGGCCTTTAATTTCTAAGCAACAAGGACAAAAAAAATAAATAAAAAAAACACCGCCGGGCCGCTCTTTATTCGTTTGTAGAAGATCAGGGGGGCTGATTATTCCCACCGATGTGCATCCACACTTCTGGCCGTCACATGTGAAGAGAATGGCGTGGCGTCCGGCTGCTGTGGCGGCGTGGGGCCAATGATGATGCCTCTGGATTGCGGTGGTCGAAAGTCGCGGTGGCCGTGAACCTTACTTCTATCCGGCGCCTGACAATGGCGTTTCTCAAAAAACAAGCTGAACGGAAGGGGGGGGGGGCTCAAAGATCGAGGTTCCCATGACGACCACAATCTACTAACAATCCACTGTGGCGAGACCTTACCTCAGCTGCAAATGGTCTGAAGATGAACAAAGAGAACGGGGGAAAAATAAAGGTTTCGCAAATCTGGCAAATTTAGCTAAACGGTGTTGTCTATCAGAGGCTCACGGTGGTGGAACCCGCTGCCAGCCCATGCCAGGAACTGTTACTGTTTGGTCACTCTCAAACAATGGGTGAAAACTAACCAGACATGCACGCTCAGGTAGATTATCCCCCTTTTATTTGGAGCGATGGGGGCATCTTTGATGTCGGTGAAATGTCTATTGTGTATAAATCTCCTTTGTATATCGTCTGAGTTGACGATTGTTGTTCTTTCCTGACCTTGGGACTACTGAGGAAAATTAGCAACTGTGCTAACTCTGGCATATTTACATTGATGCATTTTGCTGAGATGCTGATTAATATGTACTGTCCTAATTTCAATTAAAAAAATTCAAAAAAAAAAAAAAAAAAGGAAGTACCTGAGGGACCGGAATAGACTTTGAAAGGAAGCGCCGGACGTTTCTATTTGCGTGAAAGCCGCGCGAATGATCAAGGAGGACGCACATTAGCGCCGGGTCCGAGCGGGGCGGGCATCTCGTACTTACCGATGTATTCTCGGAGCACCAGCGTCTGGACCCGGGTCGCCTCCCTCTCCCTCCTCAGCAGGTCGTCTCCTTGGAGACGGGGCAGAAAGCGGAGGATGTTGCCTGCAGCTCCTGCCGGTTGGAAGAGGAGTGAAGGAGTGAGGATGAAGGAGAAAAAAGCAAAGGTAACAGCGGACTGGATTTCAAGGGATAATATCTTTATTTGCACCACCTGTTTTTACACCTTTAATTCTAGTTTTCTTTTATTTTAACTTTGATTATTATTCCATGTTGTTCGCTAAACCACCAAATGTTCCTTGTAGGTGAAAACCAAATTTAAAAAATCGTTTAATTTTAAAACACGATTCATGGAAAGACATTTGAGGTTCTTGCATAAATGACAGCGACACATTTGTAAAGGCACTACTGTCAGCTGTAAATTTAAAAAAAAAAAAAAAAAAGGAAAAAAACAGAGCGGCGTAATACCGTTGCGTATTTTCAGCCACTTCTTTTAAAAAGCCTCACTGTGCATTTAAAAAAAGGTTTCCAAGTTGTCTTCTGAAGGTTGTATAATAAAATGACAGCAGGAACTCTCAGCTGGGGAGGACGCCATTAGATCTCCTGCATATCATATCAGCCTAAAGAGCAGACAAGGACATCCATCGGGGGGGGGAGGGGGGAGTTGCGACTTTTAATTAAAAAACAAAACGGCTAATGCGAGAATCGCCGGCACCCCTGCAAGTTGCGTCCAGCCGAGCGAGCATCCATCGATACGATCAATACGGTCTTCCATCCTTTCAGCCCAGGAGGTGTGTGAGAGAGGATGCCCTTCAAGACGACCTGCCATGCCCCGCTTCTTTATTCAAAGAAAAAAAAACAAAAAAAGCTTAACAACAGGGAGGGAGCAGGAAGCAAACAAGCGCCTCATATTTAGAAAATCTATATAATTGGAACGGCAAAGTTATTCTGTTGATGTTGTTTTTTTTTTGTTTTTTTTTTTAACCGCAAGCCAGCTCGCTATACAAGCACTTGTACAATAAAAAGATTTTTTATTTTTTTTTGCAAAGTTTAGGCGCCAGATATTTGCGAAAAATGGTCAGAAATCAACAGCTGTTTGATTTTTGTTGAACTGCGAATATCGATAATTTCCTTTTTTTTTTTAATACTAAAAAAATAGAGAATTACATTTTTTTTTGTGTGCATCTAGTCACCGTTCCTCTATCCCTCTAACTTCCTCCTCCAGGCCGACGCTGCCAGAAACGTAAGCGCTTCGCAAATCAGAGTGATTCACATTCACGGTGATATACAGAGATACAACCGCTCGTGACAGAATGATATACCTGACGATGACAGCTCTTTCTCTCTCAGCAACCCGGAGACGGTCGCCATGGCAGCCGCTCCATTAATTTGGCTGTCTGAGTGCAGCATCCTGACCCTGCAGGCTCCATGCCCGGTGTTGTCGGAGCCCTGGACCAAGAGGAAGTAGTGAGCGCTCTCGCCTTTGACCTCCACGTCGGGCCCTGCGGAGAAAGCCAGCGGGGAGAATCTTCATGACGGGGACGTACGGTGCCGCAGCCTGCATGAATTATCACAACAATCGGCGCGGCGTGAGATTTTGGAAGTGGATCTAACACACATCTAAATCCTCCCGGGCTCCGGGGTTGCGCACGGCTCGTCACGTCACGTCACGCATTCTCCATCTCCGAGCGCAGTAGTTACATCAGACGAAAACAATATTTCCCGTTTGTCATTTCCTTTCCGTGCGGCGTCTTCAGAATCAAATTCGCTCTCCCTCAGCTTGGTCATCCACACCGGCGCAAAATTCCGCCGACACCGAACGGTCGCCCGCTGGACTCGCCTGGTAAGGACTTGGGTCTCCTGGCGACGGACTCCCTCCAGCGCTGGGAGCTGAGTCGTTCGGCCGGGGGCTGGACGACGGAGGTGACGGCGCAGGACAGGCTGAACAACGCTCCTATCTAGGAGTGAAAAAAAAAAAAAAAAATGAAAAGCGTGCATTTGCCCCGCGAACATGGAGCCTTTTGTACCAAATTCTGGAGCTTCTGGAGCTGGTACCTTTCCACGCAGGGACCTCAGCTGGTCCAGGAGGAGCTTGGCTTTCACCGAGCTGCCGGACAGGCCTCTGTTTGTTGGCGGTGAAGGTTTTTTTTTTTCTTTTTTTTTTTTTCGAGACGTGAAACCACTGCGTGCCGCTTTAAAAAAAAACAAAAACAAACAAACAACCCCAAAACAACAAATCAATTCATTCAAGTGCCGCCTGGGCTTTTACCACTTTTCCACTCATTCAAATTAACATGCCACTTGACATTTGGTAATTATTTCATTAAAACTAATTTGGTTTGCTGTGGTCATTTGAAATTTTTTTTTTTTTTTTTTTAAAAAGGCAGACGCCGCAGTCTACAAATGCACTTCCCCCTAATTTCCCACAACACCCCAACTGTATAAAAACTGGCAATTAGTTATTTTCAAACACGCTCTCCGCTCGGTGCTTGTTTACGGTGTTGAACAGAGAACAGAGCTGAAACACTTCTCGTAGTTTGCAAGAAAAACAAAAAAAAACAACTAAGTTTTCCCAGGGTTTGTTTGCCGCCGGCTTCTGGCGTGGGATGTTTGTGGGAGAGCCTGCGCGCGACAGCTCTTTCAGACGGATGGGGAAAAAATAAAAAATAAAAAATAAATAAAAAAAAAAAGTGCAAAAACAACGGGACGGACAGAAAGCCGCCCGAAAATACGGGATTACATACTCCCTGTGGAACAATAACTCCACCAAATTCATTGATTTTTCTCCTCATTTATTGTGATTCGCGTCAGACGCCGGTGTCTTTCTTCAACAATAATCGTACTTTCTCTCAAATATTTGCAGTTTTATGAATTTTTAACACCATGCTTGTCTCCCGCTCTTTCTGTCCGCTGGTCGCTTTTGTATTTACTGATAAACTTTTATTTCCCGTCCGACCCCGTCTACACGTCTCCGCCGTGACAGGCTTTGTAACGACTTGCGAAAAAGAGACTTTTCTTCGCTCAGACTTGTTGGGCGTCGAACAATAAAAATCATTAGTCATTCGTGTCCGGTGACGGTGTTGTGTTTGGCCTTCCATGAACAGGAGAGGATGCAAAAAATAAAAAGGAATCTCGGAGGGCGACACGAACTTCTGTTTCAAAAAAATAACCTATATAACGAGCGTCGGACACCGAGAGCCGTTTGCAAAAGGATACAGTTCAAAGTGGACGGCGGACAGCAGCAGGCCGGGCAGCTCCGACACGCTGACCAACTGAAGCAGGTCTAAAACGGGCGCGTAGTAATGGAAGACCTGCGAACGAAAAAAAGAAGAGGGTGAAAATGTGTGTGTGTGTGCAAAACGGCCAGGCTCTCCTTAAAGTGCTCGGGAGCGCTTCTGACATCCCGGAGCACATTTCTATTTTTTTTTTCCGCCCCACCAGTTGAGATGTTTTTGTTGCTACGATACACAACGCTGATACGAGATGTAAAAATATTGGCGTACGGCAGCGTTCTTCGTCTGGCCTTCACCCTGGGCGCGGAAAACACCGCCAGAACGTCTTTTCTCCCTGTTGAGGAAACGTTGCATCATTCAAGGGCTCCTTCGCTGCTGCTGCTGCTGTTGTTGTTATTGTTATGGATGCACTGTTTTCTCTTTGTGCTGCTTGTCCTGCTGTTTCTCCGCACAGAGGGTGATATTGATGAGCACAAAGTTTTGGGCCAGAGTTTGACATTTTTGTTGGGTTTTTTTTTTTTGGGGGGGGGGCAGGTCTTCGGAGGATCTCGGGAATCGAACCGGGAACGTCCTTCGCCGGGACGAGCGCTCCTAGCAACGGAGCCGCGCCGCATATAGCATATCAGCCTAAGAGCAGACAGGGCTTTAGAATAAAAAAAAATTTTTTTTTAAAAAACTCCCCCCACCCCTGCAAGTTGCGTCCAGCTGAGTTAGAATCCATCGGTACAATCAATACAATCTTCCAGCCTTCCATCCAGAAGCAAACAAGCTCCTCATTTAGAAAATCTATGTATTTGGAACAGCCAAGTTATTCTGTTGCTGTTGGGTTTTTGTTTTTTTTAACCACAAGCCAGCTCGATATACGAGAGCTTTTACGTCGGGCGTACAATGAAAATTACGAGCGAAATCAGCTAAATCGGGGTCTCCGAAGGGGCTCGGGATTCGAAGCTGGAACGTTCTTCGCCGGGACGCCCGCTCCTCGCACCTGAGCCGCGCCGCCCACACTAAAAAAAAAACAAAAAAACAAACGAGTGTTTGGGAGGTCGCTGAAGAACACTTGGCGTTGAGAATTATGGATGCAGCGCCGAGAACTAAGATGCAAAATTTCATCCGCCTCCATCTCACCATTCCGTCCATAAACCTCCTCTTCGGTCCAACCTCGGCATCCTTCTATCTCCCCCTACGTCTAAAATCATGTCAGTCTGACTTTATCCCTCCCGAAGAGAACCTCCACGTCTTCATCTGTGCAGCCTCCAGCTCCCCCTCCCGTCTTCCCCTCGGTGTCTGTAAACCAGACACCTCTGCTCTCGCCTCCGTCTCTCACGCCTTCCCTTTCATTCTGCCTGATACTTTTATCCCTCATCACCCCTGACACTTTTCCTCCAGCCGTTCCAACGTGATGCGCACATTTCTTCTCCACATTCTCCATTGCTTTGGACTGTTGACCCTCCGCACTTAAAGTCCTCCGTCTTCTTTATCCCCCTGTAGCCTCAACGTTCCACTTAAATGGGATTCCATTAAAAAAAAAAAAAGAAAACCTAAAAGGGAATCTGAGAAAAATTTCTTCAGACTACTGTTGCAAGGAGGGAGATTGAATGTAGAAGAGAAGATAATTTGGTTTTTTTTGGTTGTTTTTTTTTTTTTTTTTTTTTTTTTTTTTTTATTATTAAAAACAAAAAACAT
>CAAKHD010013888.1:12835-30153 GCA_901007705.1 Fistularia tabacaria
GCCTCGCGTCGTGACGGCGGGGAGCGTCAACACCTCGTCTCAAAAACCTCCTTCCTGCCGGCTTCATCACTCATGGCTGACGGCCAAAAAAAAAACAGGGCTCGCCTCCATCCTTTCACGATGCCTTCATCTGCACCTCCTCCATCCAGAGCTCCAGGAGGAGGACGAGGAGGAGGAGGGGGAAGAGGAAGAGGAGGAGGAGGAGGAAGAGGAGGAGGAAGAGGAGGAGGAAGAGGAAGAGGAGGAGGAAGAGGAAGAGGAAGAGGAAGAGGAGGAGGAAGAGAAGGGGAGGAAGAGAAAGAGGAAGAGGAGGAAGAGGAAGAGGAAGAGGAGGAGGAGGAGGAGGAGCTGTAAAACGGCCGCCGGGATCTGTGGCGAACGCTGGGGTTGTGTAGATCCTCTGAGAGGGTGTGGTCCAGACCTTCTCCACATGGAAAGATGTCCTCAGAGACATTTGGCGGCGGATTAAAATAGAACAAGGCGGGTTCAGCTGGGGAGCAGCGGAACAGGCTCTGGCCCAAACCCCGGCCCCTCGCAGAGGGCGGACACTTCCAACGCTCCGACGGGAAGTTCCTCGCTCCTCCATCCAGCCTATGAGGAAGCAGGATTTGAGGGTGAGGGGGTTCCACGCAGGAAGTCCCATGTTCCCCTCAGCTCCTCGCACACCAGGCTCTGTTTTTTCCTGCCTGTCAATGCCAGGAACCCATTAAGAAGCAGTGGGGATACAACGTGGGGGAACAATGTGAGGATGGACCTTACTAGCTTCCTCAGTGTTGCTTCTTGAGAGAACGTCCGGTCGTGTTTCTTCACGTGTGGCTTATCCGCCGCGCTGGGACTCGGCTTTGGATGTCAGACGCCGTCCCGGGCTTTATCTTCAGGCTCCACAAAGCCGGCGCTGAACGTCATTGTCTTCTGTTTCCATTCCCTGTCATTTTGGGATTGGAGGGAGTGAAGTGCTTCGTGTCGTGCAGCGCTGGCCGGTGAATCCAGGAGACGGCAGCGCAGCCGGGCTGCCGGCCTGCAGCCACGAAGAACAAAGCTCGGATCCTCAGGGTTTCCATTGTTCCTCGGATCTCCACGGCGATGACCTCCGTGACCCCTCCTCCAGCCGGACCCTCCCACACACGCACCCGCCGAGGGAACTCAAAAGGGCATGGAATGCTAGCGGGCATCCAGACAATTCAAATAGATCGGATGAAATGTCGATGTCAGAGCAGAGCGTTCATCGGGCCAGGACGTGGAAGGGATGGAAGACGAGCCGCGAGCTTCTGACGTACGTGTGATTTCGTTCATTGGTCGGTTATCGACGGGGCCGTCCATCGCAGGGCCGCGTACCGACACTTACGACCATCGCTCACGGAAACATCAGGAAGGATCAAAATGAGCAGCTGATCTTGTAAACCCGGGTTCGATGCACGAACGCGGGATCGTGACCGCGGAGCTGCAAGGAAACCAGGTTCCTCTCCAGCCGAGTCCGGGAGCGGGAGGTCTTCTGACCCGCCCGAACCCCCGGGCCAAACTTTGTGTCCGAAGGGTTTTACAGAGGAGCAGATGTGTCGCGGGAACAGTGCGTGCGCACACACACACACACACACACGGACAGTGAGGTCTGGGGTGAACTCAGAACTTCCCCGTTGAAGCTGATAGGAGGGAATGTACCTCCAGCTTCAGGACGCCATGAGAAGAACAGCACGGCGACGGAGAACCGCATTAGTAATTCCACCCCAAGGCCTTCGCTCGGCTCGTGAGTGCGAGCGAGTTTTTCGGCTTCTTTGAGGAGTTCGGGGAGTCCCTCGTCCTCAGAACCCCTGAAGCTCCTTGGCTTCGGCTCCTCCGCTTATTTGATGAGAGAATTCTTCAGAGAAAAAAAAAAAAAAATGAATTGAAATTTTAAAAAAAAAGTTAAGATGAAACAACAAGCAAAACAAAACAAAAAAAAGAAAACACTCCCAATTAGCAGAACTCAGCATCGCTCGTCCTTAACACACACGCACACACACACACACACACACACACACACACACACACACACACAGGATTCCTGCTGGTCTGGCCTCATGTTGTTGGATGGGTGTGTGAATGAGGACCGCGGCCCCTCCAGGAGCCACAGATCTGTCTGCCATCCTGGCTCTGAGGCCTTTCCGGCTGCGCAGGAGCGGCTGGATATGAAGGTCTGGAGAACATGAAGCTCCGGGCGATCGGCACTGACTGGCACCGCACACACACACACACACACACACACACTCCAATGCTCTGTGCTGGACAGGCAGGACCCTGCTGGAGTCGTGGAGCAGCTTTGGAATCCTACACTGGGATCACTTGGAGTGCAAAGAGTTGAATTGTTGTTTGTGTTTTTTTTTCCAGGTGTCTCGGTGACAGCTGGCTGATCTCTGAGAGAGATTTCCAATCAGCCAGATTGTTTTTTCGAGTGAGAGCAATTCAGGAACATCTGTTGGGCTGAAACAATAATCACAGAGTAACTATTATCACGATTAGCAAAGCCGCGTGAATGCCCGCCGTACGTTGAAGTTCACGGAGAAAGATGCCGTTTCCGCGGAGACGGGGATAACGCAACACTTCCAGACCCGGGCGACCAGAACGACGATGGCGCCGAGGCGGCAGGTGTCTGGGCTTTTAAAGCGCGTCGCAAAATCACAGCGCCATCTACTGGCCCGGCGTGTGTACTACAGCGCCGCGCAACACAAAAAGGTGTGAGTGAGAATGAGCTAACCGAGCTACGTAGCTGTTCTACCATATATATTTATACATCCCCAGCATTATTTAAGGTTCCATCACGATACCCCTCCTTGCTGGACACTGGAGAAGATCAGCGTCCAGACCCGCCCCTCCTCTTCAGCTCCGTGAGAAAACAGATGTCCAGCGTCAAGAACTGTACATGCACCGTTCTTCACGGCCAAAGACAAACATCCAACTTCAGGAAGGAGGAGAGAAGCGGTTCCTGCCGGACGGGGCTGAGAAGGGAGTCCGTGTTCGTCTGCGTGCTCTCAAAATATTATGACACGTGTGTGAGATAAGAGTCCACGCACGTCGTGGCTGTCGCGCCAAAATGGCTGTCGCCGCTCGTTTGGACTTTCCTGAAAAGTCGACATCACAACGCAGCATCGCTTCCACGGGACGCTCGCAGCCACCAGCTACCGAGCTGCACACACACGCACACACACAAACGCACACATTAAAAACACAAACACACACACACAGTTGGGAACTGTAAGCTAATGTGAGTCAATTCCATCCCACAGTATCTTATGTGTGTGTTTGTGATAACAATGCACCCATTAATCTGCATATGGAAAGAGGGCTATTAATGTGAGCGAATGACATGCACACACACTCACTCACACACAAACACACACACACGGGTGTGTGCAAACGGGAACGCTTCGCCTTTTTAATGCCATACAGCCCAGTTCTCTCAGCCGACCGTGGCCAACGATCTGTGACAGGCGAGCGCAGCAGCGCCCGAGACCCAATGTGAAGACATGCACACACAGAACGAGCAAAAATCAAAAGAGGAGGAAGAAGAAGAGGAGGAGGAGGAGGAGGAGGAGGAGGAGGGTGGGGAGTGAGTCCGGGAAGGGTGGACCTTTGCATGGAGGTTGCAGAGAAGCAACCGAGGGAAAGTTCCAGGTATGACGGCTCCAGTCAATGAACATCCATCTCTGGTGCAGCTGGTGGTGCCCGCTCGCTTTACTTTCTCCAGGATGTGTGTCACATAACCCTGCGTGCGTGTGCGTGTGTGTGTGTGTGTGTGTGTGTGTGTGTGTGTGTGTGTGTGTGTGTGTGGCTGGAAGACATCGGGGCAGGCTCGCTGGGGAATCTCGATGAAAAACCCGACACAAATAACCAACAACTGGAGTAGAGAGGGGCGAGACCGGCTGATGACTCTCCAGGATGGAGAGAAGAGTGGAGGAAAAGAAGGGTTGCCATTGTAAAGCGTGTGTGTGTGTGTGTGTGTGTGTGAGTGTGTGTGTGTGCATGCCTTTCCTGCGGCATCTGATGATCTCACAGATGCTGGAGATCCCGATGCCCACGGCAAACCAGGGGGCCAGAAAAGAGAGCCCGGAAACAAACGTAGAAAACGGGGAGGTAAAGCGCAGACAGGAGTGAACCAGGTGGAAAACAGAGGCTGACAAAGGGCTGGAAATGAGGGGAGTGTGTGCAGGGAGCAGCAGGAAAGACGTAGGAGACGTGTCCTTCCCTTACCTCCGCAGGTGTGCGGTATCCTTTTGGAGGAAAAATAGCTTTTTAAAAAAAAGAAGAAGAAGAAGTCAGCCGGGCGTCAGCGGCTGCGGCCCCCCCGGGCTCTGCGGCCGAAGCCGGACGGGGTCGAGTCCGCTCGCGTGGGCCGGGTCGAACGCGCCCTCGCTGGCGGCGGCGGCTCGTGAGAGGCGGGCGTCGGAGCCGGAAGGCAGACGGAGCCGGGAGAGCCCGGCGCAGATTGAGTGGGACGGAAGAGTTACCGCTTCCTCACATCAGGCCAGCCGGCTGGATCCGCCCGCCTCCTCAGCGCACGCCGGCCGGGGAGTCGCCCAGATGCTCGCCGCCGTCCGGCAGGGGCGGCGGAACCTCCGCCCGCTGTGAGAACACGGCGCCCGGCCCGCGGGGAACCCGGCGCCAAAGGCGGCGGTTAATCGGAGGGGGTCGCGGGGTGACGAGGATGAGGGCCCGGCTGTTGCCGAGGGACAACGCGGAGATCGCGGGGGAGGGACGATCTCCCGATGTCTGCTGAGATGCAGGACCGCGACTTCTATGTACGAATTCATTCATTCATTATCCGTAGCGGTCGCCTGTCCCTGCTGTGATGGGCTGAGAGGGCGGCATCACCCTGGACCTGTCCATCACTCGCAAGCAGTCACCCTCTCACTCACCCGTCACAGAGACCATTCACACTTCCACTCTCACATCATAAAGACGTTCGAGCATTCACACTCCAGTGGAGGTTCTCCTGAGAGAACCTCTTCGATGTGTTTGGACGGTGGGAGGAACCCGGAGAACCCGGAGGAACCCCGGGCCTTCCGTGGGAATCCAACCAGGGACCTTCCTGCTGTGAGGCAGAAGATCCAACTGCTGCACGCCCATCAAAACATATTCCAATAATTACAGATGGTGAAATGATTCCTGCGCAGACGCATATCTGCTCGTTGTTGCCGAGGGCAACATACAAATGAGTGAAAGGGTGAAACCCAGGAGGGACGAGGAGTCACTCCCACGTCCACGCTGGAGCCAGAACCAGAACCAGAGCCAGAACCGCGAGCAGAGCCGTGAACGAGGATCTCCAGCCATGAAGACCCTGGAGAAATAAAAAAAAATGTAAAAAAAAAAGCCCGCTCATTTCTTGATGAACTGAGTGTTAACTTCTGGATTTCATTTCCAGCGGGAGCCTCCTGCAGCGTCGGGCAGGGCAGGCGGAGACGAGGTGGATCAGACTTCAGGACGTGCTTCTCATTCTTGGAGTGCACCCTTGCCTGTCGCTCAACATGCCTTCATTTTCCCTTCATTGCTCTCCTGGGAAACGGTGCGGGGGTGGAGGGTGGAGGGCGGAGGGTGGAGGGCGGAGGGGGGCGGGGGTTGTTTGGTGTCACGGGCCGCGGCTTTGAGCCGCCGCACCGACCCGCCTCCGGCCGTGAGAGTCGCATGCCTCCCGGGACAAAGCCGGCCTTGATAAAGGCCGATTCCCCGGCTCGGTGCGTCCGCGGCGGCCCGCATTACCGCCGGACCGGCGGGTCGCGGGGCCACTTCTCATGACATCCGCCGGGAAGCAGCTCCGACCCGGAGGAGGCTGTTTCCCACCAACACATGGGTTTCGCTTGGTGTTCTCCTGATTTCACTGCATATTGACCACATATCCGGGGACATACAGGGCAGCCCGACCCTCCCCAAGCAACTCACTCCCAAAAGTCGGCACTTCTTTGATCCGCCCTCGCTCCGCTATTCATGGCGACGGGGCAGAAAACTACCTTCCCACGGATCGAACCCGAGCCAAGTCCCCCGTCCATCTCCCCCGCAAACCGCCACGTACGGGAAATCTGCCGACTCCAGCATCGTCACGAACAAAACACAAAACACGGAATTATAATAAAGCGCTCTTTGACGAGGCTGGAGAGGCAGAACACCTGCTCACTCACCCTCTCTGCTCAATCTGAATCAATGACCCGCAGGCCGCTGCGTCTGCACCGACATCCCGTTTGGCCGGGTCATGAATTATTGAACGACGTGTGCGAGGTTCCACGCCGTTAGGAACCCGCCGGATTAGATGTGGGCTTCGCTGCGACTCGATTGGGAGTTGGTGCGTTGGAAAAAAAAACAACAAAAAAAAACAACCCACAGATGGAGAGACAAACATCAGTGCGACGGTGCTGGTATGCCGGGGAGGCTCCACCACCAGCAGGACCCGGGGGAGAAAAAGCTTAGCTCGCCACAGGAAGTCCTGCACCTCACACACACACACACACACACACACGCACACACACACGCACACAGTATCAGCATCACTGCTTCAACATGATTCGACCACCGAGTCAGGCAGCCCGAGTGAATTGTGGAAGCTGGAACCCACATCCGTCCGTCGATGCATCCCTGCAGCTGAGCGCCTGAGCTCTGCAGCAGAGGCGGCGGACCGCCGTGCACAAACACCATCCCGTTGACAAACCCCTATCGGCGATGTGCACGGGAGGGGGGGGGGGGACAACAACAACATGCACACCTGTCTTTGCTTATTTTCCCTGCTGCATCGAGGTACTGCGATCATGCTCGTATCGTAAACACGCACACACACACACACACACACACGCACACACACGCACGCTTGGCACTAAAACAACACTCTCCATCCTCATTTCAATCAGATCAGCGCGTCTGGCGGAAAACAAACAACTCCCAGGTGGGCAGCGAGGAGGCAGCGTCGCTTTTGCCCATTCCGGGAGGAATTCCGGAGAAGGTAAATAGTGTCTTACCGCTGGAATCGCAGACGGACCGCCTCGGCTGGGAGTCAGATGAAGAGATGCTCCTGCGAAGGCAGGGACGGCGCTGCTGGGCTGCCGAGCGGACATTTTCCTTCACAATGTCGCCCCCTTCTGGTCGCACTGGGAACGACACGGAGGTCTGAGGTTCTTTTCATGCACGATGATGAAAAGATACTAATGACACTTCTCCATCGCTTTCTTCATGTACAACTCGAGGAAACCGGGATGTGTTTTTTTTGTAATATTTATTTTTAATTCAGTCCAGACCCAGAAAACATCTGCAAATTGGGATTTCAAGCAAGATGATCATCGGGCTGTCGGAGTGCGTGAAGAATAGGGGGGTTGGAATGGAGTGAGGAGGCTGCAGTATCGCACAAGAGCATGTTTGTCCAGTGATTTACAAGCATTGAGAGAGGTACATGGGGGGGGGGGTCCTACCCTCTTTGAAAAGGATCTAAAAAGGCCCGATCCCCCTCCCCACCCCCTACCATCTGGCCCAAGACATGATGGCATAAATATGGCATAATCCAGATTTGCTTTTTCTCGTTGGTTAATGCCGCCGTAAGCCAACGCTTCTGGAAAACAACAACAACATGAAAACACGACGTTTGTCGACGATAGGAAAATAAAACTTGAAATTGGCATGGTCGTCTTCTATCGCTGTCAACCTTGCGTGCCGTTCTCCTTCAGATGAGAGACGTGCGACGTACGAAGCACCAGGTGGGACACTGTGATGTCACAAAGGGGATTCTCATCGGGGAGCTGTTATGTCACAGCACGCCAGCCAGACGTGACTTCACCCGAAGCAAGCGGAAACGGAATTCTGTGCTGGTCTGGTGTCTACTGCTCACGCTCTGACGGTGGTTGGTGTGTTTATGACGAATGTGCCATGATCTGTCTGCATGTGGCTGAAGGCGTACCTCCATGTCAACGGTGGAACCTTGAGTTTACAGTAGGGACAATAGAGTAGAAGCACACATGGCTCAATTATTTTCAAACACTGGCATTATGAATGAAAAATGTCATATAGCCTCTATGTTTTGTCCGTCTAGAAAGATGCATTTGAAAGATTACATGCGTGTTTGTCGCCAAGTTTAAAAGTAGAATACGTTGACGATACCCACCAAACTACGTTAACGCGGTTCATTTAAAGAACTACAAAAATGGCTTCCCATACAGTTTGGAGGATGGGCCCCAGGTCAAATAGATGTCTCGATATATGCCTGACAGCAAAAACGTGAGCGGCTAAATTGTTAGTTTTATTAGATATCTTTTTGTCGCTGACAAACTCAACGCCGATGTCGGGGGTGTTATGAACATCGGTGGTAGCCGTTTTTGTGAATATTTCGCGGGATGTTGTGAAGTCGCTCCGGCACCGCCTCGGCGTCGCGGACGGTCTTCGGCAGAAAAAGCGCCAAGTTCTGCTGCGGCGCCAAGTACTTTTTCTAAATGCTGCTGCGGCGGATGGATCCGGAATAAAAACCGCGGAACTAAACCTGGGATGTTTTCTTCAGGTAAGGCTGCAGAAATCCAGCCCCCGGGATCAAGTCCGAACTCGGTTCCGCGGAAGAGAACTGTTTGGAAGCGGCGTGTTGTGGGCTTCCTCCTCCCACTTCTCCTTCACACCGCCGCCGCTCTCTGACCCAGTTCCGTGGCCGCTCTCCTCTCCTCCGAGGCGGCCGGCAGCGCCTCCTCTCCCGCTGAAACGGCTTTTATTTGTTTGCCACTGACGTCGCTCTTCGCTGCAGAGAACGCTCGCTCACCCGGGCGGCTTGTTGTGGAGCTTCAAGGCGGACAATGAACGCCAGAGAGCCGCGGTAGTAAGTTAGCGTTAGCCGGCTAACGTCTCAAGTTATATAATGTCTTGCTAGCTCGGTAACCGGGCCGGACCTTCTCCCCCTCCTGAACCCGCCCTCTCCCTCCGAGGCCCCGGGTTCGGACGGCCGCCGAATCCTCGCTCCTAATGCGTACTGACGTTTCGGTTTTTTAAAAAGGAAACCTGAAACTCCCGATGGCGCCCATTGAGACGCTTTCTTTTCCTTCTCCCACCAGCTAGGTGCGCTGTTGCCTCTCCGTAGATAACTGGAGGGGGTGAAGATGCCGGGCCTGCAAGGGGACAACGTAGTGGTGGCGCTGGGCAGCCCCGTCAAGAAGAGCAAGCTGTCCCTGAAGTTCTTCCAGAAGAAGGAGACCAAGCGGGCTCTGGACTTCTCTGAGCCCCAGCCGGATGTACCCAAAGCGGTGCAGCAGGAGGAAGCTGAGGCCAGGTGAGCGTCCCACCTGACCTGCAAACACCTCCGATTGGCTTTGACTCCCTGCAGGATAACGGCGCACCTTCTCCTGTCATGCAAGTCATTTGAAAAGCAAAGAAATGAAACATCATTCTTCACAATTGAAGTTGCACAAGCGTGCACACATCGTTGCCTAACTTTGTATTTTCTAGTGAAAACCGGTAGACGTCTGTAGCCCCGAGGAGGAACCTTCGTGGACTCCTAACCCTTCTGCCAGCCTGCACCTGAATTGCAAAATCAGTCTGTCAGTTTCACTGTGTCGGAGGCCTTTGTTAGATCAGGAGGTGCAGCGAAAACCACAGTTCTACTGCAGACTCATGTCAATCATGAGATCAGGTCTTCCTGTTTCTGTTGATTCACATCTGATCATGTCCGTGTCCCTTTTTTGCGTTAATATTTTGGTGCTGTCTCTTTGAGACTGGGCCCTGAACGCACGGTCCAGTTGATATCACAGCTTCAAAAGTGGCTTCTATTCTCAGCCGCCGAGGCTTCCCCCGATGACATCACACCTCCCGATTGGACCGGCAGGTTCATATTCGTGGCTTGAAACGTGACCCGTGTGTGTGTGTGTGTGTGTGTGTGTGTGTGTGTGTGTGTTCAGCAGCTGTGATCAAGTGGTGCCGGGCCCGTCTCCGTGTCCGGCCTCCCCTGGCCTCCTGTTGAGCTGCGAGAAGAGAGAGGCCGCGGTGCCCTTCGTGGGCCTCAACAATCTGGGCAACACCTGCTACTTGAACAGCATCTTACAGGTGAATCCTCGGCGGACACACCAACGTTGTACCTCGGTCGCGTCCCTCTTTCGTTGAGGACGCTCAATCGTGCAGCAGCGAGTGAGACGCCGTCCTCTGGCGTTTGCAGTGTCTGCAGCAAAAACCAGTTCTTTCCTCTGAAACAGGGGTTGTTACGTTTTGCCCGGTCACTTCCGGTCCTGAGTCCAGTGGCTGCCGGCCCGATCAAACCATGAAATGCAAATATGGGACTTTTAAGACAAAGTTATTTGACAAAATATGAGAGCAGGGAACGAGTATTTTCAGCACCGCTCTTTCAAAGTCAGCTTTAATGTCAATTTCTCCGCATGTACTGGACATACAGAGCAAATCGAGAAGATGTTTCTGAATTCGTAAACTGTTGGGTTACCTCCTGGAGATGAAGTAAAGTACTAAGTTATCTTTCCCTTGTTGAGTATTTTGCTTAGGACCGGATACCTAGCAAACGGCAGGCACACCACACCGGCCCCTCCATGGATTATTCATAGCTATGGATTTACTTTTCTACGGCCAGAGGATGTTGACACGTTTTATTTTACAGCCTGCGAAACCTCACTCTGTACAAAGACCGTTTTCTTCCGAGTCACAAAAGCCTGAATAACTTTCCACTCTCCGCACCACGAGCACTTAAAACTTCCATCCGTACTGACCGTCGCTGTCTCTCCGGCCCCGCAGGTGCTGTTTTACTGCCCGGGGCTCAAAGAAGGGACCAAGAGACTGTACAGCTTGTGGAAGCAGAGAGAGAAGCAGTGTGAAGAAAGTGACAAGAGCGAAGAGGTCTGTTTGACCCGGTGACATCCTTAGAAATCATTACTGACCTCAAAGGCCGCCCAAGTGGCGACTTATTCTCTCTATCGGCATGACGCTGCGGTCTAACCTGCTACCTGGAAATGATCTCGGCAGACTGACGGAGCGGCAGAGTCCTTACCGGCACACATGGAGCTCCTGAGCAGCTTCAACAACCTCATAACGTCGCTGGAGCAGCTGCAGTCCAGCTTCCTGCTGAGCCCCGACAGCTTCGGCGAGGGCGAGCTGGCCACGCCGCCGAGGAAGATCCTTCACACCCTCAGGTCTCAGAGGAAATTCCTACAAATGCACTTCCTGTCCAGTCGACAAAATAAGCCACTGATGCAATTCTTTAATGTGTCCAGCTAACAACTGACCGCCGCATGCGTGTTACAGGCAACTGAACCCCATGTACGAAGGCTACCTGCAGCACGACGCACAGGAAGTGCTGCAGTGCATCCTGGGGTACATCCAGGAGGCCAGCGACACCGTCCGCAAGAGCCGGGACCCGCAGCGGGAGGACCGGGACGCGGCCGAGGTCACAGCGGAGAGCGGCCGTTTGCCTCCCGCCGGTTCCGCGGCAGAGGACGACGGCCAAGTGGCGGGCAAGAGGAAGAGCGACACGGAGGTGGGGAACGCGAAAAAGAAGCCCAAGGCTTCCAAGTCCAAGAAGCCCGAAGCCGAAAACACGCACGTGACGAGGAGCCAGTCCTTGAGCCGCTCCAAAAGGAAGTCCTCTGGGGACAAGGACAAAGAGCCAGAGGAGCAGGACGTGAAAGCGTCCAGCAAGGAGAAGGAGGGGGGCGAGGACGGCGAGGCCAAAGGAGAGAAGGCTTTTAAGGAGGCCGACGGGAAAGGGAAGAAGAGAGTGAAGCTGAGCTGGCTGAGGCCTTCGAAGAAACAGCCCAATATCTTCTCAAAGTTCCGCAGCGTCGGGAAGATCACCTCCACCAAGAGCCAGAAGAGAGAAGACGAGGACGGAAACCCGGATGGCGACCGAACCGCGGAGGACGAGCACAGCGGAGAAGAGGAGAACGCGGCAGGCAAACACCAAGGTAGGACCTTCTTCATGAGGAGAACGGTGGCAGCTCGCGCTCCCCTGGGATTTCGGGTTCCTCGGCTCTTCTATGTGTGACGGGTGATAAACGTGTGTGAGCAGCAGAAGATGTTAAGGGCGGCTCTTCTGTGTCTCCTGTCAGAGGGCCTGGACCTGATGGAGCGCCTCTTCCAGGGCCAGCTGGTTCTGCGGACCCGCTGTCTGGAGTGCGAGAGCTTCACGGAGAGGAGGGAGGACTTCCAGGACATCAGCGTCCCGGTGTTGGAGGACCAGCCCAGCAGTCCCGAGGACCTCTCAGAAGGTTCGGACGCCTCTCCCGTCCTCGTCTGCGCAGACGGCCCTGAGATCTCGTCGACAGCTGGTTAAGAAAACCAACATAGATCAGTTGTGATTGAGCTGGGAGGACAGGAGATGTTAAAGCGCGTAGAAGATGGTTTGAGTTAGTTTCAGAAAACATGGTGATCACTGAGCTCTTTCCTCCTCCGAGATGCAAAAAAAGCGACGCCTCTCCCCGCAGTGTCTCCGGACCCCAAGCCGGAGCTGAAGACCCTGAGGTGGGCCATCGGCCAGTTCGCCTCGGTGGAGCGCATCGTCGGGGAGGACAAGTACTTCTGCGAGACGTGTCACCACTACGCCGAGGCCGAGAGGAGCCTGCTGTTCGACAAAACCCCCGAAGTGATCACCATCCACCTGAAGCGCTTCTCCGCCAGCAGCTTGGAGTGAGTGTTTGCACACGGTCGTCTGCTGAAGGAGCCCCGGGCTAAACCAAGCACGGGAACCTTCACCTCCGAGCGTTTTAAGAGCTCCCAGGCGTCTCTCGGTGGATGGCCTGCTTTGATCGGAGTTATGGGATGAGCGTTTGACTCCCGCGCCGCCGCCGCATGTTCGCCGAGTGGCGTTTTAAAGACCGCCGGATGCCAAAGGTGGAAAGACACGAGCGAGGCGTGAGCGTGGTGGACTCGTCGGTGAAGAGATGGAGAGGTCGTGCCGTGACGGAGAGCGTCGTCTGTGAGAAGGCGGGAGACGTTCACGGGGATTTGGTGCGGCGGACGGACGAGGCGTTCAAAGCCGGTCGGGGAGGATTTGATGGTTTTAGAAAGAGGAGCGGCTTCACTCCGTCCATACATGGAGTTCAGACGTAAAGTGGAGCGACACGTTGTGGCATGAAGTGTTTGGACAGTAAGTTAAGGAGAGCAACAAATGAAAAACTCCCCCAACCTCCTCCTCACATCATTTGTTATTCATGAGGTCGAGTTTTTCTCTTTTTAAAAAGCCGGCTCTGGAAGGGATTGATTGCGACTTCATTTCAGTGGGGAAATTGAATTAGATCCGTAGGCACTGAGTCACGAGCTCGCGCGTGGGGACGCTTCATCTCCCGAGTGGAGTATTCGAGAGAATCCTGGGGTTTCTGGTCTCCCCTCCTCCCGCCTCTGACCGCGACTTAACGCTCCCACGAGATAATCCCTCCCGTCAGACGCCAACTGCTCCCCCTTTGTTTCCCTCTCCAGGCTGGACCCGTACGTCGGCCTGTCCAAAGTGAACACTCCTCTGCAGACGCCCCTGACCCTGTCCCTGGAGGAGTGGTGCACGCCCGCCTCGTCCAGCAAAGGCCAGCGCTACCGGCTCTTCGCCGTGGTCATGCACAGCGGCGTCACCATCAGCAGCGGCCACTACACCGCCTACGTCCGCATGTGCGGCCTGGGGGACGTGAGGCTGCGGCCGCCGGACGGGGACGAGGCCGCGGCCGAGGAGCCCGAGGAGAGCGGAGGGGACGGCGGGCTCAAAGAGGAAGCGCCCGACTCCGGCGGCGGAGACGTGTCCGCGGCCAGGCCGAGCGCGAGGGGACAGCGAGGCGCCGGCCTGTCCGGGAGCAAAGCGGGAGGCAAGAAGCTGTCGGAGGGCGGGGTCGGACTCCTGGGCGGCCAGAGGAGCTTCTCGAGCTGCGACCTCGGGACCTGCGGCGGCAAGCAGGCCGAGAAGGCGGACGGCGCCAAGAGGAGGAAGACCGTCGGCGGGCCGGGACACCCGCCCAAGAAGGACGGCGAGGTCAGAGACGGAGGGGGGGCGTCCGTCTCCCTCGGCGGGGAGAAGGAGGCCGCCAAGCGGCGGGCTCTCGGCAGCCTGCTGGAGTTTGAGGGCAAGTGGCTGCTGTTCGATGATTCCGAGGTGCGCCTGTTCGAAGAGGAGGAGTTCCTGCAAGCCTGCTCCCCGGAGACCTGCTCCTCCTCCACCCCGTACCTCCTCTTCTACAGACGCCTGCCTCAACCTGGACAGTGACCGCTGCTTTTTAGCCCACACTCTCATCGCGCAGCGGCCGCAACGGGCCGATTCCCGCCGCGTCCCAACGGCAATGTGAACCGAACACGGGCGCTGCTGCATCTTCTCAGAGGCTTGTGTGAGAACTCCTCTGACAGCTTCTAAGAATTTTGGGGGGGCAATTTAGCTTTTTTTTTTTTTTTTTCCTTTTCTTTTAAACGTGCCAGCCTTGCTTCTGTAACTTTGTTACAGGATCCGGGGTTCCACTGTTAAATGTTCTCCGTCAGAACATGGTCTTTGTTTGGTTTTTCTAAATTGGAAAAGCACTTTTGAATCCGTTTTCGAACAAAACAGCTACATTTTTTTTCTTTTTTTACACGCTGTTTAGTTGGAAAATGTTGATCCTTTAAAAGCTCAAGAGGTTAAACTCAGTTAAAGCAAAAGTATAGAAGTTAAAGCAGGTTTTTTGTAGTTTCTCTTAAAAAGTTCTAGCTAAAGGTTTTGCTATTTACACACGTAAAGGTTTCAAATGTAAAATACTGTACATTCGAGTTTTATGCCAGATACACGTCTAAATGTGCCGAGTCAGATCGGAGGCATCGGCATCCGAGATCCGATTTTTCTTTTAAACATGCGTTTCAGGGAAAAAAGGCTCCCAGGGCGGCAGCTCTGAGCACGACCGAGACACACTGTGTACGCGTCCCGTGCCTCCTGATGCGCCCGGAGATACTCAAGCCGCCGCAGGGATTCGTGGGAATACTTTGCCAGGGACCAAACCTGGCAGCGCACCGTCATTTCAAGGCTCACAGGAAGAAATGCTCGCAGCGGAGATCCAATCGCAAGTTGACCCAGAATGTCCACGGGACGTCGGAGCAGACAAAGTGCCGCAGCGACGATCCTTCGGGAGAAATGTATCGTTCTACCACCCCTGGAAAAAACAGGCTTCGGATTTGAAGAGACAATGATTTCTGCCTTCATCCGTGGTCCCGGGAGCCAGCGGTGGAAAACATACTTGTGATCCGATGGTCCCTGGAAGCATTTCAATGCGCGTCCGCCGGGCAGGACGTTTCCTCCGCCAGATAGACGTTACTCGTATTTAGCGAAGACACAGAAGTGCCTGATGGATCGGACGGGTGGATTTGTAAGATGTGAGTACACAGAAACCACAAAGTCAAAGTTGTTTGTGGTGTCAAAGTTGTTATTTGATGGTATCAAGTAGGGCTGTGTAATATATTGAATAAATCATTATAGGTTTTTTATAAGAGCAAATTGTGAGTTTATCATTAAGGCACTGTCGACACCAACATTCGGAAAATCACTGGTGCCCATTCAGTCAGTCTGGGGGAAAAAAAACGTCCGTGAATTTACTGACATATTTCTTAGACCTTGAACGCTCTGTGAATACAACGGTAGCCATTTAAAAAAAAACAAAAAAAAACTCGCATAAATAATAAATAACAATAATCAACAGATAAGAGGCGCCGGCACACTTTTTCCGAGGACTGCTTCTGATTTAGTGATGTTTCCTCCCCCCCCCGGTGGAACGTACCTCCTGCTTCTGAAGCGTTCCTTAATCATCAGCCCTGAAGATGATGTGCGTACGGTGAGTTTGGCGGTTTAAAGGCCAAATGTGAACATTGTGCGCAATGGCGGCGCTTGCGTTTGAATTCACCTTCTTGGTCACGCTGTGGTTTTACCCTTTGCCACCTCGGGGATCCCCTGTTGAACCCCGACACCGCCCCTTTATCACCTCCGACAACGCGAGGTGTCCCGCGTTGACACGAAATAACGCAGAAGCACGGCGGAGTGCTCAACAGTTACGCTGACTGAACATTAAAATATTTATTTAGTAAAATATTTAAAATAAACAAAAACAAAACTACATAAAATTATACAGGTATGTTTTAAAGTACCTAATTTTAAAACATCGTAGTTTTAACTAAAATAATAAAGCATCATGATAAATAATGGTACAATATTTTGCACCCCCCCCGCCCCTTATGAATTACATAATCTTTCAAGTTGTAAAATGCATTGCTACACCGGAATAAAAAAAGTGCACACATTGAATTGAATACAGATTCATTTTTTTTTTCTTCTTCTTTTTTTTTGACACGTACTCGATTAAAAGGACACCTTGACTTTTAAAGTCGTACCTTTTCTGCGGACGCACGTCAAAAATGTAGCGTTACAAGTTTTTATTTTTTTGGCACTTGGACCAACGAAGGCTTCGTCCGCGTGTTTTCGTGGCGGGTCGGTTCACGCCGAGGAGTCCCTCTGGTACCGGCGCCGCCGCACAGTACCCTTCCAACCGCGGCGGGAAAAGAGAGAAAGTCTAAAGGCCAAGGTGTCCCCTTAATCTCTGAGAGCCACTTGTTCGTCCCGCGTGTTCGTGTAACAGGTTGTCTGTAAACAAATTAAGACACTGGAATGACGTACCGAGCTGCGACGACGACCACGCACCTCCCACAACCCTCGGACCCACCGGCAGGAGACGCTCCTATTTACACTCAACAATAAATTAAGAGCAATTTCTGGTGTGCGTGCATGTGTGTGTGTATGTATGTATGTATGTATGTGTGTATGTGTGTGTGTGTGTGCGTGTTCTCCTCATCTTCAAATGTCAAGTTTGCGGAGACTCATTCGGCTGAAGGAATCCCTGAGAGGAAGACAGAAAGAGGACATTTTCAGGTTTAGACAGAGAAGGTGACGGTAGGTGTGTGTGTGTGTGTGTGTGCGTGTGTCCATGCGCTCGTGGAAAGACGGCAAGGTGGCAAAAGCCCACTTTCACAGCTGGCTCGAGTGCAATGGGGTGTGGGGGGGTCCACGGTCGAGGAGATCACGACACTGAGAAGGTGATGTTTGGATGAGCCAGGAGCGTGCACGAGCGAGACACGGCGTCACGATGGCGTAAACGAGTTAATTCTGAATTTAAAAAAACAAAATCTCCCCGCTTGTAGAACTTTTTTTTTTTTTCTAGCTTCATGCGAGCCGGAGACCGTCTGGAACAAGGCGGCGGGTGGAGGGCAACATCTACTGAGGCCTCCTAACCTGCAGACAGTCTCTGCAAACTTCAGCGGGCGATACGCTCCCGCTGAGGAGCCTTTCTTGGCTGTTTGCGAGCGCGCTCAAGAACATCGACGGCGGGAAGCCACGCAGATCGGAAGAGCACACGTCTGAA